>VXBJ01002345.1:117915-181649 GCA_013400055.1 Nycticryphes semicollaris
GTTTGACTGGAAGTTTAAAGTCAGTCTGTACTGGTCAGTGATGTACTGGTTTCTAGAGAGTGATAGAAAGACTCCAAGAGAGAAACAGAAAACAAACCAAACCAAAACAAAAACAAACAGTGAGGGTTCCTCCTGGCCTTTATACTGTTGGGATGGGCAGAGAGACTATTTCAGAATGAAAAATACCCAGCTGTTTCCCAACAAGCTAGGAAGAGGTAAGCATCCAATGGGTTTAATACGTAAGAGCAGTCAACCAGAATAAAGCTTTATAGGAAACAGGGAGTTCTGCCAGTTATAAATTGAGCTATTTTTGGGCCAAAGTCTCTTGAAACTTATAGACAGTACACACCTTACATTAAACACTGTGGTCAAGGCCGGTTTCAAACTAGTAAATAGTTATGAAACAAGTGGGGAAGTGCAGGCCAAGTGACTAACTGAGAGAATGAAAACCCAGAGCTTTCTCCAGAGGTCTGGGGATAAACACAACTTTTTGCTACAAGCTATAAAACTGGTTTCATCATACTCCTGAGGCTTCTGGAAAATAAACCAACTATGAGACACTACCTTAAAGACTAACATAAATTAAGCATGTCATCAGACATACTATTACAACTAGTTTCAATCAAACTCTTACCTTTCCCCATCTCTCACATAATTCACAGGATACTATGAAATCATGGAACAGTGCACTGCTATACCTTACAAGTTGAACATCAAAGCTCTGATGGTGGTTAAAATAGCTAGAAGTCTTCATGAAATGCGTAAGATACATGGCAAGCATTTCTGAATGAAGCCAATGTTCCATAAACAATAATTTCATTAGTTTTTTCCATACTGAGTGTCAAGATTCAAACACACCATTTTTGTGACTAGCTACAGCATTATTATTGTTGACCTAGGTAGAAAGAATAACACACAAAAAGTGGGAGAGACACCAAAACCTTCTATTACTGGCAAGCTAGAGAGCTTCCAAAATGACCTCAGGAAACATTTGCAAGAACAGATTACTTCTCAGGACAAATTGTGCACTTCTGAAGATGCCAAATGTGCTCAGCAACTAAATTCTCATTCATACAACAGTAATTGATGAGCACATATTTCAAATGGCTTCATCTACAAACAAAATGAAGTGGATGTGGAGGATAATGAAACATAGTCTCTTCTGACATCCGATTAACAAGAGATGAACAAACCCCACAGCATGCTACATGACTGATACCCATCAGGGCAGAGTCTGAAAACATCGTACCACTTGAAGAACTGAATGTTAGCCAGGCTCCAGATGTTGGAGAGCTATACACAAGCCTTTCTACTGAAGAGGAATAAACACAAATGAACAGCCCAGAGTAAGGTCCTGTGGTAGCTCTATGTTCTGAGTGGACAATGAACTCAGTGTTGTATCAGTTATACAGATCCTGACTATCTTCGTTATTCCCAATCTGAAGGAGACAGTATAATGCCTTACTCCACTCTCATGAGACCTCACCTGGTACTGTGTCCAGTCCTGGGGTTCCCAGCAGAAGAATGGCATGGATCTGTTGCAGCAGGTCTCGAGGAAGGCCGTGAAAATGGGCAGAGGGCTGGAACACTTTTCCTGTGAAAAGAACAGTTGAGGGAGTTTGGGTTGTTCAGCCTGGAGATGAGAAGGCTCCAGAGAGACCTTATAGCAGCCTTTCAATACTCAGCAGAGGCTCAAGACAACAGATGAAGAGAGGCTTTTTACCAAGGCCTTTGGCAACAGATGAGGGGCAATGGTTCTAAACTGAAAGAAGGTATATTTAGATCTAAGGAATAAGGTTGCCCAGAGAAGCTGTAGATCTGGTCCCCGAATGTATGAAAGGTTACGTTCCTCAGTGTTTTGAGCAACCTGATCTAGTGCAAGGTGTCCCTGCCCATGACTAGATGATCTTTGAAGGAACCTTCCAACTCTAACCATTCTATGATTTTGCGGTGGAAGAGACTCAGAAAGGATTTCTGTGCTTTGACCATACAGATACAGACTTTCCTTAGGAAGTCTCATGAAAGAAAAAAAAAGATAAGGGAAAGAATAAAGTTTAAACCATGCCCTGGCTTGGCTTACCTCCTTTTATTTTTATACCATGCACATCCTTTTCAGGCTAATTATCCAGTTTCTTAGATAAACTTATTGACTGCTAATTTACCATGTACATTTTTTGGATTGATTATGCAAGTTGTAGTTGCAAGATAGAGTCCCTAGACAATAGTAGGTGTGTCTGTGTTTACTTCCAGAGCTAGAGAGCATATATATGTTACGGAGTTCATTTTCACAATCTGAACTGAATTTCTGTACCATCTTCAAATACCACAAAACTGTTGCCCTGCAGTTCCTACTATGTGGGTACTATTTCCTATTGAGGAAGTAGTACCCACATAATCTGTCACTCCCTGCAGAAGCTCATATCCCAGTGCAACTTTATAATGAGGCTTTTGCTTCTCATTAGAAGAAAAGTAGATAGAAAGCTTATTTTATTACTGCAAAACCAAGACTAGTCAAATTAGAAAAAAAATAATATTAATAGTGGCATATTCTCCTATGTGTATTATCGTTCAGTTCCAAAGGTTCCTTTGTGACCAGAGCCACAGATACAACAAAGCAGGCCTCAGAAGGGCAAGACAGCCCTTTCTCAGCTACTTTCTTGCTCAGGACTCCTAAAATGCAAATCTATGCAAAAGTGTTATTCTCATAAACTGTGAGTTGGAAGCACTAAACAACCCTTGGGAGAGAAAACATAATTTTGCATCTTTCATCATTTTGAACTCGCCTAGTACATAACTTCTAAAGGAATGAATGAAAATACCTTGATTAGCTCAGATGGAAAACAGGGACTCCTCAGAGCTGCTCCTTACGAACAGAAACCCAAGTTGTAGTGATTTTCTTACCAGAGAGGAAATCAGGGTCAAAGGGACAAGTACAGGCAATTTGTTTGACGCAGCAGAGTTTGTTTTATGATACAGTGCACACAGCTTTGAGAACAAAGGCTACACAGGGAGTGCAGACAACTCCTTCCTTCTTCAGAAATATCAGCCCTGGAGCTGTTGCCTAGCTCTCAGCAGACAACCCCGAGTGAATCCAAATACTGGATAAAGCTAGAAAAAATCAAGTACAGAGCAGACTTCCTGGTGACTTGCAGAGATTTCCCCCAGAAACAGATGTCTCAATATTAACAGTTAGCTAGTACTCTCCCACACCAAAAGGAACAGTCAAATTAAAGAAAATCTTCCACTCTAAGAGCAGTGAAATACAGGGGCAATTTGCCCAAAGAGGTTTATGGAATCTCCATCCTCGAAAACTCAAATAGGCACTGGCCTCAGCTACCTCACCTAATCTGGACTAGGAAGTTTCAACCTCCAGAAGCCCCTGTCAACCTACTGTCACACCAGGAAATGTGATTATCCTTAATACCTCCTTCACAGGGTTGGCAGTCGTTGAGTATTGAGTACTGTGATAACAATACCCAAAATATTATTCTTAGGATATGCAGCATTCAGCAGACATTAAGTGATGTAACTTTGCTCTATCCCTGTAACTATTATGTTGTCTCTGACTCTCTCTCTCTTACACGGATAACAAAACTGAGATACGCTGAAGTGCAGTGAAATAGAAATTAGACCAATATGGGGAGTTTAGTATTTTTACTACTATTATTCTGCCTGGACACTTTACATACTTGAAAAGCAGTAAAAAAAAATCTTTGTAGAGATTTGAGCATCACAGACTATATAAATCGTGCAGCTGATAACGCAGTCACTCTTGTATATACAGATGCAGAAAGAATACCAAGGCACTGTAGTATAAAATTGAGGCAGTAAATCATCTATTTCAACTGATTAGTTTTCATTACCAAGCACTAACCCAGCATAACCACTTGGGTCAGGCTCTTTTGTGTTGGCTGACCCACATCAGCAGTGTATCACTGAACGCTTTGTAAACAGCAACTAGTCATCAATTGGAATGTAAGATTTTAAACAGAAAAACATACCATCATGCTCAGGAAATTTCCCTTTATCGTTCTTCTCCAGGCCTTCTGTGTGTTTTCTTGCCAGTCTGTCCCTACATTTCTTATCTTCTTTCCCCTTCTTCTCAGCCAGGCTTAGCCCTACCTCTCCTAGGCTCAGAAATAAGCGGATTTTCTTCTTCATTCATTTAATTTTAGATAAATGTTGAATTGGGAGTTGTACATTACCCCTGATTCAGCTGTCTTGCTGGAAAGTCAGTGGGAGATTTAGTCTGACTTGCATGTGAATGGACTTCAGAGATACATGCTATATAACTGAAAAGCTCGGGGGAGAAAAAGGCAGTTAAGGGGAAAAAAAATTAGGCTGTTACCATCAAGATGCAGCTAAAAGCAGCACCTGAGACACATTTTGGCTAAAATCCTTTTCTGACTTTCTAACAAGACCGCTTGAAGCAAGACACAGGTAAATCTAGCTTTTCTGAAATTCTTGAGATAGAAAACACACAGAAGTTGAAAGCTTCAAAGTAAGTCAGGTCCTTACCAGACACAATCGAAAGTTAAAACCTTGGTCCAAATCCAAATGCTGTGAAAGGCAAAAGGCTCAGAAATCAGAAATAGTATCTCTCATAACTAATGCAGCTGAGCTGAGAAGTTCTGCTATCTTCCTTCTTATGCCCTGTATCATGGCAGATATTCACGTTTGTCATCATTCCTAATAAATTACTTCCAGGTGCCTGTTAACACACAGCCCTTTATTAAGTCGATGGAAAGGAGCCACCTCTTGACCCTATATCTGATGAGAAACTGACTTGTAGAGGCATCCAAAGCTAATGTATACCCTATCACAATGTACTGATTCAAATTAAAGCTTGTAGGTAGGGTTTCTTTTTCCTTTACAAAAAAAAAATCCCATGTTCTTTCCATTGCCATAAATAGTAAAACTTCCATTGACAGCACGAGGGGAAACCTAAAATAAGGCTCAATACTGTTTAAAATGAGATTTAAAAGTTTTTTCTTGAGCTGTCTAATGTGATCCTAACTACTATGTAGAATTTTGCAGCCACAGTGCGATTGTGTGGGGTACCTACATTAGCAGAGTTTGGCAAGTTTCAGAATTAACAAAACCCCCCACAACCAGATTGGAATCTCAAAGCTGCTCTTAAAACTGGCACGAAGACTGCTATTGCTGCAATTTAAAGACATGTAAAGTTTGAAAGGCTCCCTTACTCTCAGGAAACTGATCAAGCAGTACTTTTAGGAAATAAACCCAAGTCTGATACACATTTTCTTTCAAAACATTTGGAAACTATTTCAAAATCAAGGCATGAGTGACTTACAAATAGTATTAAAAGTAAACATTCTTTTCTCATAACAGTCATACTTCCTTTTCCTTAAAATGGATGTATCATAAACAGGGTTTCTTTTACTTATCAATGCAAATCTGGTGATTTTTACATTAATCTATTATTGCTCTAATGCAACAAAATGCTTACAATAGCCTGACTTTTTTTCTTAGACTTTTGCCTTTTGGATCTCAAAGCACTTTAAGAAATGTAATTTGTATTGTTATTCCCATTGGAGTTATGGCATAAACACAGGAGTGCTAGTATTTAAGTTTACAATGAAACAGTGGCAAAAACCTGGGTTTTTTCTGTTTCCTGCCTGTAAATCTGACCCTCTAAAGCTTGTTTGTCTGCTTGCAGATGCAACTCAAGTATTATTCACAACGAGGACTATAGAGGGAAAGAATCTCATCTCCCTCTTTCCCTTAAAAGGTCCAAACTAACTACTGGGAAGGCTGAAACTTGGTCGGGTAGGAAGGTTAGCTTAGAATTAAAATCCAAGTGGAAATGGCTAAATTTGACTTCTACATGTCTGGAAGTCTGTGACATGTCTGAAAGTTTGGAAAGGTTCTAAGCTTAAAAAAGCACCATGTACCCACTTTCTGTGTCTCTGTAGATTTAGTAAGAACTAATGTCCCTGAAAAGTGGGTCTCCTATTTACTGGAGAATGTTACAAAATTCTGTATGCAAATTAAATGAGAATTTTTGTCTGATTAAATCTGACCTATTGACATGAATCTGCTTATTCATATTTAGAAATGGAGATATTAAAAGGTTCCTTACCTTAGGAAATAGGTTGCCTATTCTCTTTCCCAAACAAAATACCTGATCCTGGGGATATTTTTGGTTTTTCTGGATAGTTATTTCAACCACCATGTGTAAATTAGTCAGAACACACCCACTGTACTCTGTTACCCTTCCGTGCACTGGATGGGATTCATTCAGCTACCTTTTTTGTGATGGCCAGCACTTGAGTGTCGTGTCTGTTACCTTTCTGTGTCACTAGCTCAGCTCACCCACTTCGACTTCCGTGTGGGCAGATGCTCTAAGGAAAAAGACAAGACCTCTGAGAAGTGCTTGCCTGAAGGCACTTCCTGAGGTCTGAAACTGCTGTCAACCAAACAGGAGTCCTGGACTTTGAACAAACTGGGAAATTGGCTCCTGTGATGTGCATAGGAGTATGATGGAATATTTAATTCAGTGACAGTAACTACCTGTTAAAAATCTAAGAGGGAAGTTGGTATATATTGCTGTACACACAAAGCTAGACACACAGAAAAAACCTGCATGAAAAAATAAAATCAGTAAGGAAGGATTGCACACAGCAGGAACATGAAGCCAGTTTGCAGCCTGACGAAGGAACAACAGAAGTGAACACAGAAATCCTTGTGTCCGACTGCTCTATTGCAGGGGATTCAAGCCAATGTAATTTTAACTAACCCTTACTGTAATGAGACCCAAAGAAACAGACCCGTTAAAGCAGAAAATGAATCAAAATTAGAGGGCAAATCAGCTTAGGACAAAGTCATACATACACAGATGGAGTGCTTTGCAGATGTAATGCAAATTCCCAGCTGTAGGTAGGAGTTACAGCTACCAGGCAGAGGGTTCAAGGACCTGCTACCTGTTTAGAATCCAGTTACGTGGCAAGATCACATCACATAATCCTTTCATGCTTCATTCTAAACTGCTGACTACAACATTTGGTGATTTTGGCAAACAGAGATTCCTGGGTGAAGAAAACCTAGGACTGAGATAGAAGCTAATTCTTGTCCTACCACTACCTATCAGCTCTCAGGCAGAGAAGCCAGACTGCCAATAACAAGGCTTCAGAACGGACCGCTAGCATATGGTGTGCTATACAAAAGCAATGAAAAAGAAATACATATTGTGAAAGGAAGAGGTGGGCAACCATCAATGCTATTTTCAAGTCTAAAGCAAGTAAGGAAGACTAAAGCTTGATTTTTATTTTAGTGTCCTGCAGAAAGAAAGGTAATTGTAATAAACGCACTTAAAGCAGTTTCTGCTAAGAACAGTGCTCAAAATCAGTGTCATCACATTTATACACACACATTCATCGAGGTTCCAGCACAAAAATGTATGGAATGTAACACTAATGCCTCTAATACAATAAGGGAAGGTTGATTGATTTATTTAATTATTTAATTATCTCTACATTTCCAGGGCTAAACAAAAAAAAACCCAACCCACACCACCAAAAAACCAAACCCAAAACAAAGCGCCCACACATCTAAGTTGCACAGAATTTCTCATCACCTCCAGCAAAATAACACACTCAATAGTACCAGAGTGTCTTTTCTGTTTATTTTCCTTAGCCTTTCAGTTTAAATCCTTTAATTCTTTATTTTTCATTAATACACTGAATGCCGCTGAGAAAGAAATAGAAGGATTTTCATCTTGAAAATGTCAAAGTAGAAGAGCAGATATTCCTGCTTCATTGTTGGGACAGTTGGAATGGAAATAGAGGACCTAAACCACTATATTTTTCAAGAACTGAAACACTTCATTTTCTTTCTGTATTCAGAGAAGTCAAAGAATTACAACGATGAGCTAACTGGGGTACTATCAGGCCCACCTCAATGCACCACACCCACCCAGGTTAATTTTAAACAGTATCTTCTCTTTTCTGGCTTTTGCAAACAATCACAGAATTTTCTGGGTTGGAAGGGGACTTTCAGATCATCGAGTCCAACCATCAACCTCACCCTGATCAAACCCATCACTAACCCATGTCTCTCAGCACTGTGTCAACCCGGCTTTTCAATCCCTCCAGGGATGGGGCCTCAACCCCTGCCCTGGGCAGAACAGTCCAAGGATTAAGAACCCTTTCCCTGTCAAAATTGTTCCTGATACCCAACCTGAACCTCCCCTGGCACAACTTGAGGCCTTTTTCCTCTTGTCCCATGGGCTGTGACTTGGGAGAAGAGACCGACCCCCCCTGGCTACCCCCTCCTGTCAGGGAGTTGGAGAGAGCCAGAAGGTCTCCCCTCAGCCTCCTCCAGGCTGAACACCCCCAGCTCCCTCAGCCTCTCCTCATCAGGCTTATTCTCCAGACCCCTCACCAGCTCCATTGCCCTTCTCTGGACCCACTCCAGACCCTCAGTGTCTTTTTTGTGGGAAGAAGGTTTGTGCTGGCTACCTAATTGGGGAAAATTCACAAGATTTGTCAAGTGAGGCCCTTGTAAGTTAGGTTCTTTTCCCCAGAGGCTACTTTTCCAGAAGTTCCTTTGCATTCATTGTAAGCAATAGTGATGAAGAAATAATTCAGACAAGGAAAAGGTGTGTAGCTTTAATTTGCCGCTAGTGATGTATCTGATGATAGTCTACTGGGAGGATGCACAGGAGAGACAGTGGAAATGCTCAAAGAAACCACAGAGCTGAAGACATGGAAGGAAATGCAGTATATTAGCAGATCTTCATGCTTATTTTTGAGCTTGCTAGGTTTTGTATTAGGATTAAAGTAGTAATGACATTTCTTACTAGTAGGATGGACTACTTCTGCATTAACCTGAGATAAATGATGTATTCCAACACAAAAGCATGCATACACACTAATCAGTGATGCTGGAAATAAATCAGATATAAAGTAGTATTATATTATCTTTTCTGGGAATTGCTAGTGCTAGGGTTTTTTTTGTGAATCAACTGTTTTGCTTTAGGAAACTTTTCCTAAGACTGAAATGCAGTTAAGTGAAGCTAATGTTAAAGTTTACCTGATCCCTTATTGTATATTTTCCTTTGCAGAACTGGGTATGATCGACCAATTTCTAGATTTTAAAGTCTTCAGCAAAAAACATTTTCCCCTTGGAAAGTATTCTTAGTATCTGTATTACTGAGATAAACAGCAAGCAAGCTTTTTAAAAAAGCTCAAAAAGGAGTTTTTCAAGATCTCTTCATAAATGTGTTGGCTCAGACGTTCAGCCATCTTTCCCTTCTGAGTTCCAAGCAACAATCAGGCACATGGCAGAAGTGCTTTTGTCAGCTGTTCTCTAAATATCCTTCCCCAAGTGACATTTCTGAGTATTTGCCTCAGAACTTCCTTCACTACCTTTAACATACAGCCCATTTCAAGCTCCTTACCCATAACACCTTCTTCTCTGTTATGGTCACTGCTGCCATATGGATTTGGTACTTTACAAGAATTTAGATTACAAAAATATGTATGTCTTATTTTCCATTGTTCTGTCCTTTTAGGTGTTTGAAGTACAATTTTAACACCCCCCATGAATGTTTTCAAGTCCATGCTTTAATGAAAGAGTATTGCTTTGAGTATACACAGAGTTCCCAAAAATTCTGATGTCAGATCACAGAATCATAGAATCACAGAATCATTCAGGTTGGAAGAGACCCTTGGGATCATTGAGTCCAACCATCAGCCCCACTCTACAAAGTTCTCCCCTACACCAGATCCCCCAACACCACATCTCAACCACTCTGAAACACACCCAGGGATGGGGACTCCACCACCTCCCTGGGCAGCCCATTCCAGGCTCTGACCACTCTGCCTGGGAAAAATCCTTTCCTCATGGCCAGCCTAAACCTGCCCTGGTGCAGCTTGAAGCCATTCCCTCTCCTTCTATGGATAATTCCCTGTGAGAAGAGACCAGCACCAACCTCTCTACAGTGTCCTTCCAAGTGGTTGTAGAGAGGGATGAGGTCTCCCCTCAGCCTCCTCTTCCTCCAACTCAACACTCCCAGCTCCTTCCATCGCTCTCCATGAGATTGATTCTCCAGGCCCTTCCCCAGCTCCGTTGCCCTCCTCTGCACTCGCTCCAGCCCCTCCAGATCTCTCTGCTGTTGAGGTGCCCACAACTGGACACCACACTCCAGGGGTGGCCTCACCAGTGCTGAGTCCAAGGGGACAATCCCCTCCCTACTTCTGCTGGGCACACTATTTCTTATACAAAATAAAAACCTTTCTTCTCAGAAAAAAAGGAACAATATCTGGAAAGAACTTCCAAGGTCTTCACTGAGCACTTCATAAAAGACATTTCAATTACACAAAAGTAAATATTGTAAATTTCTTATCACTTAGTAGCACTGTATGTACCTTTACTGAATATTTGTCATGTTTAAACAGGTAAGTAAATAAACCTGCTATTAATGGAGCTGTGGATCAAGTGCTAAAAGTTATTTCTTATATGGTGACAAATCTCTAAAAATGGGGTAGCGAAATTAAAATGTGGAAAGCAGAAAGCATCAATATAGTTGACTCTTAAATAAAAAGGAGGTGCTCACATCAATATATAAAACAGATATTTACCACTCTATATACAGGCACTAATGAACTGTATGCTTCAGAGACACTTGAAAAATGAGCACAACCTCAACATCTCTGCTTCACAGAATGTGTGGTGGGAAAGGACCCCTGGAGATCGAGCATTCCAACCCCCTGCTGAAAACAGGGTCAGCTACAGCAGATTGCCCAAACCACATTTAGTGAGGCTTTGACAGCCTCCAAGGACAAAGACTCCATCACCTCTGGGCAACCTCCTCATATGTTCAACCATCCTTAAACTAAGATTCTCCTTATGTTTAAATGCAAATTCCTGTATGTCAATGTGTGTCCATTGTCTCTTTGCCTGTGACTGGACAAAACGGAGAAGATGTTGATTCCCTCGTACTCCTTCCCACAGGGTGTTCATACACATTGATAAGACCTTCAAGGCTGAACAGTCCCAGTTGTCCCAGTCACTCCTTGTAGAAGAGATGTCCCAAACCCTTAACCAACTTTGTGGCTCCTCACTAGCCTCCCTCCAGTACACTCCTATCTTTCTTACAAGGATTTTTGCACCAGTAGATGCTGGTCACTTATGAACCCAGTAAGAAAGGCACTGACAGTCCTTAAGATAGCTTTTATAATGCTATTTATATAGAGCTAATGCTATAAGGAGAGAATAGTACAGATAATTCTATGTCCCTGCAGATGCTGGAAACCCAAGTGGTGTAGCACCAAACGGGCTTCTGCTCCACACACAGCACACTGTGCAGACTCTCATCCATACAAGAGGTTCTTGGTCATTTGAGCTAGTATAGATTATTTTCTTTTATTCTAAGAAAACAACTCTATTCATCATTTTCAGTGTCAAACAGAAAGGATGTCCATATAACAACTTCTTGCTGCTCTCCTAGATAAAGGCAAGTCCACGCAGGTGGCATAATTGCTGGTACTAGGCAAGGGCTGCATGAAAGATGCTCTTTTATTTACAGTGAGCTGGCTGAGTATGTCCCACAGCTGTGGGTTTTGTGCAGCACAATGCAGGTCTGAGGGCCACACTGGACATGCAGCCCAGTACAGCCCAGTACAGCCCAGCACAGGCCTAGGCATACTCAGGGTAACTGTTATGTGGTTCACTAACTCCTCAATATACAACAGTCATCCACTCAAGTTCATTATAAACATCCAGAATTGGACCCAGCCTCCAGCTGTGACCTCCCTCTAGCTCCTGATACAGCTTGGGGTGCTGTTGGTCTTCCTTGCCACAAGGATGCATTTCTGGCTCATGCATTGGTTGTACATTAGAACCTGCAGGTCCTTCTCTTTCAAGCTGCTTCCCAGCTGGTCAGACCTCAGCCTGTATCATAGAATCATAAAATCATAGAANTCGTCCTGTCACTGCAGGCCTTTGGAAACAGACCCTCCCCATCTCTCCTGTAGCCCCTTCAGGTACTGGAAGGCTGCTGTGAGGTCTCCCCTCAGCCTCCTCTTCTCCAGGCTGAACAACCCCAGCTCTCTCAGCCTGTACTGGTGCATTAGGTTATTCCTCCTCTTCAGAGGCAAGATTCTGCATTTCTCTGTTAAACTTAAGAAGATTCCTGTTAAATCAATTCTCCAGCCTGCAGAGGTCTTCTCGAATGGCAGCCTGTGCGTGCCAGCCCCTCCTCACAGTTTTATATTATCAGCAAACGGTCATTAGTGAGCATGTTAAGCAGCACTGACATCAGTACTGACCCCGGGATACCCCGCTGGGCCACAGCTTCACTTTGTGCCACTGATTCCTTCAGGCTGGCAGTTAAATAATTTCTTGGTCAGCCCACTGGTGCAGTTGCCTAACCTGTACTTCAGTTTGGCTATGGGAGTGCTAAGGTGTACGGTGTCAAATGTCCTACTGAAGTCAAGGGAAAGAATATGCTCTGCTCTCCCCTCATCCACCAAGCCAGTTAGCTCATTGTAGATGGCTGGCAGGTTGCTCAGGCAGGATTTCTCCCTGTAAAAATCGCGCAAACTATTCTCAATCACCTTCTTGATCTTTGTGGGGTTGGGAAAAGGTGAATTTATTCCATCGCCTTCCCTGCAATCAAGGTGAGGCTGAGCAGCTTGTAGCTCCCCAGATTGTTCTCTTGGAGATAGGAGTGAGATTTGCTTCCTTCCAGTCCCAGGTAACCTCCCTCCAAATTGGTGGACTGTGACAAAGAGGCCAGTATGTTGTGTTCCAACAGTATTAGGTCTTCTGAAAATAAGCTTTGGGATTTGGATAAAAAAAAAAAGGTGCTGGCTGGAGTTATGAGAGGGAACATTTTGAGCAGTTTACTACTGATGTCAGTCTGAACTGAGTACAGCATTCCTTCAACCTCCAAGGTAGTTCATGACTATGATGCAATAAACAGGATTCATCAGGACTTTTTGACATGATGCAATCATGGCAGAAATCATTTTTAAGTATGTCTGACTTTAGGATACAAAAGGTGGTGTCCTTTCCTCTCACGTGTGGTTTGCAACACAATGGATTATTTTTTTTTTGCTCAGGTTTCAAACAACTCCAGAGGCCCTACAGGATCCTCAGTTTGTACAAAATCAAACCTTGCCTCGTGTCAGCAAAGCGCATGAAGTCATCATGGGGTACTGCACGTTTCAAAATCCCAATTCCACTTCACTCTTTAGCTTTGCTGTGTGTTGTGTGCTCTTCAAGAGAGATAAATATGTGCAGTGACTACTGATCTTCAGCTAATTTTTGACTGAAACCATTCAGTCTACATAATCCATTCTTACAGTAACTTTAGAGATGAAGCTCAACAGAGAGCGTGGTGAAGCTGAATGGTGCGGTGCCCAAGTGAGTAAGCTCTGCAGGTCTTCCCATGTTCTCTGTCGTGTGAGAATGGAACCTTGTTATCCCAGGGTCTGTTCAAAGTTCTAGGTTAGATTTTGAAATTATAATAAACCATGCTACCAACTTAGTTGAGTCAAAGTATGGATTTTATAAGGTAATGTCACAAAATCCTGCAACTGACAATTCATCTTCTAATTTATTTTCTGTTGCTTTTGCAACAGTTAAAGTTTTTTCTGATTAAATACACTGTGTGAACTGAAACGGCTAATATGGCATTTCAAAAGTTAGTAATCAATATTGCAATCATTAAATTAATTGGTGTTTTAAATAAAAATGACAGAGAGGGGATGTGCGAGCAGAGTTATCTTCTTCATTGATTTTTATTTCCTGTCACTTCCATAAAATACTCACTGGTGTTGCTTAGATTTATCAGAATTGTCTTCTGAGCAAAATCAAACAGAAATTATTTTAGTAATTGGTTTCTAGGAATATAGGGTGAAACCTTTGTTGGTTCTAGTAGGACACAGGTTTGACTGAAGCTTCTCGTTAAATTAAAAAGTGAAGGTAAAGCTATAGGAATTCACATTTCACTAAGTCCTTTATGATTTCCATTTTATCTTGCAAAAACCCTGATACAATCACACTGCTGATTTCATTTGAAATAGTCATGTTAGGGTCTCTTGCACGCTGAGATAAAATCTTTCATCTGTATGTTTTACTAGAAGTTTCACAGATTCAGTGAAGTTACTTTATACATTGAAATTCAAAGCACCCTGCCCCTCATTTTCAGATACAATGAGCACATCCGTACCTGCCATGGTTGGGATTAAAAAATGTGTAAGCTACTTGACTTTAGAAACAAAATCTTAAAAGGATTTCTGCCTCCTCTTCACCTGTTAAGGGGACAAGTTTTCACTTGTGATTCAGCAACATGGGATTTCCACAAATAATCAGGCAAGTTTGGGTACCTCATGGGTGTGGAGTGTCAGGCACCAGTTAAAAAGGTCAGATAGAGATGCCACAATCTGTTTTCTTTCACCTTCATCCTGTGTTCCTTGTAGGTTTTTACATAGGTACGAAGCGAAGAAGCACACAAGGAATTTCTTCTGCCCCTTTTCAGGTATGGAGTCTGAATATGTGGATTTCTTTCTTACTGTGAATAGTCAAGAGATGATTCTGCTCCCCTTCAGAGCAATAAGACAGTAGGACCATATGTTTGTGAGGTGACTGGCTGACTAAGAAAGAAAACAGGGAAGTACTGGTAAATTTGATGTAGCCTTGAATAAGCTGCTTCTTGTTCAAAGTGTTTGGTTACAAACATATTTTGCAGCCAAAGAGCTATGTGAGTGTTTTACTTTGCAATATTCTGGTTCCCTTCTTGGGATAAACTACTCAGCTGAACCAGCTTATTGCCTCATAAAACAGAGCTGCAATACTATTATCGCTTAACTGCACCTGAATTCAGGCAGAACTACTTTGTTCAAAGAGTAGTAAACACTTGGAGTAAGTTGTCAAGTAAGGTCATTGAAGCAAATAACATAAATATGTGCTAGAGACATAGGACACTTTCACGAAGGAGATTGAAGGATAAAGTGACAAGAAGGGATGCCAAGTAGGATAAGCCAAGCTCAGGAAGGACATATTTCAATGTTATTATTCAAAATTATCCTTTTGCAGAAAGCCAGGACGAGGCACTTACTCCTTATATGCCCCTACGAGCCTTAAGTAGGATATGAGGTAGAGAGCAGCAAATCTTAGCCTGGATAAAGAGGACTTTGATCAATCCAGTAACCATCAGAAGCACTGTATTCGTATCTGTGTACCTTTAGAAGGAGCAGCTGTTTTTATGGTCTATTTTTATGCATTTCTTTCACACAGTCTGGTTTTGCACTCTTTCTTTTCACTGGATCCCAACTACAGTTACAAAGCCACGTGCTGGCCTCCCTGGAGGCTCAGGGAACATAGCAGGTTATTTGTGCTACACAGTGACTACGTGTGGTTTTCAGACTTTTACCATTTAGAAGACTCTGAGGAATTAAGCCCACAACTAGTTGGACACTAGTCACTTAGCCACTGGTGACTGCTGAACCAGGTACTATCTGCTCAGGCAAAGGCAAGCCCTGAGAAATCCTGAGCCCTGTGCTGTCAGTCAGCAGGAACCCCATGGCCATTTTAATGTCCAATGCACACCAAACCTCAGGTGAGCAAACCCCTTACCGTCCATTTCCCTAAACTCAGCACTAGCTCCCCCCCACACAACATGCCACAGCTTCCTTCTGTCATCCTTTCCACCCTCACATACCTGATCCTACCTGTCACCACGGTTGTCCAAGCGCAGCCTCTGCTGCCTCTGACTTCTTTCTTGCCTCACTCACCTAGGCAGTTCTGGGATTTCTCTTAAACACAGATTCCTGTCACTGAGTGAACTCCTCTGTCCCATTGCAGTTCCCCCCAAAAAGTATGTATCGTGTCATTCCCTTCAGCCTAGATCCTGGGCTGGCTCAAGAGCTCTTACAAGTTCCTTCTCACTGATGGACTACTCAGAGACAAACCTTTTCAGATTCTATAACAATCAAGGTGCAGGATCCCATCAACTTCAGTATTGTTCTGCACTGGGGGGGGGGGGCAGAGGCAACAGGAGAGAGAAGAGAGGGTGCAGCATTCCTTGTGAAAGGCCTCAAAACAAATGGAGTAAAAAAATACCCAATTTAGTAAGTCAGAACAGAAAGGAATATAAATAGCAAGTAAATCTTGCATCCCTTCAGATGTTGGGAATCCTGCTCTCTCATGCAGCATCAGACTGACCAATGCACAGAACCTGTTCATGCAGAGGTTCCTCCTCTGCACCGTGACGTGGGTGCTTTCTGTTTTGAGTAAAAACCAAAACCACACGCTTCTCCTGACAGGCTGGAATGGTATGTCTGTTGGATCTGTCGAGGCCTGTATCCAGTGGAGTCCCTCAGGGATCGGTACTGGGCCCAGTATCATTCAATATATTCATCAACAACTCGGATGAGGGAGTAGAGTGCACTGTCAGCCAGTTTGCTGATGACACCAAACTGGGAGGAGTGGCTGACACACCAGAAGGCCGTGCTGCCATCCAGAGAGACCTGGACAGGCTGGAGAGCTGGGTGGGGAGAAATTTAATGAAATATAACAAGGGTAAGTGTAGAGTCTGGCATCTGGGCAAGAACAACCCCAGGTACCAGTATAGGTTGGGAACTGACCTGTTGGAGAGCAGCGTAGGGGAAAGGGACCTGGGGGTCCTGGTGGGCAGCAGGATGCCCATGAGCCAGCTCTGTGCCCTTGTGGCCAAGAAGGCCAATGGCATCCTGGGGTGTATGAGAAGAGGGGTGGTCAGTAGGTGGAGAGAGGTTCTCCTCCCCCTCTACTCTGCCCTGGTGAGACCCCATCTGGAATAGTGTGTCCAGTTCTGGGCCCCTCAGTTCCAGAAGGACAGGGAACTGCTGGAGAGAGTCCAGGGCAGAGCCACAAAGATGCTGAAGGGAGTGGAGCATCTCCCAGAGGAGGAAAGGCTGAGGGAGCTGGGTCTCTTGAGCTTGGAGAAGAGGAGACTGAGGGGTGACCTCCTGAATGTTTATCAATATGGAAAGGGTGAGTGTCAGGAGGATGGAGCCAGGCTCTTCTCAGTGACAGGCAATGACAGGACAAGGGGCAATGGGTACAAGCTGGAACAGAGGAGGTTCCACTGAAATAGGAGGAAAAACTTCTTCCCAGTGAGGGTGAGGGAACACTGGAAGGGGCTGCCCAGAGAGGTTGTGGAGTCTCCTTCTCTGGAGACATTCCAAACCCGCCTGGACACGTTCCTGTGTGACCTGCTCTGGGTGTTCCTGCTCCGGCAGGGGATGGGACTGGATGAGCTTTCAAGGTCCCTTCCAGTCCCTGGTATTCTGTGATTCTGTGATCACTCACCAGCAGGCAGCACAGGCCAGCATGGGCACTCTGCAGCAGCCACTCACATTAACCTGCTCCAACAGAGCTCCTGGAAGAGCAGATGTTGCCTCCTCAATGAAACTACCTCCTCCAACACAACGTCTTCTGTACAGTGCACAATACAATCATGTCTCAGACAAATGGGTGTAACTTACCGTACTTTCTACTTAACTGATGTTCACAGCCCCAAATGACCCTTTAAAGCAGACACACCATTTCTCTCCTAGGAATACTTCCGTTTGTCTGATTTTTCCAATCAACTCACTGAATACTCTCCCTTGGGACAGAGGTTTACCCTTGCACAGCCAGCTCTAGTGTCCTACCATGAACATGACAGAAACACTCGCTTCTGTTTCAGTCCCAGAAGCAAAGGAAGACACAGTTCAGCTTCACATTGACAGAACGACATACAATGCACACACTTCTAGAAAAAGAGAGGAGCAACATAAACTTTGTTTAAATGTGTTTCCACAGATTTTTTTAGCTAATAGTAAGGAAGATTAAAAAGAAAAGTTGGACCAGATGACAGCTTCTTTCCTTTTGAAAATCTGTAAAGCATCTTCATTAAATACACCTCTTAAAAAAATCAGATGCATCCACTATTGAACAGCAGCTACTTCTATAGTTTAAAGAGCAAAGCTTTTTTCCACCTGTAGAATTAACATTAGAAAGAAATTAATGAGTACAAGACTTAAGACTTGCAAGAACAGTCTACTGTTCTCAGTTTTTAAGCTTGAAATTACATTACCCAAACAACACGGATCAGCAAATGCTTTCATCTAAAGTTCCAGAAGAGTAAGGGCCTGTAATGAGGAATTCATGATGGGAAATGATGAATTCAACTCCAAATGTTGGTATGATGTGACTTAAAGTCAAAATCAGAAATCCCAAATTTAATATTAATCTCTGATTTTAGGCAAGGGAAAAGGCTATGCATTTCTGAAGAGCCTGTCAATGGGAATGAAATAAAATACTAACCAATGAGGTAAATGAGGTGCTAATAAGAAACTAGACTCAGGGAGTTGTCTTGAATGTGGGCTTCTTGCAGATGACTCCAACTCTGCTGTCATACTGTCCCTATTGTCTATAAAATTGTGTTTTAATACCAGTTCTCTCTGGAGATTCACGTAGTGTCCAAACAGAATTGTAGCAGCAGAAGTGTAAGTACCTTCTTAAAGACACTTTTGATTTCAGTATCATGAATTTATTTGCCAGCAGCAGTGACTTGGTTTTTTTAAGTTTTTAAATTGTCTTATATAAGTGTCTAAAAAAAGAAGGCTCCATGTAAACCTCAGACTATGCAATATTTGTTTAGCCAAAAAAAGAAGGACATGCCTATACTGCTGCTTTTCAAAAATAATCAGTAGGGTGCTCTTCTTCTGTATCGGTATTTTCCTGCTCCCAAAAATTCAGTTTTACTGGATTTTTGTTTTTCAAAGTTTAGGAGAAAGAAAAAAATTACATCACCTGTCGTGCGGGTTGTCCCACAGAGATCTAACAAATTCCAAAAGCATTTACAAAAATCATATGAGAAACAAACCAAACACTAATCCCAACTCAAATGAAGTTATTTCATGCTATAATATAAAAACCCGAAGGCAGTTTAAGTAGGCAAAAATATAAGAGAACATACTAAGTGCTTTCATCCTGCTGAAGGATACAACTAGTAAATTAGGTACTTAATCAGACTTCTTTGTATTTCCGATCTGATTTTACTGCCAAAACTCATTTTTGCAGGAATCAAAATTTAAAATAGTTACCTATTGCTGTATCCTGTCCTGAAAACTGCCTTAGTGACAAATCTGTCAAGTCATCCATGGTATTCTTTATTTAATTGTAATTAATGGCTGTCTGTGATCTTAGAAGGCCAACTCTACTAAATATCATTTTATAAAGAAGTTTGAAGAAGCTTGAGGAGGACGAATATCTAAGAAGCATGTCTACATTTCATATATTCAGACATTTATATGTATAAAGATCAGATCAACTCATTCAGAGCTGATTATTTATCTTGGATATTTTATATTCATTGCTCAAAATAGGGTCAGTTTTTAGCAACTGTCCTAAAATATGTTCCTTTCAAATTTTTCAAATATGGCTCAAATTGCATATTCAAAATTCAGTTGTTCTGGAGAAGCATTAACAAGGCCTTGATTTTCCCTTGGTGCTGTTTTATGTCACAGTCATCATTCCAACTCAGGTTTTTTTGCACTTTCTTTTAAAATATTTAGAACTGGTCATGGATGCTTGATGGCACTATGGGCATTAGATAATCTAATATGGTCTGGAATAACCTGCGTTCTCCCTACAGAAAACAGTATGCTGAATTATACACAACCTCAGGAATGTTTGTGAAAGTTAGAAAAGATACGTGAAGAAAAAGAAATAGGCCTTTTTCAAATCCTCCTATTGAATTCACTTCCTTTTCCTTTTTATATGTCACAGTTTTTGCCTTTGCCCAAAGCTGATTAATACTGCAATAAAATGGGAGATAAGACACAGGAACTTTATCGTAACATGAAAATACCCCTTAGAAAATGGTGAAACCAAATCAGAAGCTCAGAACTAAAGAGTTTGAAAGCAATGCTTTCCCTAGGCACTTTTTCCTTTCTTTCTGCCAGTAGCTTTCCATCCCTTCCCTCTGACCTTCTGACTCGCTGTAGCTGTTTGCTGCAATATGATTATTGTTTAATTTATGTATATATTCTTCAGAGCAAGAACCTTAAATCTCCACAATCAACAGCAGCCTTGTTTGTTTTATAATGAGACACTAAAGAAGCTTGATCTGCTAGGTTTATCCAAAAGAAGATCAAAAGGTGACTTGGCCAATACCTACAGGTGCCCTCACAAGGAAAAAAAAAATACAGTCATTGTTTCTTTGCCAAAAAAAATGGTCATAATCAAATCCAGTGGTTGGAAGTTCACACCAGCTCCATTCAGACGAGGGGAACACAGCCAAACCTAATAAAACTGTAAAAAAAAAAATAAATAGTAAACCAAGTAAACCACAGAAACACTTTTTAAATCCCCTCCATGGGGTTTGAGTATCAGTGTTCAAACACAGCTCTGTGCCACTCTGTCAGCTTGGATCAGACTTGGGTGAAAGGAGCTGTGTGAGGAAGAGAGGCCTCATCTGGCACCTTCCCTCTTATCATAGAATCATTCAGGTTGGAAAAGATCCTTGGGATCATGGAGTCCAACCATCAGCCCCACTCTACAAAGTTCTCCCCTACACCAGATCCCCCAACACCACATCTAAATGACTCTCACTTGGGAGCTGCATTTAAGCTCAGGTCCTTTCCTCTGGACACTCTCATGGGCACACGGCAGCTAACCCTGAGCCTGGCCAGGTACTTTGTTGTGCCAGGCCCTGTCCTGCTGACTTGATTCCCTGGCTTGACTCAGGAACTGCTTGTTACTATGGTATTGTCTGGCCACCACTGGACTTGTGGCTAATACTTGTTACTGTTGGCCAGCTCGGGTTGCTTTCTCTGAACCTGCTCTCCTTTCTTGCTGTGATATTATGGGTCTGTGTCCTTTCTTAGCAAAGATATAAGTCTGCCTTGTTGGCAGACCTATCTCTTGGCTCCCCTTTCTTTGTGAAGCAGCCTGCTTTCCCTGTGTCAGACACCAGTGAGAAGAGGGCTGCTCCCTTACAGTAGGTGAGCTGGGAGCTGATGGTGGCCACAACACAGGCTGGGATTGGGAGCAGTGCTATGGGAGTAGAAGCAGTCCCAGAGACAGCAGCCAGGCTCAATCAAGAGTCCAGACTCTCAGGCAAGTTTGTTTGTGTTGATGAATAGGTCTGAGGTCAAGCCAGGGAGTCACCCTGCACATCAGGGTCAAGATCAGGTCCAGCAGTCATAACCTGGGTCAGACACCAGTGATCCAGTGACCAACAGGCATGTCCACAGTGATGAGGCAGGTCCAGGATCAAGCCAGGACGTCAGTTTGCAGATCAGGTCCAGATCAGTACGGTTTATGTCTGGGCACGTGCATGACCGTGGCTGAGCAGAGGGCAGGCACTCCTGTGACATAACTTAGACTGGGACAGAAGGCCCAGAGTCAAGCTAAAATGGGACTCCTGGGCCAACTGGTGGCAGGTGGGGGTGAAAGCCCCAAATTAAGTTGGTCACAGTCATTAAAGCCTATTTGAGAACTCAAGTTACCAATAATTGTGCTTCATAAACATGCCCTCAAATTTCTGGTGACAAGGTTTACATGCTACTGATGACAAGCAGCAGTAGAATTACTGGAGCCAGTCCTAGAGCTTGAGTGTGACTTTCAGATAAACAAATTGCCACTGCAGAATCTAAATTAATGTGCCTGCCTGCTTGTTATCTAAGATGACAATCCTGGGATAGCCTGATGTTAGTCAACCTGCATCAGAGATTCGTACTCAGAAACGCTATCACGTTATCTTGAAGTAAACAAGAGAAGAACAGGCCGTTCTCTGCTTCCTCTGCGAGCAAGATAATTGCTAATATGATAGGCAAATCAGGTATTATAAGTAAAGGCTGTACCATGAAGTCATAGCCTTGCTGAAGGTGCACTTCATGTCTGCTCTATCCATCACTGTCCACAGATTTCAGTTCCACAGGTGAAACTTGCCATCTGATAAGGACATCACTGCTCAGATTGCTCAGTTGCTCTGCATCACTGAGCATCCTCACTGGTGATTTTCTCAATGATGAGTTACAGAATCCTCTCGTCTTTGGAGCTCAGTCCATCTTTTTCCTGAGCCAAATCCATCATTTGTAATTGTCTAAGAAAAAGCCTTAGCCACCGAGTCAGAATCACTACACACTAAGAAAAGTCTTATTACAGCAATTAATCTAAATGTTGGTTTTCTTGATTAGAAAGATGATTGTTGTCAGTAACAGGAACGGACATTAACAGACAAGATCAGTTGTCTGGATTTCTAGTCATACCATGTAGAGGTCCACACAGAGATGCAAAGATGATGAATATGATTTCTGCAAAAAGAAGAAGTGCAATGCTTCAGTTTGGTCATCAAAGGTTGACAGTGTGAAGCATACTATGTCAGATTCTCATTTGTGGGCATCACTGCTTCCACTGGCAATGAGTAAAGAAGTATTATCACATCCAAAGAGCGCTGAAGGTCCCTAAAATTCTCATTACCATGGTAGTAAGTGTGCATGAGAATGAAATGGATGTTTACTGAGATCGCCTCTGAAGGGACATTCTATTGCCTCATTTTCATAAATTGTCATTGTAGTGATATGGACATGAACACTGGCATAAATATGAACTTCTTCTGTCAATTCTTCTCAGACAGATTGATTCTTCTTGATATATGTCTTCAGAGGGAAACATTAAAATAGGCTAATAAAGTATCAATTTCCACTTCTGAAGATAATCAATCAAACTTGGATTGGACAAGATCCTGGTATGTATCATGTAAACTCTGCTTTTAGTGGGGGTTGGACCAGATGACCTGTAGCAATTGTTCTCAGTCTAAATTATCCTATTAGCTCATTTATACTGCTGGGAATCGGTTTTCTTGGCATCTGTCATCAGTGATGAGTAACTAAGAGCCATTTTCAGTGAGTTCTTTCGAGTGTTTCCTGAAAAACTGGGAACTTACAGAAAATCATCAGTGTTATTTAACCTGGATCCAAAAGTGGAACCAATTCTCATGAAAGACAGAACTGCAGTTTGCCAATAGAGAACTATACCCAGCCTGTTCGTAGAAAAATGACTTCTTGAATGGGTCACACTCATAGAATTACCGAAGACTGATCTCTCAAAGTATTAGCAAACTGTCAGTGAAGATGCTACAGGTACGCAGATGAGAGTCACACATTGAGAAAAATCCAAGGCAAGACAACCTCACCTGTTGAAGAGTTATAGCTGTGGCACCAATGCTTGTTCAGGTCCTGATTTTGGTTAGAACTGAGGAGGAGCTGAAAAGATTCGAACTGATTTAAGAAGTGAATATGAATTCAGAAGAAATACCTGCAGAAAGATTACTACTGTTTGTGAGGTGTCCACCTGAGATGCTGTTGCTATTATCTGCAAGATATTGCAGAAAGAAGGTATGTCATATTTGCCTTCTGTGTCTCTCTTTCTTTCTTCCTATCTGTGTCTAGGATTCATTTGTGTGTCAGCATTGTTACTGTAGGTCTCTGGGAAGAAGCTATATTTGCTAGACACTTGCCACAGATTGCTTCAGTTGCGTATATTCAGCTCTACAAACACACCAATCACTATGTTGGATGTAGTAGGGATGTTCCTGGGACATTCTAAGTAGAGGACTGCCCAAACCTGGGGCTTTTGAAACAAATCTATTTCACAACAATTCATGCTGTCTCAGCCAACATGCTATCTTTTTGTTTGTTTGTTTGTTTTATTCTTCCGTGACTATCTTTTATGGCTCAAGAGGAAATCACGGAGCAAACTGATTGTTCTGGGAGCCAAGTTACTTACCACATTTTTTCCCAAAGCTACTACAACTGTTTTCCCATTACTTGCTCAGGAATGATATGGAATCAAGAAATTGTCAGAGTTGGCAGGGACCTCTAGAGACCACCCAGTCCCACTCCCCTGCTAAAGCAGGGTTGCCCAGAGCACATCACTCAGGGCTGCATCCAGGTGGGGCTTGAAGGTCTCCAGAGAAGGGGACTCCACACCCTCCCTGGGCAGCCTCTGCCAGGGCTCTGACACCCTCACCACAAACAACCTTTTTCTCCTCATATTCCAATGGAACTTCCCCTGGTCCAGCTT
The DNA here is from genome assembly GCA_013400055.1 of Nycticryphes semicollaris. Taxonomy (NCBI): domain Eukaryota; kingdom Metazoa; phylum Chordata; class Aves; order Charadriiformes; family Rostratulidae; genus Nycticryphes; species Nycticryphes semicollaris. The sequence goes on from VXBJ01002345.1 coordinate 142,006, forward strand.
GTGCCCATTGCCCCTCGTCCTGTCACTGGGAACCACTGGGAAGAGTCCGGCTCCATCCTCCTTCAACCCACCCTTCAGATCCTTGGAAGCATTCCTAAGGTCTCCCCTCAGCCTTCTCTTCTCCAGGCTCAAGAGTCCCAGCTCTCTCAGCCTTTCCTCAGCAGGGACATGCTCCAATCCCTCCACCATCTCTGTTGCCCTACGCTGGACTCTCTCCAGTAATTCCCTGTCTCTCTTCAACTGGGGAGCCCAGCACTGGAGGCAGGATTCCACTGGTGGTCTCATCAACATGTATGGTTCTGTCATCAGATATCAGGTGTATATGTGGTCATGTTTGAGAAATGCACATCTACTTTCCATCACAGCACTTCTAACAGAACCTGGCATGTGACATCAATAGCTGCAAGGAAATGCCAACACAGTTTACCAGGTGACTGACATACTATACATTTGGTTTTTGGAATTTTGTTGTTCAACACCCTATAAAAACGCGTTTAGCTGCAGTTAGCTGATTTCATAGCTCAGTGTTTACAATACAAAGGAGTGGCTTCTTGCATTCTGTTTGTGGAATTGACCAATACAGGTTATTTTATTTGGAACACTTTTCTACTCCTTCCATCCACAAAGCATTTCCAAGAACGCTCTTCCTTCTGAGATAAATTTTGTGGATTCAGACATTCCTGTGCTCAAGAAATATTTAGAATAATTGAATTCAAGGAATACAGCACAGTATGACCTATGGTATGGACAGATGCCAAATGACATCTCTGCAAAGTCCAGCTTGGCCTGATCCAGCAGTAATCAGAGAAAAATCTCTAGCAGACTCCAATGTATTTCTTACCAAGACCGTAACATATAGCTAATATATAGAAAGCCTCTGTGAGACCCGATTGTAAACTTGAAGATAATACTAAGGAGGAAGAGGACAAGTTATTACTGACCTTCCTCTGATCCTCTGATCTGGTAAATTAATAAATCAGTGTCAGTGTTGGTCAAGCTGCTGGTTATAGTTACAACAGCAAAGAGCATATCTATTTTGAACAGCTATTGGTATAATCCTGAAACAGAGGAAAGGAAAAAAAAACCCAAACAAAAAAGAAAAGGCATCTCAGGCATTTAGGAGTTCCTTTACTGTATTGATATAATTATTAAAATGGGCAATTAGAATTCTACCGATTTTAATCATTGGCAGTTTTCAGATTCTATACAAAGCTCTCTGGAGCCAGCTATCAGACATGTATGCAACAGCTTCTTGTGTCATAGCAACTTTAAGGACTTCTGCCATCTTTTGTTAGCCTTTTTTGTTCCCTTGCACTCTCTCTCAGGAGTCCTCACCTAAACCCAGAGCTCTCTCCCCTGCCCTTTCTTCTTAGTATTAGCTTTCCTACATTATTTCTTTCCTCCTCATTCGCACACCAGTGGATCTTTGCAGTTCTATTTTAAGTGTGTAAAAGGACCTTTTTTCATAGAGGAAATAGTATTTCTCATATAAAAAAAAAAAAAAAAAAGGAAGGGATTTTGCCCCAGAATAGCAGCAACTAGTGTCATAGCCACAGCCTCACATGAAAGGATGGACAGAAGTACCCCTCTACACCTTCGCTCTTTCTTTCTGAAAGATCTCAGAAAGCAGTACCGCGAAAGGGCTCATCTTCCCTGAGGGGTCCATAATGTCTTTGGTGCCTGCTGCCATGGGCCACATACACAGAATCAAAGACATCAAGGACCATTGCAGTAATTAACACAGCCCTTCGCAGCACAGTGGTTCCTGCTTCAAGGCCCCACATTTCCAGCTGGGGTACAGAGTTATAGAGTGGGATATAACATATAGAGTTATTCAATAATAATTATTCAATAATAATTCAGTGTTCCTTATATCTTCAGTTCAGATTTGTGATGGACAGTTACCCTCATCACACAACAAAATGAAACCAGAACCGCTCTACATTTCTAGTACGTGTAGGTTGAATTTCCAGGTTTAGTTACTGCATATTATTTTATGTTTTTCTACTTCAGGGAGAAAGATTTAAAAAGTTGTCTCGTGTAATAACTGGTTTGCAGTGCCTGCCACATGAAATAATTTTAAAAATTGTTAAAAGCTAAAACCAGACGTGTGGCTCTGGCAGGCATACTCTGTGTGTTTTGATCATGCACAGACAGGTGGATAGACTAGAAAGTTAGCTCTTAATAGGTTGTTTACCAAGGAAAGCAGCCTTTAGACTTTCTTTATAAATGCCCTCTCCAGACTGTAAGACATTCAGCCTTTTGTCTATTTTCACTTTTCACTTTATCCATGTTTTCTCAACACGGATACTAGGATTTGTGGCAGAGCTTTGGAGCTAGTCCTGCCAACGGAGGGAAACCCGAAGCCACGCTGCTGAAAGTTTCATGGTTTCATTCTACTTGTCTTGTCACCTTGTCCTCTTACGCAATCTGAAAACCTCCATCGTTTTGACAGGGCATGAACATTTTCACCTGCCATGTTTAACATGTTCTGCAGACACACAATGGGAAATTCTGTGTTTTCTTAAGTTACAAAGACCTCTGTCTCATCCAAAGCATGAAAGATATTTCTCACCATTACGTTATTCTGTCAGTTCCTTCAGATCTTACGTGAAGATTCACAGCATCACATCTACCATCCAGAAAGTGAAAACAAGGTGCAACAAAGGGATGAATTATGCCAGAAGACAGAGACTAGGTCCATAACAATATTAAAAACCGAAATTAGATGTTTGGATGCTACCATGTTTCCTCACCATCCTGTATAACAATATTCTCTGTGGATTATGACCCTGTAAATTGTATTTTACTGTAAAATTATATTGTATTAACTCAGCATTTTTCTTATATTTCTTTCTGACTGACAATTTTTATGACTTGTGTATGCCAGCATTTAAATTTATTAGTAGCTAGTTACCTAAATGGACACTAAGCATCTAAATAGCTGCCCAGCTTGACGACGCTTGCCACAGGGCTTGAACTTCTAATAAGGTTGTCAGCATTTGATTATTACCACTGAGGCCTTCTGTAACTCTCTAGCACTTGGCATTTACAAAAGTCTTCAAGCCACTATTTGATAAAAGAAAAGAAAGAACCCCTATCCCACCTGTAACACAATCCATGCTCTACCCTTGTCAGCAGAACTTCCTCTCCAGTCTGCTTCTCACAAACCAACTTGTTAGTATTTATTCCTCTACGCCTTTAGAGGAATCTCTGTTCATTTCCAAATTTAACACTGCAATGTGTACCAGACTCCCAGGATTGTTCTAGTCAAAGTGCTTTTACTAGGCCTCCCCCAAAAAATATTTTGATGCTTTTTATTTCAGCCAGCTCAATTTTATTATGCTTTCTTTCCTTCCTAACTCTTAATAGCCCATCAATAAATATATGTGTTAAACTGCTTTAACAGCTTTAACTTCCGTTTCCCTGTTTCCCAAGCAGCACATCCTCTTCAATGCTTGCTTTATCACCACAATTGCTCTTCTGTCATGTTCCAATAATTTTTATAATGTCCTAGATCACATTCTGCTCCGGTAGTTAATGCTCTTCCGTCTTGTTGCTCAGTTTTTATGCAGAAAATCCAGCCACTATCTAGCCCTGCAACTTTCAAACTGTGTAGAAATCACAACCAAAAAAGAGGCCACCCAGCACAGAAGCAGCCTCCTCTACAATCTTCTACTCATGGGAAGTCTATGGACACTGCATCTCCAAACTAGGGAAAATACTTTGTGTTTCATATCTTAGGAAGTAAGAAAATAATCTTGTTTGTTGCCTTTCTGTTATCCCCTGGGCTTTGAACCAAGCTTGGCCTGTGAGGAGAGGGTCTTTATCAACCTCTTTGAACAGTCAGACAGGAAAGGAGGCCTTGTTTGGAGAACCCCTGACAGGCTAGGAAGGCCAGGGTTATCCAGATGGCATCCAGAGGACCTGGACAAGCTTGACAAGTGCACCCATGACAGCACCATGAAGATCAACCAAGCTAAGTGCACAGTCCTGCATATGGGTCGCAGCATTCCCAAGCACAAATACATGTTGGTTGGAGAATGGCTGGAGAGCAGACCTGAAAAGGACTTGGGAGTGTTGGTGGATGAGATGTTCAACATGAGCAACATGCTAGTGGCAGTGCATGCTGGCAGCCCAGAAAGCCAACCCCATCCTGGGCTGCATCAAAAGAAGCGTGGCCAGCAGGTTGTGGGAAGTGATTCTACCCCTCTGCTCTGGTCTGCTCTGCTCTGGTGAGACCCCACCTGGAGTTCTGTGTCCAGCTCTGGAGTCCTGAGCACAGGAAGGACATGGACCTGTAGCAACAGGTCCAGTGGAGGGACATGAAGATGATCAGAGGGATGGAGCCCCTCTCCTCTGAAGACAGGCTGAGGGAGCTGGGGTTGTTCAGCCTGGAGAAGAGAAGGCTCCGGGGAGACCTTACAGCAGCCTTCCAGTACCTGAAGGGGCTACAGGAGAGATGGGGGACTTTTTACAAGGGCATGTAGAGATGGCAGGAAGGGCAATGTCTTCAAACTGAAAGAAGGCAGATTTAGATTAGACATCAGGAGGAAATATATCAAGGTGGTGAGACACTGGAACAAGTTGCCCAGAGAAGCTGTGGCTGCCCCATCCCTGGAGGGGTTCAAGGCCAGGCTGGATGGAGCTTGGAGCAACGTGGTCTGGTGGGAGGTGTCCCTGCCCAGGGCAGGGGGGTTGGAACTGGATGATCTTTAAGGGACCTTCGAACCTAAACCATTCTATGGTGGTTGTCTGACACAGTGCTTCTCTGAATTAAGAAGCGGAGTAAGCAGGGCCTCATCCTGACACAGGAGCTGATGGGGCAGACCCCGGTCACAATCTGGAGGTTATTTCCTGCACCAAAATCTCATCACTTTGCCATTGATGGAAGTGGTTCACAGTATCTTTTCTCCACAGACCACAGCATGAGGTAAAGAGAACAGCAGCTCTGCAAGCACAGGCCAAGGTAGGGGGTCCAACTCAGAAGATGTCAGGCAAGCAGACAGTATGCACAGCTGTATATGACTTTAAACTACAAGGTGAGAGCACTTAGGCTTCTAGGTAATAAATATATTTTTAATGTCTTGACTAGTGTGCTCTTCTCATCTTGTTATTTCACCTACCTGCACTTCTGCAAAACTATCTACAGTAAGATCTTATTTGCACTTTTATATACAGTACTAGTTTTGTTGAAATGTGATCTGTATGTTTTTAGTTATATTTTATTAAAAACTTCCAGAGGAACACACATCCCATGATATGAAAGCATACTTCCCTTGCATAAATAAGCTTCAAGTTTTATTAAAAATCATAATACTCCATAATATATAATGAAATATTAATTTCATATTCATAACCATAGTCACAAGGTATTTCCTGAAACACAATGCAAAATATAAAGAAAATATCACAACGGAGTTTTAATAAGGTAGAGGCTTAAGATAATGAAATCAGTGCTTCTCTTTAAAACAGTAGCTTAAGGAAACTCTGACCATGTGTTGCTTATGACTCTTCTTTTGAAAACCCACGTACTTCTGGTGAACCCTTGGTTAGATTCTCTTGCTTTTTCTCCTGGATAAAGCTGTTCACTGCCCAAAGGACTGTTCAACGGTCTGGAGTCTTGGAAGACCTATCAGTCTTTCATTGCACCTCCCTTTAACATTTTGTCTCAGGTTAAGAATTCTGGAAATTAAATGAAATTATTTTCCAGGATCCAAACCAAGGTCTAATAAGAGTCTTTCTTCAGACTAGGCATCTCGAAACAAACTTTTAGACAACTCAGCAAGATGACCATTTCCTTTTAGTTTAGCCACTGGAGACAGAGTGTGATAATGAAGGAGGAGAAAGCAGCTCACAGATTACAAGGTTATGGGATACCTCCAGTCTGCAACTCTTCCTACTAGCTAATCTCATAATGACGAGGAAGACAAGTCAATACCAAACAGCTAATCAGTGTCCTCCTCCTTTCACTGCTGCATCTGCCTGTAGGACAGACGCTGCTGATCGTGGCACTAAGAATATCCTTAGCTGTGCAGTGGTGATATGCAAAGCGAGTGTCATCTCTCTTGTGGAGATCTCACCCACCACTCCACAAATCTCTGCATTTTTGCAGTCATTGGCAAATCAAGCACAAGGAAGTATCTGGGAAACAGCAACAGCCAGGTAAGAAATGACTGATTGTATGGAGCAGCTCTCTTAAGTGGAAAGGCTGAGAGACATGGCTCTGTTTAGCCCAGAGAAGACTGAGAGGGGATCTCATCCATCAATGCTTATTAATATCTAAAAGGCAGGTGTCAGGAGGATGGGGCCAGACTCTTCTCAGTGGTGCCCAGTGACAGGGCAAGAGGAAATGGACACAAACTGGAACATAAGAAGTTCCATCTAAACACGAGGAGGAACTTCTTCACTTTGAGGGTGGCCTGCTCTGGGTGGCTTTGCTTTGGCAGGGGGTTAGACTAGGTGATCTCCAGAGGTCCCTTCCAACCCCAGAGCATTCTGTGATTCTGTATCACAAGTTGAAAGGAATCACTGAATCTGAGATCTTGATTCTCTCCTTGTCTCTGCTAATCCCTTAAATCCAGATGCTTTTGATTGTCTTCTATTGCATTTCCCATAGTACTCCAGTGGAAACACCCGGTTACACACAGGGATCATCAGTCACACTGATGAGATAGCTTGCCATGGAGCAGACTTTATTGCAGAGCAGCTTGTCATTGTGGTGGAGAATCTTTTTGGACTGCAATCAAGAGAGCTAGCTGTGTGAATGCTACTGCTGACCACCTAATCAACAGGAGCCTACTGCAAATATGCTGTCCATGTACAACTAGCACATACAAAATGTTGAAGCTGAAGACAGGCAGGAAAACACTTAACATTTCTTACTTTGTGCATGTTTTGGGGGTTTTTGTCCTAATAAATACTCATGCAAAATACTTGGTGGGATCCAAATACCTGTTGAGATTGCTGGAGTTTGGTAGGAATCACTTTTCTTTTTTTTTAAAGTACAGTAGCAATGTACCTCTGATTACTTGCTTTCTTTATTTAGAAGAAAATGTACACATACATACTCATCATGCCTTCCTTTACTCTTTTCTTTCAAATATACTTTTTATTCCCACCTATTTCAAAGGAGGAGGGGAAAAAAACTCTTTCCCTGGTTTATTCCCCAGATATCCCTATTTACAGCTTCCTAATACCAACAGATGCTAAAAGTGTCTCTGTGTGACAGCTGGGAAATGACGGAAGTGGATGAGTTTATTTTTAGAAAAAACCCACCCTATATTAAAAAAAAAAGGTAGCAGGTCTGCTTCGTGTATCGTGTTTTGAGGTTCTGTCTTCCTAATGAAGAGTCTGGGAGAGCCAGCACTAGTGAGGAAATGGAGCACCAGCCCAGAAGGGCAAGAAAAACCCAACACCATCTCAGTAACATAATTAAAAATGACTGTGGTGTGACTGAACCAGGCTTCCTCTTCAAATTAAAAATGAATTTACTGGAGGGATGGTTTTCTTAAGCAGATGGGATGAGTGAGCTATTAGCATGGGCCTTAAACATCATTTGTGTTGACAATTTTTTTTCTAATTACTCCCCCTGCAAATTTTCAGCAATGAGAAATAGCCAGAAGAAAAGCACTTGACTAGTTGCACACCACTACTGCCAGCAGAAATGTGTGGCACTTTAAGCAGATCATCTCTTGCCAGTTTATTTTAAGTCAAGAGACAAGAGTGTTTGTACTGAAGCACGAAGCAAGGAGCTGTCAAGGACTCTGTTATGACTTTCTGGTTCCATTTGTGCCCCTCGCCCAAAGCAGAAGAGACCTGAAAACAGTCTAAAACAAGTCCAAAAGGACTTGGCCAGGGCAAGAGCAGTAACAGCTCCTGAGACACTAGTTGCTGTGTGTGGGCAGAGCGAGCAGGGCAGGCACAGGTCCTGTGCAGAACGCTCCAGTGGCAGTGGTGCCAGAGCCTCTCCTCTTGGCTTGCTTTCTGCTCCACTACTCACTGCCCCCATCCTGGTGCAAGGAAGGATTCAGGTCAGGTGAGAGAATTTAGCTCAAATTCGTTATGTCGTTACTTAAGTCTGGTTACATCTCCTGTAACTATACGTACCATTAATTACACCTCTGTCATCATTAGGTAGACAACGAAGAGCAGGGTTGTCCAGCAGTCTGGACCTCAGTCCTGCCACAAGAAAGAACTCTATCATCCAGAAATGCTGGAATCTGAACTTCTGGTTCATTTTAGAGATAAAAACCTCCTGCAATGACTGTGTCTGGACCTGTGTGACCTTGAAGTTTCAGGGTAGTTAGACCTCTTTTGTACATACCATTAATAAATGGGAAACCACCTTTTCTCTTTCAGAACCTCTCCTGTCATAAGCATCAGACGGGTAGAATGGCTGGGTGGGATGAGTATGATCCCATTTCCATTGTGTGGACATCTAGAAAAGCCAGTAAAGAGCATGAGCATGATCTGGACAAACTGCTGTGGGTAAGTGCAATATGAGCACTGCAGAGCATGTAGCCATAGTAGTCAAGCAGTGTTTTACCAAAAGAACTGCAATGGTAAGCGGTCTGCAATCGGTATGTTCTCCTTCACAATCCTATGTTCTTATATGCTGTACTTCTGCTCCACTTCCAGTGAACAAAGATAACACTTCCCTTAATAGATTGCCTTCACTTTCATACAGGCCTTTAACTGGAACTCCAAAAAGCAAAAGGACTCAGAGTGGGAAAGATACTTTTCCCTACACACCAGAGAGTAAGAGAAAATGTGAGAGGATAAGCTGCTGTGCTTTATATGAAATCACCAGTAGGAATGGGATGAAAACAAGAGCTGCTGGTAACAAGGGTAAAGATTGCTCAGCCATTTAGTGTATGTGACATGTCCCTGCAAAGTCAGCGCTGCATACAACAAAAGTCAAAGAAACGGGTCATGAATCCACATTTGAGAGCGATGATATGTGTAGGGAAAGTACATCCTCATGACTGATCTCCCTTTAAGAGCACTCTACCAGTGCTAATCAGCTGTTTGGAAAAAAAATAATTCAAACTTTAGTATGTTTAAATTAGCTAAATGGGAATTCTCAGCTCCTGCTGAATGTTAATTAGTAGCTGCCAGCTTTTTCACATGCAGGTAAAGTTGGCTGTGTGAGCAAACTTTGTTCTGGCATTTTCCAGCTTCTGACTCTTACTTCACAATTCAAATGCCAATTTCAATACGTGGCAGGGATATTGGACTAGACAATCTTTAAAGGTCCTTTTCAACCCAAACCATTCCATGATTCTATATTTCTGCTTGGTTTGTAGGTATATATAGATCTATAGGGTGGACTGGAAGAAAAACCAGGGATCTCAGCAATGGTATTACTACTTCTTTGGTTTGTGAATACCGTGATTGCTTTTTAAAAAATGTTGTGAGTTTTGATTTGTTGTTTGTTTGGTTGGTTTTTTTACCCTGGTGCTGTCTTTAAAAAGCTAATTGCTTCAGAAAGCTTTGTTGACATCAAAGCCTGGCTTGCTATCCCCAAAACCCCATGCACTGTTATAAGTGGTAAAATTCACTAACCACATAAACTATATGGACAAACGCTATCACCAGGTTACCATGACCTGTGGTACCATGCAAGAGGAAGGATGACCATTTAATCAATTGCTACGACCCAATACATCATATTCACAGGCACACGGTATATAAAATCTCTTCTGCTCTTTGGAAGCGTTTTCTGTCTGGAACTGAGGACCCCATATGTGTCATATTATACACCACAAGTGCAGACATAGGTGATGTTAGCAGAAAAATATGTAAATTTCTAGTTTTTTCTACTTGGTCATGAAGAGGAGGTACACTGGCATTCTGGTATTATTCATAGTGTAGCCAGCATCCATTTCTACACCCTCCATTTTCACCTACCCTCTCTGTCTCACCTCACTGAGAAAAAGGGAGACCAGGAGTAAAAAGCCATGTTTATATAGCTCTGAGCCTGGGTGCTCTCCTTACATGGTCCAGTTTCGTTTTCCTCCAGATGTAAATAAAATCAGAGAATCAGAGTCCCCTAGAAAGCCATGGGATCCCTCAACAGTTTGATGCTTGAAAAGCTAGTTTTTTATCTTTTTTTCATCCCACTTTAAGTCCCAAAGTTTGTAACCACTCTTTTCTTTCCCGTCTCTCAAATGCTGCATTTAACTGAAGTATTCACACAGTGGTGAAGCTGAAGGTACTTCAGACAGACCTGGATGAGCTGCACAGTGTACAGTGTGTAAGATCCAACAGACTTGGTAGCTGTGACCCAAACTGATAGCAAAGTCACATCAACAACCTGGAGGGCATTACACAGATCAGTGTGCAAATGTGTAACAAATGCAGTAGCTGGGAACAAGGGTGGGAGAATACACCTACTACAGGAATATCCACAAAAGTGACATTCTCCATAAAAATGAAGAAAAGAATTCCTTTATAAAAAATGCATTAAATGAAAAGCAGCCACCATAGAGTGCAGAGGGTGTTTCCATGGAAGCAGTCTCCCACATGACAGCAAGATCAGCAACAGGTACTACTGCAGAAAAGAAGAGGGAGGAGAAACATTGCCAGGTTAAGCCTAAATGTCACCCTGGTTTATAAAACAATGTATGTAAGAATTGAAAATGCCCACAAATGTTTTCCTTGGAACAGAAAGTTAATCATTTCCTATCCTGACTATCTGTATATACATCACGGGAATGCCAAAAATTCAGTATTGGATAAATGTGAACAAAAAGCACAAGTACTTTGTCTTGGTCTTGTTTAGTAACTAGATTGTAATTTGTAATCGTCCTTGTTCTAGTTCCTGCTGAATCTCCTAAAATATACAATCTAATAAATAGCATAAAAAGTAGTATTTTATGTATAGAGTCAGCTTCCTAGGAGATATAAGATTAAAGTTGGTTCCACTATCAATCTTGAAACACATAATCTATGAAATATTCCAACTACTCAGATTTAGGACTAATTCAGGAAGAAAAACAAAAGAAGAAGAAAAGTATTAAGCCAGTAAACCAGGAAATTATTCAGACAATATAAAGGGTAAGTGAAAGCTAAAAAACCATCATTAACATCCAAGAAGGCCACCAGCATCCTGGCCCATAAGAATAATGCAAGAGCATTATTTATAGCTGATGATGAGCCATCTGATGAGCTCGCAATTCAATTAGCTAATGCTTACATTTTCAACAGTCTCAACCCCAGAACTGAGTAACAGCTGAGAGAGTTATGTGGGGAAGGCTGTGTGGTCTGCAGGTTATGGGAAGATACTCAGCCAAAGGTGGCCAAGAAGGCCACCAGCATCCTGGCCTGGGTCAGGAACAGCGTGGGGAGTGGTACTCGGGAGGGGATCGTCCCCCTGTCCTGGGCACTGGTGAGGCCCCACCTCCAGTGCTGGGTCCAGTTTGGGGCCCCTTCCCACAAAAAAAGACATTGAGGGGCTGGAGCGGGTCCAGAGAAGGGCAATGGAGCTGGTGAGGGGTCTGGAGAAGAAGCCTGATGAGGAGAGGCTGAGGGAGCTGGGGGTGTTCAGCCTGGAGGAGGCTGAGGGGAGACCTTCTGGCTCTCTCCAACTCCCTGAAAGGAGGGGGTAGCCAGGGGGGGTCGGTCTCTTCTCCCAAGTCACAGCCCAGGGGACAAGAGGAAATGGCCTCAAGATGCACCACGGAAGGTTCAGGTTGCATATCAGGAACAATTTCTACAGGAAAAGGTTTTCAAACATTGGAACAGGCTTCCCAGGAAATGGTTGAGGCACCATCCCCGGGGGTATTTAAAATATGGGTTGACGTGGTGCTTAGCAATGTGTTTAGTGATGGTTTTTATCAGCATTATGTTGATGGCTATATTAGATGATCTGAAAGGTCCCTTCAAAACTACCCAAGTCTATGAAAGTGCTTAAAAAGCTATGGATTATACCTATTCCAGGTTCATACAGCCTGTGTAGGTATTGTTTGGAGGTCTAAATGCAAGGCACATCTGAATGGTGAATCCCTGTTTTCTGTGGAAAGGGAAGCGTAACTCACCTGAAAAGGAAGTATTATGTTCACATTCTGTCAAACCTGACTATGTGGAAGCTTACACAGGACACTGTGCTGAGCAAAAAAAAAGGATGCAAGGATTAATGATTTACCCTGTCAGATTATTCTACTCCTGGCAAAAATTTTGTGACAATTAAGAGATCTCTAAAGCTACCATTCTGAGCTTTCATGTGAGAGTCAACATTATCCCACCTTCACAGTGGAAAGGCGCGTTGGCACCAGGGGTAACAGTTCAGAGAATGGCATCCAAGCAAGGGTTATGATAAGAAGAGAAGCTCATAGTTTATTAATGTCAGTCTGTCACATCCCCAGAAATAAATCATCCCCTGTGCACACCTGTTTGGATGAGAATGCTACACATGCAGGCGAGGTGTTTCTGTCTGCTGTGCCAAACCATCACTCCCACAACTAACAGGGCTACCACTGTTTCTGTAATGGCTTCTGCATGCTTGCTTTGAATTCTACTTTTTTTTCCAAAAAAATAAATAATGCCGAAGCACAGAAGATACTATTATCCCTTGGCATAAATGAAGTTAAGCAGAGACACAGCCAAGGCTTGGGATGGGAAACTGATACTGTGCAGAGCTACAGGTCACAGCCATTTGTAGAAACGGAACCGCTGGGTTCGCCTACATCATTGATGCTACCAGCAAACTGACCTCAGCAATGAGAGATACCACACTCTCTCCATCTACATAACCCCACACAAACAGCTCTGCACGAAAAAGATTACTCCTTCCTTCCTTCCCTCCGTTTTGCTTACAGGAGGAATAGACAAGTTACTGCGGTTAGAATTGACAGCGTTGGCCTGTCTCAGTAGAATCCACGGGCACACACCTGACAGATTAGTAGCACAATTTTCAGTATGATTCTTTTCTTCCATATAGAACGTTTTGCTTTTTCTTCTGAGTGCAACAACGAGACACTGCAGTTTAGGGTGATCAGACAGCAGCATAACACTTGCCACTCCTTTCTTTTGCTGGAGGGTTCCTAAAGGATTAGTTTAGTATCTGAATTTTTTATCGGAATTCATACAGTTTTCTGCCTATTACATAAATTCACCCAGGAAATAAAGCAACTCTGACATGATCTAATGGAAACCTTCAAAATTTATAGCATAACAGAAAGATGATCAAAAGAAATTTCTCCTATGGTAGAGGCTTCAAAAATGAAAGGAATAATTTACAGTTAAGACATGATTAGTGATGGAAATCAGAAATGACAATTCACTGCATGGCATCTCCAGATTTGCTTGGAACGATAGACCAAGAAAGTGACAAAGTTTATTTATTTTGATATATGAGCTATGAAGAAGCTCTGAGATTTAAAGAACTTTGCATAACTTTTCATTTACCGTAATTTCTATTTAACTAATATTATTTACCAACCTCAGTTTCTGTTGCTAGTGTGATCGACGTATTGTCTTGGATTCACAATCTATCCGTTAATTTGGAAGGATTTTCCTAATCAGCCTTTTTATTTTCTAAGCAGACATTGTAATGTCTGTGAATAAATACAGGGCTTTGAAGTACAGTCCATCATTTTCTATGTTTGAAAACTGAGTGCTGTTGATAGGCAGCACAGTACAATATAATTCACTTCTCCTCCCTTTGGACTGACAGAATCTGGGACTGTTGGCTGTTGAGAACTGATCTGAAGCCCATCTATTTTCTCAGGCCATCTCCTGAGTGAAGGAACTAAAAGGCTAGGCCAGGTGAATTCATCTGGGAGGCGCAACCCCCACTTTTTTGCTAACATCTGTAGTATGCAATGTTTCCTACTGTGTTTTTATACGTTGTGTGTAAGTGTTGACAGGTATATGTTAAATGGCAAGCTTAGTACATAGTATGTAAGATTTCTGAGAAAAGAACAAGCTGTTACAACCAAAGCAGATAGCACCTCACATTTTCATAGGCTGATGCTGCAATTCTGTAATTGTGTTGCTTACAAGCTAATGGCTCTGTTGAAATAAGAACTATAACAAATTGTGTGTGATAATAAGTATCATCCAACACCATCAGAAAGGTCATGGGACTTAATTCTACCATTTCTTCTAATTTTGTAACAACAACATTGTAGGATTTCAGTTTGTTTTCCTCCTCATTTCATTTTAAGGAGCCACCTGGGATATATTAATGGAGCTCACATTTGCAAAGCAGCAAGAGATAAAGGTGCTCCCTGAGCCAGATCAACCACTGAATGTGAGAGTCTTCAATTTATATTAAATACCCAGTTATTATCCTACTGGTTAATGTTTGGTCACATCAATAGCCACAGCAATAGCCATACAACCTCAATAGCTCAGTTATTTCCTGAAAGCAGAAGGTAAAAAAAGATCAGAATTTAGCATTCAAGACTAAAACTAGCTCCAATTCTTTCAATATTCATTTGATATTATCCACTGCTTAGTTTTTTTGCTGTGTCCAGAGGTATGTTGTGCTCTTTCTGGTGAAGGATGTTGTATGTTTCCTGAATGGTTGACTACTAAATGCCTTACCCTGAAAAGACTTGGGAACCAAAATGACCTTGTACAAAGTTGACAATGTTTGCATGGTCAGAGCTGAGAGCTCTGCAGAAAGGCATGTGCATGTTCTAGTCTGCATAAATATATCAGCCTATATGAACTAGAGTTAGATTTGGTTATTCTGTGCTCCTTTCTTGTGATGCTGGAGTGAATTTTGTACAGATCTGAACTATTTGTTACTATCAGAAGCACTTAACCCCAAGGCTGGAGGATAATTCAGACAGCTGTTTGGCAAAAAGTTCATGTTAGAAGCCTATACTTATTTGTCAGCTGCCACCAGGAAGACATGACTTATCTGAATCTTGTCAGAAATGTATTCCTCTGGAGATGATAAAAAAACTATATAATGATCAAACACGCCTGGGCTCTACAACAATAATGAAATGAGTTTCTTTAAAAGGAAAATGGGAGAAACTGATGTAAAGAGAGCCACTAAAGCATTCTACCCTTTCCCTGCTCAGATCAAAATTCCAGCTTAAAAACAAAAACTAAAGGTGTTCTTATTCTTCAGTGGCAAAGAAAACAACAGTTCTTCTAAATCATAAATTATCGTCCCTTCTCTTTTCCTGGTGCCCAAGTTGTGCTTGATGCCTCCCCATCTTGCTCGGTCCTACTAGTCCAGGAACACTGTTTGCCACTCCTCTGGTTCTGTTCAATCTCACAACCACTGGCTTTGGGAGATGCAGTTTATCACTTCTCAGCCGCAGATGTTTCACTTATTCAACTTTACTGCCATTATTAACAGCTTGATCCAGTGCTTTGATTAAAAAAAAGCCAAGTAGCATTTACACCCTAAAGATATACACGAGTTCAGGGGTTAAGTGTCAAACTACTTGGTCTTTGCCTGTCAACATATTTGAGAACAAATTATTAGTATTTTAATCCAGATTTTACTAGAATGACAGTTGATAACTGAAATCTTAACACAGACTAAACCTGTGAACATAGCCTTTATATTAAAGCTTTTCAAGCAAAAACATTTCAATTTTGATTGACAGATAATGAATCATCTGTTTCCAATATGACTGATGTTTTCAATGCTATTCCTTGTCCATCAGGTGCCAGTACTTTTCAAATATTCTATTACTGTAATAAATTATTTGGTATGATTCATTAATTACCATTTAACTGAATCTAGTTATTCATTTGGCAGTATTAACTGCTCTTTTTTTCAGGTTTATTTTCGTGTTATGTAAGGACCAGGTACTCCTTGTAACAACCGATTTCCCAAACATCATTTTTCCAATGATGTGGGTCATCTTTTTTTTTTTTTCCATCATTTTGTTGGCCTTTGCTGTCTTTGGCTGAATTTCAGTATTACTGAGCAAGAGGATTTGAAACATATAAATCTTAAGGTCATATAACCAAACGTGTTAATGTAAATTGGACACCCTAGATATGCAAACTACAAAGAAAAAGACTTAATCTTAGATGATCCAATTTCCTTACAAACTATAGAAATAACACAGTATAGCACGTCTCTAACTACTGGCCCAATGGAATAGGACCTTACACTTACCAGAACACAAGAACATATCCAGTAAACCATAAAAAAAAACCCCTTCACCCCTGCCAGCCTCCCCAAAGAGTACTAGAAAAGAAAAGAGTAAGGGAGAAATTACTCTGCCCTATATCCCAAATTTGATGCCAACCACTTTTGTCTCAGTAAAAGTGCTCCTCTTCTCTTTGTTGTTGTCCCCTGACATTAATTTGTGGCAGTTCTGCCCTTGGGAGCAGTAACTCAACAGTGGGAAGGAGATGAGGGGCAACTGGAGACAGACATCAACAGCTAGAAAGCTTGGAAACAGTATTATATTAAGAGGAAGGAAAACTGGCTGGGATGAAAAAGTTAAATGCATAAAGGAAAAGGAAATCCTTAACCAGACACACACCTCTCCAACTACAACTGGATGGCAGCGTGCTGTCAATAATTATGAGTCAATGTCATTTTCTGAAAATGCAAGGTTGAATGAATATAGCTCTCTCCTCCTTTTGCTCAGTTCCCACAGAAAGGAACTGAGCAAGTCATGCTGAAGGGCCCTGAAAACACAGTGGGAGTAGGGTCTAATTCCTGCCTCAGAGGGTGTTTTTAGTCTGGAGAAGAGAAGGCTGAGGGGGCATCTGATCAACACCCATAAATACTTCAAGGGTGGGTGTCAGGAGGAAGGGGCCAGGCTTTTTTCAGTGGTGCCCAGGGACAGGACAAGAAGGAAATGGGCACAAACTTGAACATGAGAAGTTCCATCTAAACACAAGGAGGAACTTGTTTGCTGTGAGGGTGTCAGAGCCCTGGCAGAGGCTGCCCAGAGAGGTGCTGGAGTCTCCTTCTCTGGAGACATTCAAACCCGCCTGGACACGTTCCTGTGGGACCTGCTCTGGGTAGATCTGCTCTGGCAGGGGGTTGGACTAGATGATCT
The DNA here is from genome assembly GCA_013400055.1 of Nycticryphes semicollaris. Taxonomy (NCBI): domain Eukaryota; kingdom Metazoa; phylum Chordata; class Aves; order Charadriiformes; family Rostratulidae; genus Nycticryphes; species Nycticryphes semicollaris. The sequence continues at coordinate 159,003 of VXBJ01002345.1, forward strand.
CCAGAGGTCCCTTCCAACCCCAGAGCATTCTGTGAGTCTCTGAATAAAGAAATACTTTCTTCTACAGGGCGTACCTACCTATGCATAAATGATGCTGTGACTCAGGTCTTTGTGACCCTTAATCTACTGTTCCCCCATGTAGCTCGTGTACTTCTTTTTACACAGTGCTCAGTTTGTCTGGCAATCACATATTGCAGCCCATGAAGTTGCAGCTCCATTTCTCTTGCTTACTTTTTGTAGATAGCAATTGCTAATCTGTACGGATTTTTCCTGTATAGAAATTACATCACTGGAACTGATCTCTGACTTTTGCAACAGAAAAGCAAACTGTTAAGAACCTTATACGTGAGGCTAAAGCATTTCATTGGACTACTTCTGTTCTTGGATTGCAAGCACAATAGTTCAAACTTAGGCTGTGTGTAATTCATTTCTGAGAGGGGAAATCGTAATAGCAGGACGAATTTAGCAGTGACCCCCTATTGACACTTCCAGCTCTGATGGTGAGTCTTTCCCACGTTTTCCTCTGTTCTTCCATAAAATGAAAATGAGCAGCATTGCAGAGTTTGGCCAAAGAGCTTGTGAAAACATCAAAAATGCTGACATGACTTAGGAGACTACGTTTCATTTTCAAAGGTGCCTTTAACTCCTGTCTTCCTATATTTACCAGTTTCCCAGACTCTGTGGATAGTGTTTGAGTAAGTCTTGGCACCCCTGTAATATGAACCTAAATTGCCATACATGTATTGTTCTGCATAGCTGCTGGGCACTGACCATAAACATATTCTATATACTAATTATATATCAAAACTCCTACATAAAAGGAATAGTACTAAATTGCAGTCAGGCGCTCAAACATTCGCGAATGCTGGATTTAATGCTACCAGTGAAATGGAATTCACATGCTAGTGAGGATCCATTATGGTACAGCATTTAATTACATGATCCCATTCCATTTTTCCACAGGACCTCTTCTTCTTCTGAGGTACACAATGTAAGCCACTTACTTAGTCAGCAGCTATTTTGCTTTATTCCATTTCTTCTATGCATGGTCCCATATCTTATTTACTGCATACTATACAAACTGTGCTTGGAAGACAGCATACTTGATTTCTTCCTAGACTTTTCCATAGTGCTCATCACTATCATAAGTGAATGCTTCACTAACTCTCATTAATTTATTTGTACAACTCTTTGTGATAAAGTGAGAAATGGAGGCATGTAGAAACTGAGGTTAAAAAAAAAATCTTTTTATATATTATAGCTATTATCTATCAGTAATCACTGTTATCTATTATAATTGCAAAGCAATTTAAAACAACTAAGCCTCTTCTTTTTTTCTAGTTGCTTGGCATTACATTGTATCTTACATGCTCAAAATATGATTTTACTTGATGTCGGGTATGCTCAGTCTTTCTGCAAATCAGATGTTGGTATCTCAAGCCAAATTCCCAGAAAGCAAAGAATGTATGCTTAGTGACTCTCTGAGAAAAGTTCCTAGCTAGTCACATTCAGCTAGCTGCTAGCCACAGTGAACTTGATCCACTGAAAAGGATCCTCTTTCTAAAGGAAGGCACTGACTGACTCAAAGAGCTTCCATTCTCTAAATCGTGCTCCTTTTCCCCCACATGTTTCTAGTCCTAGAACAAATGAGCATAATTCTTATGAACAACTGTGGTTTTTTACTCAACTCTGATCAATTAAGCTCAACAAACATAGCCAGTGTTCTGTGGCAAAAATAACATCTAACAACACCTTGTAGAAAGTAGTGTGACATACACATTGTAGTCCATTATCCAAGGTCGCAGGTGACAAGTCTGCAGCTTCCTCAAGAAGGGCAGCAGAGGGGGGGCTGCTGATCACCTCTCTCTGGTGACCAGCGATAGGACACATGGAAATGGAATGAAGCTGCATCAGGAGGAGTTCAGGTTGGACATCACAAAAAAGTTCTTCATGGGGAGGCTGGTCAGTCACTGGAACAGGCTCCCCAGAGAGGTTGTCATGGCATCAAGCAGTCAGAGTTCAAGGAGCACCTGCATGATGCTCTTAGTCGTGTGACTTAGTTCTAGGTAGTCCTGTAAGAAGCAGGGAGTTGGATTCGATGATCTTTATGGGTCCTTTTCAACTTGAGATGTCTTCTGCCTTACATCCCAGATCTCATCTGCTGCTCAGGTGTGTCTGTACATCCAAACAGTTTTGGTGTAAAACAAGTTGGAGATTCAGACCTTGCTTTAGAGCAGAACTTGAAAGACCATGAAGCTATAGGAACCTTGGAATTTCAAGTTAGGTCCTTTGTGACCCAAACTACGATTTAAAGCCCTATACACTGCCTTAAGGTAAAATCCAACCAGCATTCTGTCATTTCCAGTTCATCAAACAAATTCTCCTGCTGTCTTTGCTCAATAACTCTTTACTTTTTCCATCATCACACCTGGCCCCTATCCCTCCATCAACTCCAAGTCTTGTTCTTCTCTCCCAGCCTTTCCTGCAGCTTCCTGCCTGGTCACAAGCTCCTCTAAGGCACTCAGCCGTTTGCCACTTTCCACCTTTTTCCCAGCCCAGCTAGCTGTATGCTGTGGTTCCCAGTATCTGGCACCTCTTCTCAATTACTCTTTTCACTCCATTCTTCTTACTCCCACCATCTGCATTCAGTCTAGGCAGTTCCTCTTTTAAATCATGAAGGTGTCTGCAACTGTGTCAGTGAGAGCTAGAAAAGATGAATTTCTGCTCTCAGTTGTGATGCCTGCATGAAGATACTAACCAGGCCATAGCCAACAATTCTTAAAACTGCAGAGAAAATTCTTGCTGTTCCAGCCTAGGGAGTGTCCAGTATTAGCAGAATCCTGAAGAATATAGCTACAGACACCCAGCTGGTTTCTACACACCAAGTGCAAACTACTTTTTTCAAAAGCGTATACCTTAAATCGGTACCGACCCATCAGCTTTCATTTCCTTTCTCTAAAACATGGAAAAACTAGAGCTTAAAAAAGAAAAGATCACCAGAATTTTGTCACAGGGTGAATGAGGTTATGTTTCCAAGGTTTTATGTAGAAAATAGTATGCAATGTGAAAATGGCATTGTTCTCCCTTGATAGTCTAACCAACCTGTGCCTATACACCACCTATCCTTCCACAGTCTCATTAAGAAACGTGCAGCTCAAAGTAGTGCTTGGAAAAGCTAAAGACTGCAAATACTTGAGTATAATTTTAAACCATCTGCAGTGATTCTTGTAATAAAGCAGAAAGTAGTGGCTCTGGAAGACTGTCTCACCAGGAAATACAAAGCAGAGTGTATAGAAGGTATATAGGTGGTTCATACCTATCCTCTTTAGAGAGAACTCCATCAGCAGCTGATTTGCTGCAACTCCTCACCTAATTAACAATAATAAACAACCTTGTTCTTAGTGTTTCTGTGACACTTAAACACCCAGCCAGAGCATCAGTCTCCTGGAGTTAATGAGGCTCATTTGCATCTATTCCAAGGATCATCTGCTAATGCATAGGAACTAGCTAGCAGACCCCAATGGTAGTAAGCAGTGTCTAAGGGGAGGGCATGTGTTCATACCAGCTTTGAAAAGTCTAGGCTAAATCACTTCATCACTTGATGGTTATACTTTGCATTGCTACAGCTGCTGAAAAATTATGACTCCTTAATTATTAAGAAAGCCAGCAATATATCCCCACACATAAAATATGAGATTTCACCCAAAACTGCTAAAAAACTGGGGTTTGTAATTCTGTGGTTCATTCAATTAGGAACTGCAGGGGAGACTTTGGGTTTGCTACATTGCACAGAAGAGGAAAAAATCCTTTCATACTAAACTTGAATTTATGATTTAAATGGACTTAGATGCATAATATTTTATGCCAGTAGACTCTCACAAAGTTACACAGAGCAATTTATAATACACTTTATTTTAATGTAAGGAAGATACAGATCTGGATTGGTCTGTTTAGGTGACAATATCTGAAACCAGGAACATGAAGAGCTTTTTTAAATACGAGCCTAAATATCAATCTCTAACTGGTGAAGTGTAGTGTCAGTGCTATTTCCCAAACAGGTGACACTAAATGCCTCGACCACATAAGAATGAAAGAGTCAGGGAAGACTAATTCTCTATGGATATTCAAAACTTAATTAAGCTATTGGCTACAGATATAATGGAAAGGGAAAGTACAAGAAAGCACTTCTGTTCTGTGCTGTTCTGTCACCCTGCTGGGGAGAAACCCATCACTGCAAAATCAGTAGGAGACCTAAGGAAGGACCTGAAACCTAAAGAGATAAATAGTTGTTTGAGAATTTAGGAAAAAGCAAGCTACTAAGAGTGAGAGTGTTGAGTAAACCTGAGCTTGTGAGAAAGGGAGAGCTGAGCTCTGTGCCATGACATCAACTTGTCAGCACAAAGATCAGCACTGCGAAGCCAGCACCGAGACCAGAACAGCACTGGGGAAGTACTGAAACGGGCTGATTTCTCGGGTGGGCTCAGTCCTGAGCAGAGGACATCCAAGCACTGATCTGTATGTAGTGAGATGTGTCTTGGCAAAACAAAGAGAGAGAAAGAACACAGAAAAATAAAACAAAAAAATACACATGACAGATCTGTAAAGAAGTGATCGGGAAATGAGTTATATTTTGTATATAGAATGAGCAGATGTTTATGTTTATTTTGTATTCAAGTGCAGGTGATATGACAGAAAGTGTAAATTCAGGAAAGCTCTACAGAGTTCTGACATTTATTTCTTGGCCAAGGACTGGCTCGATGGTATCACTTTTACACTGAAACACTTATCAAGCATTGGGACAGGCTGCCCAGGAAGGGGGTTGAGTCACCATCCCCGTGGGAATTTAAAAGACGGGTAGAAATAGAGCTCAGCTACATGTTTTAGTGGTTGGTTGGACTCGATGACCTGAAAGGTCCCTTCCCATCTAGGCAATTCTGTGATTCTATGATCTCCAGGTTTTTTTCAAATTTCTCTGGCACCTGGACTGACAGTTTCCCAAATATGTGATGGCCAGAATAATAGTGTCAAAAGGCAGTAGAAAACAAGTGTTCTTATTACTCGGTTTTAGGAGGAGAAGGTTTGAGTATGTCAACTAATTTCCATCAGAGCTTTGAGTATGCCTAGAAATATGACACGAAGACAGCAACAGTGAGAGAGGAGGAGACTGGCATGTCCTATGGAGAACAGACTGAGAAAACGCTGTAGGATGCTGATGAATCAGTGGATTATGATATTTGTACCACTGAACTTCGAACACTCTTCCTCCTTGGTTGTCCATCAGAGCCCTGTGAAGGCTCAGAGTGCTCTCAAGAGAAACCTACACAGACAGCAGAGTCTGTGTCTACCTGTCTACCTGTATGCAACCTCTTGTGGAGTCCAAGTCCATAGGACATACAGGTAGAAATCACACCAAAATTTCAATTAGAAAGTAGTGACTATTAAAAAGCAGTCATTTGCTTATTATTCAGTTATATTTCTCCTTCTTTTTCTATTATATCCCCCAGTTTCTACAGTAGCCAGGTTTCTGTTGACCTGGGAAACACATTATGCTGTGCTAAGATTTTTACATGTGAAGTGTTTTCTTCTTCACCTCTTTTATTCTCAAGGCCACTTATAACTTGGCTGGAATAAGAGTCTCCTGATTGTAAAAAATCCCGAGCTTTTGGGACGAAAGTTGAAGACAGAGCAAAAAAATGTATGACAACAGAATAAGCATGGGAATAGTGGTCTTTAAGGGTGAAGAATAAGATTGAGAAGGTTTGCCCGATCTTTTTGATGGCAATTTAATCATCCTGAGAATTTGACTTGAAGGTCTGGCTGAGCAATGGAAAATACAACTGGGGGATTGCTCTGAACTTCAGTGTGGAGTGAACTCTAGTTCATCTAGTCTCCTGGAAGCTTCAAGTCTTCCTTGATGTCCGTGGAATTGTATAAATAAGTAGCCTGTGCTGGTACTCTTATCTCTGATAAATATCACTTTCTTCTCGAGGGAATCACTGCCTTTCTAAAGTGTAATACCAAAGAAAGTTTTGAATAGTTATCTGCTCCTTCAGCGCCTGAACAATGTGATCTGAACTTCTGCCCTGAGGGCTATTCTGACCAGATTTTATTACATTTCTATTATCTCATTCCTCCCAGGACTCAATCTCATGTCTCTGTCATATTCCCCCTTTTCCAGAAATTACCTTAAGCCACCTCACTTTCTATCCAAGTATTTCTGAGTGTGTCCTACTGCTTTGTGGTTTTGTGCTTTGTGATGAGTCTTCGTTACATTTCTGGCAGTGCAGACTGAGGGAGAAATCTCGCATGACAAATGGAGGAAGCACCCCTTTATTTTTATAGATTGAGCTTCATCTTCACATCTATAGTATCCACTTTGGAACTGGACAGATCAGACAGAAGGTCTGTTGGAAGGTGGAAGGAAGAAAGAACCAGGAAGACAGGCTGTCTTAAGTATTCAGTTCCGGGCATGAAGATTTGTGAAGAACTTTATGAAGTGAGAAGAAAATTGTCAGAAAATCCTCACTCTTAAAGTTAGCAGACATGAAGAAACAAGAAGCTGTTTGTTAACAATATCCTACGGAAAGGGCAGCAACATAAACTATTAATTCCTGTAACTGCCTTCCTCATAATATTTCTCTGCATTATGACCTGTATTTTCAGAGAAAGTGTCTTCTTCATGCAAGTGACTGGATTACAAAGTATGGAGGATGTGGAAGGGTCTGTGTGGCTTAGATAAGTCATGTTCAAACTCTGTAGCTTAGGCTGTCTTGCAGACTGTTCTCTTGGACATACAGAGTATCTTGCAGTTGAAGGTCTCTATTTATTAATGCAGCATAAAAAAAAAAAAGAAAAAAAAAGAAAAATAACTCCTAATCCATTAACTTCATTGTAACAGTCTAATAGAGTCTTGTTAGAAAAAGATGGAATTTACTGGTTTATATTCTCTGGAATAGGAAACATGATGGCTTCGCCTTAAAAAGCTGGCCATGCCAATTGCAGTGACTTATTGAGGGCTTGTTTAAAAAAATACAGACACAATCTGGACCCATAACACTGTGTTAGCAAGAACTTAAAAAAATAATTTGGGGGAACAACGTGTACTCCAGAAGCCCTAACTGAGTGTGTTACAGAACACATCTTGAGCTGCATCTTGAGTAAGGACAACTATCACTAGGAAGCATAAGGGCATACAGCAGGGGGTAGGGAGACTTAACGTTATTATAAATTTGTATTATTATTTTTTGTCTACTGAATTCACTTTTGACACATATGTAGCTAGCTTGTCATCTGATATGTTACATTATTAAATGATTAATTAATGAGATTATGGGAAAGACTTCTCTTTTTCTCTCCCATTTTTGCAGTTCTTTGTTTGGTGCAACCAAGAACTTCGATAATCCTCTATTTATGACTCCTACTTTGGGTATTATACAAAGTGCAAACTTATTAAAGGTACTTATAAAGGTCTAAGAAAGTTTACTATACACATATGCTTTGTCTTTCACAAATAACACTGTCATGGATGTCCAAGTGACAGGATGTGTAAAGGCAGGCATCTATCTGTTGATGGGTAAAAGCACCAATTAGCATTTAGCTAATAGCAATTCCAGAACGCAGAACTCTTTTCTCACTCAGTGCATGAGGAATCATCTCTGTTCACACAGCAGGTAGGTACTTTGCTTTGTGACAGCACCATTAGCTGTGTGCTTTTTAATGACCACCCCTTAATCAAAGGTGTTGGTTGGCCTGAAATTTGCAGCTGATTCAGATTTCTGAATATCAGTTCACTTTTTTTATAGAGAGAGAGCCATAGATTTAAGCAACTAAAATAACACTTTCCTTCGGCTTGTTTTTTTTTCCAGTTAAAGATTGTTCTATGTTTTAAGTAAATAGGGTCATCAACATACTATGGTATAAAAAGTTATATTGATTGCAGGAAAAAGTTTGTATTTATCACCCATCAGAATGCATAATAAATAAAGAATAGGTGTTGAATTAAGAGCTGTGAAATCTGTCATGATCCGTTGTTTGTGTGCAACTTACTTTTGATTTTCCAGCTTTGCTGCTTGCCCTGGAGTACTGTAAAGAGAGGTACTGTACTTGCAGGAGAGGAGGAGTAAAGGAAAAAAGACACTTGCACTAGTCTGTTACTTCATGCAGGATGTTCCATATGGAAGCCTTTTGGAACTGACATTTTGTTCACAGAGCTTTAAATGCACTAAAATTGAGTCTACACTACCTGAAAAGCTTGATATATTATTTTATATTGTTCAGTCAAGTCAGAACTACATAAAAAGGAGTAAATGAAAAAAAAAATCCAAAAAACAACCAACTATTTTTGATAACTTCTTTCCACAAGTACCACATATAGCAGAAATGCTGCAAAAGTCAACTAGGTCCTTCAGTAACTAATTCTTACCTCATTGGTTTTATGTATGTTCTGTTCTGGCCTTGGGCTTTGTACACATGTCCAGCTGTAGCCACCATATCTGAAGGTCTGGCTGCAGATTTCCCCTGTACCCACTGAAAGCTGTACTGTAGGCAGGACTCTTCAATGCCATGCTCTTGCCACGCAGTCACCAATCTGCCTTTCTGCATTCGTTCTCTTTTCTATCGGCCTTGTGAAACTGCAGCTAGAACTTTGAGAACCATTTTAAGAGCTATTGCTGCAATTTTGGTGGTTTACTTTATGACAGTTGCCCTTTATGCTACTACACTTGGAGTCCTTGGGTTTTTGCCAATAAACTGATTCTGACACTTGTACCATCATAGCCATGCACAGTTATACACTTTTTACTCCCTACTAAAAATGAAAAATGTTTTTAGATGCAAGTGTCCCCTGTTTATTACTGGTGTAAGCTCTATTATGTTGCAAATTGTCCTCCTCACTTTAGGTCCCACAGCACTCGCACAAAATTGTAGTGTGGGTCTTGCTTCACAGCTAAAGATTCTACTAACAATAAACAGATGCAGATTAGAGGGTTCTAGTTAGTCCCCTTTGTTCCCTTCAGGGATGCTTGCGTACAGAAATACCATATGGATTTTAAGACATAGGAATATAAGACAATAAATAAATAAAGATGGTACTAAGTCAAAGGAATGTGGTTTTCTTTTTTCTTCCCTAGAAGCTAAGAACTGAAAAATCCAGCCTGGATTGTGTTCATGGATTTCCAGGAGGAATCATGCCAAATCAAAGCCATTTCAACACTGATGACCTGAGCTTGACATTGCTACCCCACAGGTTTCAACCAAGCAGAAAATGTTTGTAAGAGGGAGCACGTATTAAGGCAGGGGTTGAAGAATCCGCTGCTGGAGAAGGCCAAGAACTTTATGGCTGAGAGTCAAGCACTTGAGTGCTACTTAAGTTCATCAACTTCAGGCAGGTGTGTCTGCTTCCTGAGTCAGAAACCCCTTATGTCTAGCAATAATGACAGAGAGCAAGACAAAAGCACACAGGAAGTAGCTTTGGCGCGTATCAAGCTACAGTTTTCTGAAACAGAATAAAGTTTCTGGCAGTGGTTAATTCAGGATTTTTATAGCTTCGTTCCTTTTCTGTCTTGGTCATCCAACAGTTTCTGTCATCTGAAAGTATGAAGATCTGTGCAAATACAGCACCTCTGACCTTCAGTTTGGTCGGTACTTTGAAGCAAATGTTAAGTCTGCAGGACAGCGAGAGCCCATGAACCTAAAGGGGCAGTCGAGGAGGCAGTGAACCTTTTGCCATCTCTGTGTATGTAAGAAATGTCACCAGGAAGATAGAAATTTTACTTCACATTAAAGGCAGGGGCATTTTGCACTCAATACATAAATATAAACAAAAAAAGAAAGGGAAGAAATAATTGCCAGCACTCTAATAAATTCACAGTAAGCCACTGAGCCTGATTACTGGTGTCTGTAATAGAATTTCCTGTGCCTTTAATCATACAGTCCCTTGCAAAGTAAACTCAAACACACGACGGTTGAGTCACCAGTTATCTAAGTTCACTAAAGATTTAATAATTACCCATTTCTATTTGCTTATTTAAAAGCAAAAATTACGGAGATGGATCTATTTTCACAGTATGGTGTGCAGTTTTGCTACTGAGAAATGAATTCTAATGGGAGCACTGAAAATTATTATGGGAGTTAAGACAAACCTTTCAAATGTATGAGACACTTTGCATGCTTATGTTTTCCACATTCTGCTTTTAATAAACTCCTTAACATATTAAGTGCTATAGTATCTGTCTAATGAAATAGGGCTGGATTCTAATCTCAAGCTGAGTTTATGGAAGGGTAATTCAATTGAGTGGGGTTACTTCTGAGTTGCACTGACGGCAAGATAGGAGATCAGCCCACTACATGTAATGATACTGCAATTATCAGAAGTGAAAGATCAGATTCAAAAATTGGTATGTAAAGTGGTAAAGTGATAAAGTTTTTCTCCAGATTAAAGAGCACTGGAAGGAGGAAACAGCCTTGTATGTGTGTGGCAGTATCTTTTCCTGTTTTACAGCATTATTATCATTAAGAAGTTTAAGCTTAGTTCTGGAACCTGTCACTATTTCACTGTAATGTTTTATAGTTTATCACAAATAAAAGTAGCTTGGAAGGTTTTATGGGGTTTTTTTTCACTCGTGTGTGAATGAGATTTCATTGTTTTTCTTGATTATACACCTTCCTTTTTTTTCTTTTCATTGAGAGTTGTCCCCTCTTTATCTTCTTTTCCTTGCATAGCTCTCATCTCAGAAAATACGATCCTTTTTTTTGATAGTGAACTCTTCAATTGAGCAGAGAACAGAAAAAACACTTCAATATTTCATTTAACAAAAGATTTCTTTATCTCCATCATTTCCCTTCTGCCTGTTCTGAGTCACTGAATTCAAAAAATGAAAAGATCTTATTTTTCTCACATGAAGTTTCCTCAGACTCACAAGTTAGAGTGCTTCTCTATCACTACCAACTTCTATGTACTAAAGAAAACACTTCCAGATCTGTCTCCCATTTCACTCCCTCTCTTCTAGACATCTTGCAGGAGTAGCGACATCATCCAGAAAGATGTGCTGTCCCAGTTGATCTTTGGCAAACTGTGCCACTATTAGGAATGCAGATCAGAATGAGCTTCTGCTCTAGCTGTGAATTCAGCCCTTAACTGGTAAAATAGTTTCATGTCTAGCTATTCCATAGGAGAAAAGATAAAAAAGCCTTGACTTTGGTAAAGTGCTATGTGTTTTGTAAGTTAGATCATTAATCATTTCAAAACTTGTTGAGGAAGGAAATATTAGGAAGGCTAAACCGGTGTATTTTTGCGCCAACAAAGCCTGATCATGGGGACTTCTAAAACACTGGGAGTTTTCTTTTTTGGGGCAGGCCAGCTGTAGTTTGCAGTATGAGTATGTGGCAGTCTCCCACCCCATCTTACTGGTATTCTAATTTTGTTTCCGAAGAAGAGATGTCCAGACTTGACATTTCTAACGGATGTGATTTCTCTTACAGCCATTTCCAGAGCAATTTTCAAAAATAATTTTAAATTACTGGTACTGGCACTGTCAAACCCACTGACAGCAACATATAAAGTGCATCCAACATCTCTAGGTTAATATCTAGAATTCCATTGTTTGTCTCTATTTTTCACCATTTGTCTACAAAACAGACTACCAAGTGCTTTTGTGATGCTCCTCTTTGTTTTTAGAAGTTGCGACAAATAAATCAGCACTTACAATTTCTTTTCCTCCAGGTAGCCCTGCTGTTTGAATCACCATTGAAAAAATTATTAGATCAGCCTTAAGATTCAAAAGGAGAAGGGAAAGAGCCCTTTGCCTCTGTGTTCTTCAGCTGGAGCCAAACACATCAAGCCAAATTACTTTCTCGTTTACACAGGGACAATTCCTCTGGAAATAATTAGGTGTTATGGGTGTAGCTATGAGGGAATTTGGCACAATAGTTTGTGACAGTGATATTGCAAAAGGCTCCAGAAACTTTTGGAGCCATGTAGCAGTGTCATAGTTTTTACACATAAATTGAATTAATTCTCCCATACTGCAGACTCTGCTGTAGGCTTTAGATGATACTTTAGGTTCAGGACCAATTTTGTATGGTCATTATAGTCCTCTACAAAATGATAGCAGGCAAAAAATATCTCCTCTCAGGAACTGTGGTTTTACAATACATTTTTTAAAAAACAGTAGCCATCTGTAGTGCACTGTGGGGTTTCACATGATTAACAGATACGTGTGGCTACTAGGTCTTTACTTATTTCAGCATTCAACGAAATTAAAGTACAACAGATTTTAGAAGGCCTTTCGTCTGTGCTTGTAACAACCCACGGTACCTGGAACTGACAGCACCTCCTTGGACCTTAGATTGCAGTCTCTGCTTAAATAAAGTGAAATGAATTGCCGTCTTGCAAGGCTGCAGTTTTCCACAGAATATAGATTAAACTAGATCAGAACAAACTATGTGATCATGTGCCCCGCAATACCAGATTTACTGGGTTTCCTAGCTCAAGAAATGTATAGCAAGTGAAGGGAGAAGGTTTCTCTAGCATGTATGAACTGGAATCGTCCAATTATTTGAAAAGCCATCATGATTATATTCTTCTAAGATATGGTGGGTGAGAAAACACTTGCTTACTGCACTTGTAATGTTTCATTTTCCTGGAAGTGACTCATGTTCTACTCTCCAGGACCTGTCATTGCAGCGTACCCAAAAACCCACAGACAACTTCAGGGCTTGCTTTTAAATGTATATAGTCTTTCAGCAAAAGAGATATTTTAGAAAGGTTTCACTCCCAAAGCCCCTGGATTGGGTGCAGGTCTCCAGGTGTGGGCACTGGATGGCTGAAGGGGTGGTGTTTATGAGTCCAGACGAGGGGCTGCCCCATGCCAGACACAGCTGCTGTGACAATCCCACCACAGGCCAGAGCTGAACACATCAGCCACCACAAGATGGGAAAAACATATTTCAGAAAGGTGTCAGAGAAAGAAGATATCAGGTGACAAGAAAATGTCAGAGAAAAAGGCAAACGGGGAGAGAAGAGAGAGAGAAGGATGGAATCGAAGGGAAATAACAGCAGGAGCATCAAGTTCAGCGGAGGAGGAAAAGAATGAGGTTCTCCACAGTGGAGCAGGTATTTCCAAGGGACTGCAGCCTGTGGAGAGTGAGAAGGAAAGAGCAGCAGAGAGAAACTGCTACAGCCTGACTGCAACCTCTCCTTGAGGTGCCCATTGCCTCTCTGAAGGACCGAGTGTAACCTTTGCTGATAGCAAGGTGGGAGGCCAAGAGTCTGGAGCGGAGTCAAGCTGGGGGACAGAGGAGGGCTGTGTTCTCCATTAGTGTTTGTAATGTCTGTTCCCTTTTTTATTTTCACAATACCTGAATCAGTAATTGAATACTTAAATTAATTGGTAATAAATTAAGTTAAATTCCCCAAGTTACATTTATTTTGCTCATGACAGTGACAAGTGATTACCCTGTCTGTATTTTCACCCAGAGTTCTTGCTGTCTTGTCTTTCTCTGCTGTGGAGAAGAGAGAGCAAGCAGCTGAGGTGGTACTTGGCTGTCAGCCACCGTCTTTAGAGTGCTTTAGAGTGCCTCCCTCATTTTACAATTCTCCATCGTTGTGACTACAGCACAGCTTCTCTCCCTTTTGAGGTCCCTCTCCTCTAAAAACAAGTTCATTCAGAACCTAACAGTGGGGAAAAATTTTGCCTCCTGATGGACACCAGTTTTCTAACTGAGGTCCAAGGCGATGCTCATGCTCTCTGAAGGGCTGACAGCAGCACACACCACCTAACTTCCTTTTCTGCTGCACCTCCAATGGTGACACACAACACCAGGGTCAAGGTGGCACTAACACTGTGTTCCAGATGTGGACAGTAATGACTTTCAAAGCCTCCTGGCACACTTTGACTCATTCACAAAAAAACTACATAGTATATAATAACTACAAACTTTCACCTTGTGTTTAGTTGTTACATCGTTCATTCTATCCACATTTATATTCATGTTATTATTTTTTTTCTTTTTAATGATATTTTCCAGTTAAATGAATCTGCAGTTATTATAATCCCAGTGAATGACAAAAGGCAGAGAAATGCTGAAGGCTATTCACTGGGAATCAATGGCAAGTCATGTTTTGAAGGTTTGTAGGACACACTATCACAAGCCCTAACTTTCTCAGAAACTCACAGCAGGCCAGGGGTAGGGTTTAACGGCATCACATAGACTTAGAAACACAAGTTCCATTAACTTCCATGGAGTTTTAGGCCTCAAACAGCCTTCAGCATGCTTATTCACCAGTGTGAGGGGCAGAGACTGCTGCTGGTCATATCACTGACGTGCCTCAATGTTAATAATAATATCCTGCAGGTCAGGACACATTAGCTCAGGTGTGGCAGGTCACTAATTGCCATGTTGTTTTCAGACCGAAGGTGGCTACTCTGCACAGATATAACTGGGTTAGCTTTCTTTGTCAAACCGAATTAGAAACACGGTAGCCTTTTGAGAACAGGATTTAAGGAACTGTAAGACTGTTACATTACTTTATTCATGACAAAAATTGGCTTTAAATGACCATGACAAGTGCCTTCTAACTTGGATTCCAAGCCATGGAAGCCGTTCCAAGATTATTAGAGATTGGAGGTGAAGTTTTTGTCTCTCCTCCACTAATTCCCCTTTTCCAGAGTTCTAATCACCCACCGAAGAGGTGATCCCCAGGAGAAGACAGTCCATTTCCCTTCCGTTTTTCTTAGTTCCTTATTCTTTTTTTTTCTTTTTTTTTCAGCTTTTATCAAGACAGTAGCACCCAGCCACCAAAGATTAGAGATTGCCTAGCACAGTCCTTTGGGCTCCAGTGAGAGGTGCAGTTTCTTTGCTAGAGGTAACTCTCCATTAACCCTTGCTTCTCTCTCTGTGCTCCACTGAACTTTCATCTGTGGTGTCCTAAATTGTCACATTAACACTTTTTTTTGAAAATTAATTTCCTGATGAAGGCTCAGTTGTTTGTTCAAACAAAACAACATGCAGATTTCATAATTTTTCTTCCTTTTTAATTTCTGACCACATCTGAAAGCCTTTGCCAAAACTGGCCATTCCACTGGGGAAAAGTGAAAATCCTATTACAACAGTCAGTCACCCATTTCTCATTTTCATTGTGTTTATTTTCCATTTTCACTGATTAGAAAAATTAGTCAGACAATAATGGTTCCTCAGTTGGTCTACACAGTACTAATCTAATTTCCAGTTTTCAATTTTCTCAAATTTATTTTGCCATTTGAATTCAACTTTTGTGAGGGGTGGTGGTGTTTGTTTTGTTAGAATCTCATCTAGAATAGAAGCACACAGTGCTGGTTCCAGTATAATGAAAAGAAAACCTGTTTGGCTGGAAATACCACTGTATGTTGCTTTTAAGACTATGCCATATCTGAAGAATTACATCGAGAAGGGGAAAGTCAATCACATTTGTTCTTAATGAGTAATACAAGACTGCAGTGGCCTCAGACAAGGCACCCAAATGATGAGAGATTAATTAAACCCACACAGACAGTAAAGTGGCGGGAACAAAAATACTTCACTGAAGGTAACCACAACCTTTTTAGTGAAAAATACTCTCTAAATTCTTTTGAACCTCCTTATCTCCCATTCAGAATTCTTTCCTTACTCTACTGGTATCACGATCACTCTTTTAAATTTAGTTTGGACTTTGGAAATATGTTCTTCTGGAAAAAGGCTGATGTTGCTGCTTAATAGGTTATGGCTTTGCCTGGAACTCTCAGGCTCTGACCACAGCCATGTAAGCCTCACCAATCAACTGTGTTTACATGGGTAAGTAGTTGTCTTGTCTAATATTAGACAAGGAAGACTTCTCGTGGGGGGCTAGCTTTGGCTAACAGCCGAATGCCCACCCAGCCACTTGCTCCATCTCTTTCCTCAGCAGGACATGGGGAGAAAAGAAGGTGAAAACCAGGACAACCTCACAGGTTCATATAAACACAGGAATGTTGCTTTCCACTTTCTACCACAGGCACAACAGATACAACTTGGCGAAAATTAACTTTTTCATTTACTATCAATTAAAACATACGCAGCTGTGTCCTGCAGATGGTCTGCTGGAGCTGTCTGGAACTGGCTGTGTCCCAGCCTCTCCTCACAGAGACCCCCATCAGCACCGAGGCACCAGCACCCAACACACTGTAAACAGTCTGTAAATGTGTAATGCTGTTCCAGTGTCTCTGCCTAATCCTGTGCTGCCAAATTCCCCGACCTCACCGCTTTCGGCACAGAATGCACTCGGGTGTGCCCTGAGAACCAAACTCATTTGAAAGCTGGGAGGAAACTTTGCTGGCCAAGGTAGCATGAACTGACCCTTCCACAGCATTGTGTGTGGCCCAGACACAGGGCCCAGTCTCCTTACTTACTGGTCTGACTACCTTAGTACATCAGCAGCAAGATAAGTGCATCAAAGAGCCTCCTGGCACCCCACAGGCATCCCGTGCCAGATTCACGCTATGAAAGCACAATGCAGAAAGCTGTAATGAAGGCATGATGTCACCTCATCCCCTCACTGACCAGCAGAGAACACCACGGGTGAATTAGAACAGCTATGGCATTCTGAACCCTCCCCTGTCTCCAGTTTCTTCATTTTCACAGAAAACACCTTCCTTCAGATCCTGCCAACAGCTTCAGCTGGCCATGTCAAAGGCTGGGATGACAGGGCAAGTCTTGCCGCCCCTTGCTCCTCACTTATAGGTACACGGAGTTGTTTAGTTCTTTGAAATGTGATGTAATGGGTGGCCTTTCAGAGTAACTCAAGAGAACCCCTCCTGTATACCCATCCTCCTGACAGCAACTATTGGAAAATAATACCTAAGTGTATGTTTAGCTCCTGCAGACTCCTGAAACACAAATGAGATATATATCCTTCCACACAAGGAGCTGAGAAAGAACAAACATGCAATCCTAATTATGTTGTTTGGACCAGGCACAAGGGTACCTTGCTTATTGATTTTGCTTCTGCATTGATTTCCCACAAGCTGTGACAATTCTATTTACAAAAAAGAAATTATTATTCTTAATTTTTCTTCTTTGTTATAAAGTATTATGTATTCAATGTACAAAGCATTTAATTTAAGTGAAAAACTGGTAGAACGTAATATTTACTTCCTCTGTAAAAGGTCACCTGGGTATCTCAGACACTGCAGTTTGATCAGTACAAAGGAACTGGACATCTCGAGTGCAACTTTAGGCATGAACACTTCAGTTACCTTCCTTCAAATTATGTAAAGCCTTTCATAACGAAACAGAACCTATGGCTAGGCATATGCACTCTTTATTATATTCTGTGTGCCCTGTTGTCAAATAACAGCCCTACAGTTCAAATGTTAACGTTTTGTCAGCTGCTGGAGTTCCCACTGTAACTGCATACTCACAAACCCTACACACTGAGCTCATACCAAATGTATTCCTGACTGGATGGTCTTTTCAGCCCTTCTGCCTTTCCTGCCAGGTTAACATCTCCTAACATCTGATTTAACAGACCAGTGGGTTATGGTTCCATTACCTGATTCCAAGAAACATTAGAAGGGGAATATGATTTCATTTCCACTGTGTTTTGGTAATGGCTGGTATCTGCACTGATTCTTTCTGTCAAAGGTTCTGGACATGAATCCTTCATTTCATGGGGGTTTTTCTTCCCCCGAAGTCTTATTTTGGATTTTGCAATTCTAGATGTGCTTCAGTTATTCCGTTCCCCTTATCCTACATGCCGGGGATGGTTATGGATGCTGAGGCTAATTAACAATCTAAGCGCACAAATGTCTGCTTGAGAACAAGATCTGGCACTAGACTAAATGAACATTCTGATTGCTCATTAAATGCAGTACTTTCCCTGCAGGTCAGGTAATACTAACAAGGCACAGCGGTTTTTTACCTCCTGTTTTCTTCCTCATCACTATTTTTGTTAGTAAATTCTTCTCCTCTTCCTCAAGAAGTGCATAAAGATAGCTTTATTTTTCACAGGGTGTTTTCCTGATACACCCTCTCTACTTCCATACCTTCACTGGACCACAATGCTCATGTAGAGCCAAGGACTGTGGAAGCACACGCTTTCCAAGGACTTCTTAGTGACACTGTCTTGGCTCCCAAATGGAGCACGTTCACTCAGCATTTCAGGGGACAGGCTGTGCCAGGACAAACAGGTAACAGACTCAGTCTTACAGTCTCTTATAGGGTAGATAGAAGGTCACTTACTCTTAATTCACTACTCTTCACAAATCTAATGAGGCTTTGTCTCGAGGGGCTACTTTTAAGATGGAGCTCACCACTTTTGCTGTAGAAAAAATCACTTTAAAAGACTTCTTTACATTTTATACACTGAAAGAGCATTGTCTGAGGTATTGAGCATTCGATGGAAACCACCATAGCTTTAATGAAGGGTAGTTTCCTTACCCCTACATAATGCTATGTTAGTCTGTCTTCCCTGACAATCCCCGAAAAGTCTGGAGAAGTAAGCAGACAGAATTGTCAGCTCTACTACATCTCAGCCTGTGTCTGTCTTAAGGAATATGTCGTACCTTTGAGTGCTGGCGTTCCTCATTGAAAGGCTGATTTTAATTTTGCACCCACAGGTGCTTTCACACCATGTAGTGTTATCTAACTCCTATTTTTGGTATTAGCTCCATTTGCAGTCTGGTCAGACAACAGACCGACAGTTTCTGTTTATATGGACTACAGGGGAGGTAATAACACCTATTGCTACAAATCTTTGTTATTTATGAGTGGTCCCACATTTGCCCACAGACTGCTCTATCTCCAGAAGCACAAATGTAGCATTTGGGGTCAAATTCTCTTCAGGAGTAACAGTGATACCAGCAAATTACTTCTTTCTAGCAGAGAGCTTAACAGGTCTCTCTAATACTACTTTCTCTCTTCCAGGTATTCCTTTTTTTTTCTCACTTATTTAAGAATAAATACAAAATCTTATTGATTATGAAAAATAGCCATAGCATAGAGTAATATATTTGGATTTATATGGAAAACTAATTATTATTTAAAAATTAATTTCACAGAATAAGTAATTTTATTTTGTTGCAGGTAGATTTTAAAGCAAAGATTGTTACCATATAATACGAAATACACAACCTCAGACCTGATACTTATAGAAAAAGCATAATGATTCAATTCTTAAAGGATCCGTTAGATGTCTAAAGTCTAACAGGCAATCTTACACCTCTCTCTAATATATTCTGATTTTGTGAATAACATTTTTCCCTTTTTCAGGCACTTTCTGAAAATAAAAAAAAGAAAGATTTCCTTCATATATTTTCATCAAGGCACAGCACAAACGTTCTTTTTCTTTTTAGTCCTGATTAAAATAAAGGATTGCCAACAGACCTGCTCAATAAATAATCATTTCATACTCAGGAAACCTATGAGCCGGGAGCTCTCGCTATTTCAGATGTGCTTTCCTATCTATATCCATTATACAGCTAGTCCTGATTTCTTCTCTGATGCATAAACTTGAGCTTTTAGCCAAACTAGCAGCAGTGTAAATTGTTTGATTTCTTTTTTGTAAGTGTTACCAGTGTAACACATACCTTACACTCTACACAGGCCTCCAGACAATGCTAACAGCAGTTCTGCCCATACAAATTGCCTATTTTTTCAGTGTTTGAAAAGATGCCCAGGCCTGTCCAAAGACAGGCTTGTTCTCATTGAAAACACCGTAATTTTCCTCACAATTCTTGTGGTAATAGTCACAGTTCTTATAAAATATTTATTAATTAGTTGCTAAATGGTTTGAGATAGTTAACTATGAATGCTACTACAACTTAGAAGATTTTTCTTTAAGAATAACACTGATATCTATTAGATTCAACAGTTGGTTACCACAAGAAACAAAATGAAGCATAATATTAAGTATTCATATAAGACGTATGCATGAACATTATTTTATACATTTTATTCTCTATCTGACCAGAAGTAATTATGAAAATGAATTATTAATTGCAGAGGTTGTAGAGTTAATGGTTAATTGAGGGCATAAGTAGACAGAAAACATCCCTTCATTTCATTTTTTTAACTTGGAAAAAATTAAACTTAAGCTTATTCTTAGATCTCACTTTCCTTTTCTGAAAACCACATTCAAGTTCCAAAACAAGTTTTCAGATGAGCAAATAATAAACATTTTACATTGCAGAATGCCAGATTATTCATTACAAATTAGTTGCGTGATTAATTTACAGCTGGTTGGATCTTACTGAATCTTTTCTGAAAAAGTGTGTTTCATCCCTAAAACTCACTTTTCACTTAGACAATCACCCGAGTCCCTTTGTGCTATTTTTGTTCCTTGACTACAGGAAATGCACTTCTAAAGATTGTGTTATTGATTATCAAATGACAAATGATGAACTTTTCTCTGACAGGCTCAAATGCCATCATATTTCTAGTCCTAGGAAGAAATGAATAGATTATGGTCACACCCTTTAACTTACTCTCTTAAACTAACATATTTAGTCCAGAGATGCTCATGATCAGGGTTTTAGTCCTAAACCCTAATCAAACTTTGTACTTGATACTCAGTACCAAAATAAGAACAGTATAAATTTCCAAATCCTATATGAATTGGACATATAAAACACATGGGCATCTTCCATAACAATGTCGTGCTACGGGCAAATATTCAGCTCTTCAAATATTGTGACTCCTAAATCTCATCATTTTCCAGAACAGAGTATGCCACCCTACAGAGCAGACCTATAAACTCATAGTGTGTGTGTGTGTGTGTGTGTGTGTGTACACACTGGTGGAACTACTTGTTGACTGCCTGAGTTGCTCATTGGCATGCAAGCAACCTCCTGCAATCAGTGTATGTTTCCTGAACATACTCATTCTGCTGCTGCTCTCAGTAGTCCAGTGGCAGCACTTTTACATCCTGAGTAGTAAAAATTGATTCCCAAAAGGTAAGTCAATCAGTCTGACTGTTTCTGTCGACAGTCACCAGGTAAAGCTTAAATTTTGTTCCTCTCCTAAAACACGTTTGAAAGACGTTTGATTAGTTATTATTAAAAGCTTTTGTCCGAAGAGAAATTGGGACATTCCTACACTTCCAAATAGCAGGTACAGTCGAAAACTGATGGCTAAATTATGAGTGAGGAGGAAATACACCTCATAGTTTTACACCAGTGACTGGAGCGTAGATCTCAAGTGAGGAACAGTCTTCCTATTTAGTCAGCCGGGAGAAATAGCGTTACTCAAAGACTGATTTAGCTTATTTATGAGATGAATTGCATCACGGAGTTTCTTATTTCCCTGTATTCCCCAAATTCCAATTTAGAATTATTTTTAGCTGATGTTAACAACTATATCAGTCCAGACAATGTAATGCTTTTCAGCTATTTGGCATCTTATAAATTCTTTCATGTCAATAAATTTGTGGAAGCACAAATATTTTTTGGTACTATTTAGGAATAAGCTGCCACATTCAAGTCTGAAATATGACAGAATGGTTTCCATGTAGAACAATAACTCCTGGGAGCTTTAATTACCAGCATTTGAAAATAATCATATGCAAAACCAGACAGACTTTACTTCAGGAAAATAATTTTTTTTATAAATCTTTATGTGTTTATTATAAAACATTTTACTATATTGAAGCTCAATTTTAAAATTATCTGTATTTAAAAACTGGTAACTGTTCACTCAGAGAATATTAGTATATAATTTTTGGAATTAAAGACTTGATGTGTTGAAAATTATTTTCTTCTCAGAAATGGAGGTTTTTTTTCACGAACTGGTATTTTCTTATGAAAAAGTCATAAGAAATTACTGACTGATGTAAGCTGAATTGTTCTCACATTAGTAAAAAAAAAAGATTCCCAGATCATGGTGTTCAATGGAATTTTTTCAAGATGTCACTGAAACAAAAATATTATTTTCATTAAAAATCCCACTTGATTCTTACAATTGTATTCTATACCACTTTTTTAAGGTCAGGTTATCAGAGGAAAATGATAGTATTAGTGACATGAATAGACACATTTGAATGAAACAGGCTGGATTTTAAGTATGTAAACTCTTTTGCAGGCCTGAAGCAGACACTAAAGTCCAATTTTCTTCACTAGCTTGGAGCACTCATGTTCCAAAAAATCCAGATATCTTTCAGGTTGATGAGTTTTACTTTCCAGACAAGCTAAATATTTAAAATTTTAGGGTTTTTTGGAAAGGTTTTTCTGTAGGTCTCCTTTGCAACTCTGAACTAACAGGTTAAAGAAGGGGGATGGCTTTGAAAAACAGTCTCTCAGTGCTTAGTCCTACCACAGTTCCCAGAATCAGTATGTTCTGGTATGTAGCCACTGTTCTACTGTCATCCACTCAAGCTGCAAAAGTCTGTGGATCATGGGATAAAATGTACATCTGCATGTGGAGAATGATTAGGATAGTTCTGCTGTGAGCAGGGCTTACAGATGGCAGCAACAGGTTTGAATTTGCAGGCTGGAGATTTTACCCTGGCATGGTCAGTTGGTGTTTGTAGTTCTGTTTATATCTGAATGCAATGATATTTTAGTTTTTTAGAGATTTTTTTTAATTTTTTTTTTTTTTTACAATATGATCATTTTATAGAATCACAGAATCATAGAATCATTCATGTGGGAAAAGACCCTTGGG
>VXBJ01002345.1:181773-203637 GCA_013400055.1 Nycticryphes semicollaris
CCTCCCTACTTCTGCTGGTCACACCATTTCTAATACAAGCCAGGGTGCCCTTGGCTTTCTTGCCCACCTGGGCACACTGCTGGCTCATGTTCAGCCGTTCGTCACCTACAACCCCCAGGTCTTTTTCTGCCAGGCAGCTCCAGCCACACTTCTCCAAGTCCGTAGCCATGCATGGGGTTGGTGTGGCCTCAGTGCAGGACCTGGCATTTGGCCTTGTTGAAGCTCATCCTGTTAACACTGGCCCAGCCATCCAATCTAAGTCCCTCTGTAGAGCTTCCCCGCCCTTCTATGTGATTATTTGTGGAAAATTTTTTTTCTTCTATTCTTAAGCACTTATCGCTATTACTAATATAATTACTGCAATCTTTTTAGTAGAAGGAGTCTAGTAATGTTTTCCACTTGTATTCCATACCAACATGTATTATGGACCAGAATCCTGCTAAATCTAAGAATCTTTGGCTCATAACAAATTCTGGCTTTTAATTTGTCTAATTAAGTTAGATACTGGCAGTCCCGAATAAGAATGAGAAGCTGAAATCTCTTAAATACATTTTTAGAAGAACAAAAAAACCAACACCTAGAGGCCTTATTTCTGCAATTCAATAAAAATCAATTTAGAGATTTTTTCCTAAAAAGAATGCTTTCAAAACTTAATTTGTGGTTTTTACAAAAGTTATATATTCCTGAGGAACTTTGTAATCCTGTTGATCCAGCGTTGTAGGCAAACACTCTTGCCTCCAATAGCAGTCATCCTAATCTACACATGCGTATAGCAGCATACTGATAGCCAGAATTCAAACTACTAGTGGCTGCAGACAAGCCAGTATGAAATCTTCAGCACCTGATTCTCTGATAGCAGTGCACATCCAAGTGAATGTTTATTGCAGTGGTGTAAACTCCAGATTTCACATATATTGCTACCTATCAGGCCCATTCAAATGCTCTGACCTTCATTTAATGCACCAATCCCTTGACGTTGGTGATTTTTAAAAAATATTCCTTTCTACTGGTTTATTTAATTCCACATAACCTGTAAGCACACATCAGCAACCGACCTCTGTTTACCACAGTGAAAACACCTCCATAAATAGCAGTGGTATCTCTGAAATGGTGAGAAGAACAAGGTGAGAGGATTTCAGCCCTGAGCGCTGATGTACCAAGTCTGCCTGGTTCCTGGTGCTGCCGTCCCTTCCCTGCTGCACTACTCATGATAATGGTAACGACAATAAGGACTTACTGTCAGCCTTTTGTATGGGCTTCATCTGTAACACAATTAATTTTAAAAATAACTTCAGACCAGTTGGGAACACTAGCTTTTAGGCTCTGATCTTGAAAGCAGTTGTGTTCGTGTTTGGCTTGATTCACTTGTCATCCTATTGCAGTCACTGCCACTACTCATGCAAACACAAATACTCGAGTGCTGCATGGCCTCCAGGAAAAGTACAGGTCTCTAGGAATGATTCCCTCTTTGCACTGGCTTTCTGTCCTTCTGAAATAATTGTTCTCAACAGTTTTTCAACATTTATAATGGGGTAAAATGACAGGAATCTAACTCCTTGGCCAGATCTTCGGAGACAAAGTTCCATTAACTTCAATAACAATTTACTGCACCAGATGATACGGTTCTCTGTATTTTTTCTCTCTAAGTCTAAAGAGTTATCTATGTTTTTTAGCTGTTACTTTTGAATGTGAAGTGTTTCATATTGCTGGTCTTAGATGACCAGACCAACCCTTTTCATTTCTATCTATTCCACAACGTCATGAAACACATGGATCAGTTTCAGCTTGTTAAAAGTATTGAGAATATCTCCCTTTTTGCCTGCTGAACATCTAATGAGTTTGGGATCCCAAAGTGATACCTACAATTGTTCCTACTTCCAGTCCCAGCGCAAGTTGCAACTCTCCCATCTTTTTTTCTACCTTCACAAAACATTTTCCTTTGCCAAAATAAGATTTATACTATTGCTCTGTTTTCCCACTCATACTAATTGGTTAACACCATACTTTATAGTTCTAATAAAAACACAGCTGCTTCCATTTCACATGTTTGGACACTTTTTATAGGGGAAAGAAACTTAAATAAAGATGAATTGAAAGAAAGTGGAAATTAAGTTTAATTACCACCACCAGAACAAACCACTTAAAGAATTACAGCACTTCAGTATAGATTTTGTGACCACTGCAGACAATAGGAATTTTTCCACTGACTTTAACAGCATTTGGATTCGCTCCCTGAAACTCAATTACTTGTATTGCAGAAAGAGAACCAAGGCAAGGGCAAGCTGAGTCCCCCCCCAATCAATGGTACCCGTGGGCATTACAACACATATTAGAATATTTTTATTTTATGTATGTGCTCACAGTTAGGGACACACATAAGCTTACTTTCCTTATCTGGGCTCCATAAGTACCTTCACTCAGTGTTCAGAGAGAGGCAGGTGAAACCACAATAAAATGCCTGGAAAAATATGCCTCCAGCACCATTTCCAGCACAGCCCATCCAAGCTCTACCCCGAGGGATGGAAAAGGGTGTCAGCAGGTTACTTTAAATAAATAGGCTTTAAACCAGCTAAGGTAGAAACTGGATAGTGATACAACTTTGGAGAACTGCCAACTAGCAGAAATTGCTGAACTGGGGACCGCATATGTATAGCTATTTTGTCCTGTTCATACTCTTTCCCTTCCAAAACTTCCTCACAATAACTACACATCACTGGTGAAAAGTAAGCATTTGTCCCCAGTTTTTTAAAATTCAGGGGAAGTTGCTACAAGCAGATGGCAACCAGCTTCTACTGCTCCTTTTCCCTTCCTCCCTAGGGCAGAGGGAGCATTGTTGAAATGCATTTGAAGCTTTCTACTTGAAATTAGGTAGGAAAACGTTCTTTTTTGGGAAGACATTTTTGCCTGTAGTAGAGATTATAATCATAGCTTCAGGAAAAGATGAAGGGCAGAGGATACACCTTTCAGTTATTTAAATGTTGCCAAGACCATTTTTTCTGAATCTGTAACACTGTCTCTATGAGATGTCAGTCATGATGTTCTATGGAAGAGCATTAAAATGCACTTTTGATTAATTGGTGCACAAATTATTTCCCATTTGATCTCTAGGCATTAAATTTAATTCTAATGCACTTTCAGTGACTCTGGGACTGTTACATGAATTTGGAATGAATTTAGCCTTTATGTTTTAATTTGCTTAGCCACCTTATCTAAATAGAATATTCTAAGGTTTGGAACAGCTGAAATACTGCAAGTAATTCTTAACTCAAATTTAAATACTTCTGAAATAAATTTAGAGAGAAAGTAAGCTTCCTCTTTGATTAAACAAATGTGTTTTTCTCCTTCTGATCTCTGGACAGTAAGTTAATGTTGTTGTTGCCTCATCAATTTTTTGCAACATACAGTATGTTGTTCAATAATATGCTCCTGAGAACACAGCTGAAACATAATTGATAAGCTTTACTATATTTTAAGAATGGTTTCCTAGTGATATTTTGATTTAAAAATAAATGGAGGTTTCTACACCAAGGTAAAGATAATTTACATACAGCTTTCTGCTGTAAATAGTTCATTTGGAAGTACACAAAATGGCTTGTTTTAGAAGCAGAATGGTCTTGCCTTGCAATATAACATATATACTATCCCATATTCCAGGTAGGGAAAACCAGTCTAGACATTCGCATCACTTTGAGCATCGTAAGAGCTGAACACTGTATTTTCTGTCAACGTGCCAAATCCTGATGTCTCGATCAGATTTTACTCACTTCATGGTGGGCCACTCCATTACCACCTGAGGAATGATAGTGTTGGATAAACTGAAGTTGCTACCTGTAGTATTGCAGTTCATAATATTAATAATAATAATAATAATAATAATAATCGTTTTGAAACCCTGACTATTTTTTACCACTTCCTATTTAAGCAAAATCCCTGTTGAAAACAAAGATTTGCTTGACTAAAGGTTTCAAAAATTTCCCATTTTAATAATCCTTTCCTGTATTTATTCTTCCCACATGTGATATATTTAAGGACAAGCTTAATGTGTCTTTTTTCTAACTTGTAGTTGGCTTTGTTTATATTGAAGAGATGTTCTCGCTGAACACTGTAGAAAAGATGCATATTCATAATGTATTACAGTTTGGGACAATTGTTAGAACTTGTTTGAAATTGTTAGAAATTGTTTGGTATCTTAAACCAAACCAAACCACAGTTTTTGCCATATATACAGGACCTTACTGAGGGGCAAAACTTTTTAACCAAATAGTTTCTACACCATCAGAATTCAGTTAATGACGTGTAACTACAGATCACAGAAGTATTTCCATGGTCAGCACTACATTGGTACAACATGAGCTACCTTTTATCCCTACTACAAGGGATCAGCCCAGTGGTTTTATATCACGTTTTGTATTTTTGTCTTTCAAATCCTAAGTAAACTTTGTCTTAACTTTTTCCTTTGGCCTCTAACTTCTGAGACAAATAATTTATTTTGCTGATAATGATGGCATACACCATGACTCTGAGCACAATATTGTTACACTTTCATCAGTTCACACATACACACAGAAATAGCTTATAGCACATCTTATTTATATCAACAAGATCACACCAGCAGTGTCTGAACTTGTGCTATCTGCCAAAATCATCCATTTCAAAGTCCTAGTTCTTTTATCCACAACTTGAGTATACAATACCATACAGATGTTATGGTTACTGTTAGGGCTGGAGAAACACCACATTGGGAATGGTCTTTATGCAGATACATTTCTATAAGAGTCCGAGGTACAAACTAATTCATAAAAAAAATGACCCTATCCTACTCTCACAGAGAACAGATTTACTATTTGCAAAGAGCTATAGCTAACTGAGGAATGCTAAAATCACCTCACCTTTAAATCAACAGCTTTAGAGAAGTGTCAATTACAATTTTGATGTCAAAATTATTCCAGTTAATCACTATGTAATAAATAAGCTATCAATCCCAAATAGTGTGTTCTAGCTTTTCTCTAATGAACCTTCTCTCACTGCTTACACAATGTGTTTCACTAGGTATAAAATACTGTGCTTTAAAGAAAAAAAAACAAACCATCTTTCTAATAATGACCTAACTCCTCAGGGAAAGAAAAAGATCCATATTTTTTGAGAACATAAATACAGATTTTCTTCATCAAAGAATTACAGAGTTCTCGCCTCAAAAAAAAACCTCCAGCTTTTCTCTGTCTGGGCCCTTTTTCATGCACTGTTTGTTCACAAGGCTTTGGAAGTTCATAAACTCCAAGCTCAGAGACTCCTGAAGCTACTTCAGCCCTCTTGGACTTTTTTTAAGTGTCTTCAGAGATTTGGGGAAAAAGAAATCACCGATGCCTGTGTCAGGTATCTAACATCCCAGGATAACAGCTTCCTGGGAGTATAATATACAAGCCACTCTCTTCTCTAATGTCTGTACCTATTTGGGAAGGTAGTAAAGGGAAAAGCAGGAAAATTCCAGGAAGGGAAGGACTGATTGCTACAATTCCAAATCTGAAGCCCTAAAGTACATCATGCAGCACAGTGAAGAGATCCTGTCTAATGCAAGTCACTGGAAGATCCTCCCTGTAATCAGAAGCACAGAGGAGCAGCTAAAAACTCTCAGTGAGTACATGCTGCATGGTTGGTGCTAATTTCATGAATTGCTGCAATCTGGTGGATGTAACACTCCCTTGACAAAAGGAAAACTGAGCTTCTCTGCTGCAGTAAGATCCCTCTTAATATTAGACAACCTTCAAGACAAATCAGAATGAAAATAAATCTAGAATACATAACATGACAGCCTTAAGAAATTAATAACTATATTTGGAGAGGTATATCTCAAAACAGAAATCCTAGTATGCTTTGTAGTTACTTTTTGGGGTGACTCTTGGTATCTTCTCAGCTCATTCTTGCTCTTTCATGTAGTTCTTTGTTTAGCATTGTATATATATTTGCACTTAGGCTGCAAGTTGGAATGTTAGATGATCCATGCAAAACTGACTTTTTTTTCAGATTTTGTTTTTCTATATTGATAAAAAATTTCCTGATCTGGTTTACAATGGAATCCCATAGAGCCTGCAGCGGCCCAGCGAGGTGCCATCAACAGCTGCAGCAGTATGAGATTGAGTGGCTGACACACAGAGCGCCAGAACTTCTTGAGGTGGTTTTGCCATTTATGTATGTTTGCTCGACAGATTCGGAAGCCAAGTTAACTCAAAATAGTTTATATAGGTTTGGAGCAGAGGTCAAACATCTTGACAAGTATCATTGTTAATCTCTGCTTTCCTTGAAGCGTAAATCTGAGGTGAAGTAAAGATTTCCTTTATAGACTCTTCTGTTACTGAAGTTGCTACTGGCATTAAAGACAGCTTTAAAGATTTCTTAACTAATCAAGTAACAGGTCTCCCTTGCTGATGGACACTTGTCTGCCAAAGTTCCTGCCGCAATTAGGTAAGGATGTCTTTATGATACATCTTCTCACTGGGTGCACCTATGGCATCACCTGCTCTGGTTGTGAACATGGTCTGACAGTGCCCATCTGCCTTTCCCTGGCAGATCAGCAATTGAAAGGGAGCTTTGTCACTTCTGAGCTCCTGTTAGCCCTAAATACCTTAAGTTTCCGTGGCACATAATTCTAGATCTGTACATCATCAAAACTCATTAGCAAAGACAGAGGATGCAGCACATGACTAGCTCTTGATAGAGACAGCACTTTAAAGCACTAAATAAACTGGGTAACACATAAAACCCAGCTGTCTGGAATTTGACAACGCTCAGATAAACCAGGTCACATCATGAACAAGGCTTTCAAAAATCTTTTTGAATGTGCTTTTGGAATTGTTTCCAGGCATGCCATTTCTGAAGACTGGTCCTTAGGTTTCTTACCTGTCACACTGGTAATTGTAAGATGCTGTCGAGGTCCATTTTTTTTACAGATTTTAACGTGAGAGCTAACGGTACATCATTTCCACTGTGTAACTAATATACATTATGTTTTTGTATGTAAGTTAATGCCTTTCAATTACAGTAACAACGCTGAGGACCACAGATAGAGACAGAATGAAATAAAAATGCAACAGATGTGTGGGTATATTTATCTGCTGCCAAGTGCCAACACAATAAATATTTGCCTTTGCATAAGTACCAATCTAATCTTTTTAGTCACTTAAATGTTACCAAGTCGGTTATATAGCAGATTCATTCTTCAGTTTTTGTGTATATCTGTGCACAAATAATTGCTTTGACCTCATGCAAGTTGAATACTGCACGACAGAATGACCTTGGCAGAACTTAAGTGGCCATATGTCGTCTGAATAAATTTATGGAAGTAGGCATTTAAAGCAATTAAACGAGAGAAATGAACTGATTTTTGATATCCACTAATAGACTATTATGGCCATAATTTTCTTGAATTTGCATGGTCTGATATGTGCCACAAAGAAGAGATGGTTAATCTTCAGCCCGGTTTGGAGAAATTTAATGCCATAGTAAAATGTCTTATGAAGTGTTAAAATTGGGCTGGCACTTCCTTTCGTTTTTCACAGAACATGAGGCCAACTAATTTTTATATCGTTCACAGAAATATTAAAAATGATTGATGAGTGCTAGTAAATGTGAAAATGAAGGAATGACTACCAGGAATGAAAACAAGTGTCTCCTTTTATCTTATCACAGCTAGGTAATTCTGTTACCTTCTTCATGATCCCCAAGTTCTCCTTTTAAGCTGGCTAAATACCATTTAATAATTGAAATCAAACAAGTTCTCATTGAAACACAACAGTAGTAGTAACTGTTACACTAAGCAACAGGTCTGTTAAAGCAAACTCCTCATACTTTAACATATGGAATATTTCTGTGATGCGGCAACCAAACTCAGCCCATTCATTAAGTGTATAGAATAGAGGCCAAATTCCCCAGCAAGGATTCAGTACAAGAACATCTACATATACATCTACCATTCCATTACATAAACACAATTAATTTGTAGTGAATAGATTCAGTTCAAATTGAATTTCATATGAAACAACAAAAAATCCTGGAACACATATACAGAACATAAACCTAAGTTCTACTGTAAAATGAAACTGTAAGCTCTGGTGCAGTAATGAAAAGCAATAAATTTGAAGATTTTCTTGAAAACCAAACAAAAACCCCATCAGAAATATGGATGTTTGGATTTGTGTTGGTGATTTTTTAGTGTATTGTTGTTCATATTAGCATCAATAAATAACAAAATATGTCTCTTTAAGAATTTTTGATATGACAAAAACCACAGAAAATTTGGAAAAAGTTCTACACCAGCTCCACCTTGCTCAAATAATTTGAAATAAACTTTGCCCCCAGTTACAAAAGTCACAGATCTGTAGCAAATTATTAGTCACAGTTCCTGACATGTTCTTTCCAAAGTTAAATCATATCTAGAATATAAAAGACACTAGCTATTCTGCATGAAGTTTCTGTATAATCTCATCATAATTATTTAAAAGAAAGTACAGTTTTCTCCTAGTTTTATTTTTTTTTTCATATTTTCACTGTTATTAGTATTTTAATAGCAAACTGTTTGAACTTTCTGTGAAAAACCCATTACCAATGAACAAGCAGCTGAAGCAAATTCATGGACCTAAAAGGAATACAGGTTTGAGTGATAAACTGCATATCAGTCTATTAACTATTAAAGATGAGTATTTAAATTTAGAGCTCAAAAATCAATGTATTATATTCCTTCACATAACTACCTCTAATACAGTTAAATCAGGACTTACCGTACTCCCTTGCCTGACAAATCAATGGGGAGGAATGAAAGAACAGTGGATATGCCCAATGATATATTTTAGAACTGCAATTATTATTTTCAGATACCTTTTTATGCTTTTGTTTTCTTCTTAGTAACAAAGAAAGTGCTATCAGAATTGCTTGATCAGGCCTGCATTGCAAAATAAATTCACAAAGTATTAACTGGTAATCCTAAGGACCAACTTATTGCTCGGTGGGTTAACAGGAACGAGGCTTTTGTTCAGCACTTTTACTTGCAAAACAGTCTTTGTTTTTGAAAATATATGTATGTTGCATCACAGAGACAGAATAACATAAGCATATAATGGCACAGTTTCTTACATAGTGTATTAAGCAAAATTCACATATAAAGCCTTAGCATGCCTGAATAAAGCTTTCGCTTCTCCTTTCTCTATTCCTGTCTGTGTGACGGGATGATTTCTGAAGTCAATAAGTGACTTTTTCTAGGAGCACTTGTGATTTCCAGATGTGACCTTTCCATTCATTGCTTTGTAATGCCAGTTCACATCAGCCACCTGTTGAACTGGCCTAAGAGCAATCTGAATACCAATTCATGTGCTTTGGGGGCAAAATGATACCAGACTCATCCCAGAGACGGTAAATGACTGTTGTGCTTGCCAAAATACAAAACTGCACTCAACTTCAAAGATTTTACTCAGAATTACATTATCATATGCAACTAGAATTAATTTCAAAGGAGAACTACATCATTGGTTATGGAGGGAAAGGCATTTCCTCACCTTAAGAGTGCACATCCTTCTAGTGAGTGGAAGAAAGACTGAAGGAAGAAAAGAATGCGATTATAAGCAAAAAGAATCTAGAGTGAGTTTGTAGCCAAATCCTGGAATAAAGCAGAATATAGAGGACATGGCTAGACTATTACCTTTTGCCACAGAACATCAGAAGAATTACTTGTAAACCCCAAAGTAAAGTGCTTCAGATAACTAACGAAATGAAGGACATGAAAGTTGGCTGAGGTAAATTCAAATGTTCTGAACCATCCTTCATTTTAATTTTTCATCTTAAGAAGAACATAATGAACTGTTTTCCTTCATCATCACTACTATATATTTTTTTTCTTTTTTTTAATTTGTGAATACCTTTACCTAAAGAAAATAGCATAACAGAGGAAAGGTTGCCCTTACCATATCTAGGTTCTGGATGCAAGCTGGAAACACTGGACATCTCCCTTGAATCCTGCCTTCACAAGATTTCCAGAGTTCTTTCTAGAACAAAGAGGATGACATAAATTCACCTGAAGAATTCTCTGATACTGTTGGGATGAATAGCAAAATTCCCACAAGACAGCAAGCATTTCATGACTATTTAAAATGAATATTGAAAGAGAACTTCCAACTCACAAAATTCTGATCATTACTCCTTGAAAGCTGGTGAGTTTTTAAAATGCTTTAGAAGCTTTCTTTTTCCCTTTAAAAAGTTTTGCTTATAATAATAATATATGTATTACTCTTTTCAGTTTTGATCAGATCTATATGGATACTGTATGCATAATTCCACTCTAAGAGGAGATTGCCAGTAGTATAAACATATCATTATGCAAAGTAATTAGATGCAGAAAAATAAATAGAATCAATGCTGAGAGCTTATAGAAGTGCAGATAAACAAGTACTCATAATGTTTTTTAATAGATGTTTAGAAAAATCAGCCATATCCTTCAGGTTAATGACTTAGTTCCATCTAGATTTGCTCTTCTGGGTTCAGAATATACAATTATAATGCTTATAATTCAAAGTGAGAAAACCTTGATGACTAAGTTTGTAGAATCCAGCAGGCTTCAGCAGATCAGCAATCATCCTTTAAAATCACCTTTGGAAATATATAAAGGTATTTTATTTAAACTCATAGGCAATTCTAAAAATCCTTTTTTCCCCCTGTAATTGTAAAATCTTGTTTGCTTGCTAGAAATCTAACAACTAGTGGAAATAATTTTTTCTTTTGTGAGTGAGATAGTATTGTTGTTTTTGCTCTCGCTTTGATCTGCCATTCGGAACTACAATTGGTGGTAATCTCCCCTCCAACTACAACCTGGCATTCCTCATTCTCTGGTCTTCACTTACTACTATAGTTTGAAAAGACTCTCTTGTCCTTTTGTGAGTATTTTAAAGCAATCAGCCAGGATAGTATCAGCCAGTATTATTCTCCCATTGTTGGTTCGACTGAAACTCTCCTTGGCTAAAAGTCCAAAGATCCAAGCATATCTATAGCAATAAAACTTTTTTCCAGGTATATTCTACCCCTATAAATGTCTTGACTCATCTTGTTGTCTTTTTAGAAATGCATTTGGAGGTTTTGGTGACCTGTAAAAATGGAAATGAGCAAAGCCACTTCTGCTTTTGATGGAAATAGCCCCAGGTGATGGGGTGAAGCCTACCCAAAAGTACCATTCAGTTAGGCAAGACCCTCACAACTGCCCAGCTCTAACTCATTTGATGACTCTAGTATGCACTGGGACAACAGGGTAAAAGATATTTGTCCCAGAATTACTTGTGTGCCTAAAAGCCCTGGACTACATCTGTCCTGTTCTGATGGTTCAGGTTTGTGCTCTAAAGACACAAACGTGGACAACTGAACTTTTTGCAGTTTTTCATCTTTGTAACACAGTTGAGATGGGAGATAGTGACTCAATAGCAACCACTGCTGGTCACAAGCAAACTTCAGGCCTGTGAGCGGGCTCTGTACAGAAAAGAGCATGAGTGTACCAAGTTTCAAAGCAATTGTTAAAATACACATGCAATAGAAATGCGTATTTGAATGGTTATACCTGTACAACCTTTTTCACACACAGAAGTATTAAACTTTTTAATTAAAAGTGGTGGGTTTGTTTCCAAAGCAAAGTTTAGGTTATGTATGCTAATTGTACGGTGGTGTTCTTACTGCTGATTCATACAGGCATTTGCCAGCCACCCTTTTATCAGGAAACGTGTCTTAATTGTAAGAGTCCTTGGCAGTATTTTAATTTCCTATTTTGTCCATGGGATTTCAGCTTCATTCAGTGGGCAGAATGGATATACAGGGCAGCAGAATTAAGGTTCCACAGGGAACAACAAATCTGGTCTGTCCTATTTTTCAAGTGCAACTTGAATTATCTTCTATTAACAGAGAGAACACGGAAGAGACTGTCAGTTAATTCATTCTTATGTCATTAAATCTGTTGTGCTGAAAAATAACTGAAAATAGAGTGTAAGCAGCCTTACCTTCATTGTGTCTTCAGACTATACAGACCAGATTCAAACATTAAGACAAAAAAACATCTCCATGACCTTTAATGCCTCTCCTTGCATCTGTGTACTGTTCTGTTCTTCCACCTGCAATTCAAAGCCAGGTTTAAGCTGTTACATATGCTCTCCTGAGACAAAGCAAACTCTAGGTATTTATAGCACGCTTACTGTGTCTTCAGCTGCTTCATCTATATTTTAGAGTTTCTGTAAAATAATGGTGCTACGTTTTGAGGTATGCTGGTTTTGCTGATGATTCTATGAAATGCATTGCATTTTGTACAGCATCTGTCTTCCCAACCCACGCTGCGTCGAGCATCGCTGAGTAACAAGTGATTCCTGTAGATAACTGATTTTACTACAGGTTAAGCAACTATCAGATAAAAAGAAGTTCCAACTGCTGTGGAACCTTTCCACTGTTTCTGGTTTAAAACAATAATATAACTTTCATGAAGTTCATGTGGTGGCCCAGGAAATCAAAAGAAACATGAAGGGACTGAATGCAAAGGAGGACACTGAACAGGCTCCTGTTGACACATAAAATGGTGGATCACCCTCTCTGTGCTGCTGTCTGGTAAGGAAAGTATCCTCCAAAATAAATTCCTTAAAAATCTTTCCAGTTTTCACTAAGGTAAACCTCTGCAGTGAGATAGCTCAGGTGCTTACCTGTAGCACAGCAAAAGTGGCTTTTTGCATATAAGGCTTCTGGAATCAAGCCTATGTAAAATCTGATGAGAATTTTCAACATATAGGATGTTGAAAACAACTCAGATTTCCCAACAATCAATAATTGTACAGTTCCTATTTGGTGAAAATTCGTATTTTCAACCTATATATATAAATGTTTATGTGCGTGTGAATATACTTCCGACCCAACTTTTTGAAATTTTTGATAAAAGTAATACTGTACCGGGCCCAGCCGCTGGCGGCGTTTCTGTGGAGAGCTGCCGGGGTCCCTGTGAAGCGAGGCCAGGGCGGGCTTCTCCCGGCCGGTTCCAGTTGGAGCGACCCGGCGCCGGGCGGGACCCCTCAGCCACGGGGGGGGAAGGCGCAGAGGCTGCCTGACGGTGTGGGGCCAGGGTAAATGTGTGAGGAACAGCCCTGCCTGACCCAAGGGGAGAGAGGCAGGAGGGGCAAGAGGTGCTCCGGCCGCGGCCCCCCGCGGAGGTTCCCTGGAAAGCCCCCGCCAGAGCGGGGGGGTTCTCTTGAAGGAGCTGCGGCCTGTGGAGAGCCTCTAAGGGATTAGGTGGGTTCTCCTGAGGGAGCTGCGGCCTGTGGAGAGCCCCCGCCGCAGCGGGTGGGTTCTGAGGGAGCTGCGGCCTGTGGAGAGCCCCCGGCGGAGCAGGGGTACAGCATGAGGTGGGCGGCAAGGAGGAGCCGGTATGGACTGACGGCAGCCCCCCACCCCGTTCCCCTTCGCCCCTCAGGGCAGAGGGCGTCAGGTTAGAAGAATCGGAAAGGAAGGGGTGAAGGTGAGACTGGTAGGAAGGGCAGAATGTGCCGTTTGAATTTTGTCTTTGTTTCTCACTATCTAAACCTATTTTAATTGGCAATAAAGTACATTAATTTTCCTGAAGACAAGTCTGCTTTTCCCTTGAGGCAACTGGTATGTGATCTCCCTATTTTTATCTCGACTCTTGAGCTTTTTCCCTTTATTTTCTACCCCTGCGCCGCTGAGGAGCGGGGAGCAAGGGAGTGACCGGGTGTGTGGGAGCGATGGCAGCTGGCCAAGGGCAAGCCACCACAAGCACTCTTAACAAAAGAAATATGAAATCAATATACTCGCTTGAAATTTCATTAAGTTGAAAAAATACATTTTAAGGACCTCAGCAGCTTGGAAGGCAGACAGATCTTGATGCATTTGTACAATAGAGTTTTCACTGGTGGGTTATAGGTCTAATCAAATTATTCTATTAAAGAAGAATATATTATTAATTAATTCATTGTGCATAAGCATGCTTTGGTTGTTAGTACATAAAGTGTATCCAGCCTTTTGTTTTCTTCAGTGTGTACTTCATAAAGGATGGTTAGTGCTTTCCTCTCCCCTTCACAAAGTTTTGTTCACTTTTTAGGCTTAGCAGATATCATTAGTTCCAATATTTGTCTTTTGTGGTGTGGTCCCTCACCTTTCTTTAAAACATTCTGTTTGGAAATGCTCCATGAGATTGAATGGCATATTAGGACACCGCCCCCAGATTAAACGCAGGAGTTTCAGCTGATGGCTGAAACATAAGGTATTCATCCCACAGTGGCCATTCAAATTTGTCATTCACCATGCTTAATAAAATTTTATAGGGCAGCAAGAGACCTAGCATTCTAAGCACCAATGCATACACCGTTATTCGCGCATAACTTCTTTTACTCTTGTTCTAGGTCAAAAGTAATATTGTGCTGCTCTGGGACTTCTGGAAAAAAAAAAGAAAAAAAAAAAAGGAAAAGGTGATCTGAAGGCTCATTTAAGATCAGGTATTTATTCTGAAAAAAATATCAGTTCAGAAAAAAGAAACCAATATAAAAAGGTCAAATTATACTAAGCATTTTCGGTCAAATATTTTTGCATCAGAGCTCAGTCTTCCATACTGTAAGATTTTTCGTTGGACAGCACAAACCTGCTGAAACTGGGACCTTCACACACTGCAGAAAAGTAAAAAAAAGTGATAAAATAATAGCTACTCTGCAAAGCCATTGCTTTATCTTCTCTCCTGTAAAATTTAGGAAAAATACGACACTAAAAGTCAGTACTGATGTATATGCCTGGTAATTCTACAGATGTTATTTTACTTTACACTCACGAAAGATGATGTTATTCATAAAGTGACTGTGCGTGGTGCTTTCCTTGTTTTCTATGTTCATCAGTAGAATAGAAAAAAAATTCTAGAGATAGGAAAAGCGTGTATTTGAGCTGTTCTATGAAAATTAAGGCAACAGGTTGATTTTGGTGAAAAATTGGGAAAATGAATTATGTATATACCTTCCATGAGTGAAGATGTGGCCTCCCCAGCTACCTTTGTCTTTTCTGGAAGCTCTTCTATGCGAAACTAAAATCATTTGAGTACTTCTAGTCCAGTTCATTTGAAAGTCAGATGTGCTAAGTTACTTCCGGGGCTCAGTTGAGGGACAGTAGTATCTTAAACTGCTGTTATTCTGCCCAAAGAAATAGTCTGTTTGTTAAACAACTCATTTGAAAAGCCCATGAAGAGAATAGAGAATTGGCATATATCAAAATGTAGTATAGAATGTTATTTTATAATTAATATTTTCTCTTAGGGTAAATGTTTGGCAAGAAAGTTATCTTTAAGATACTTAACTCTAAAAATGGTGGAGATTTTTGTAAGATTGGAAGCTTTTTTTCCTTGCAAAAATCTTAGAAATCTGCTCCCC
This sequence comes from Nycticryphes semicollaris, assembly GCA_013400055.1. Lineage (NCBI taxonomy): Eukaryota > Metazoa > Chordata > Aves > Charadriiformes > Rostratulidae > Nycticryphes > Nycticryphes semicollaris. Next base: position 197,193 of record VXBJ01002345.1, read on the forward strand.
AGAAAGAATATTGACAGTGATTTTTGTGAAAAACTCTCCGTGATGTTTTTACTAAATGTTTTGTAAAATTACTTAAATAATATTTAAATGATAATTTGGAACATTATGCTGTTTCAATAAATCACTGATTTTGTGTTTATAACTAAACAATTGTAATACTTGCAGAAAAAACCTGAACTAACTGTCCTCAAAATATAAAAATTACAATATTAGCTTGTGTTTCTTTGAGTGTACAGCCCTCATTCTGTAATTCAAAACTGAGCAGTCTCTGGGTGTATTGTCTAACTTTGATATGATTTAGACATTCAGAAAGGTGTTGGAATGTCTACCTTGAAGTGAGGATTTCCATTATTCATGTTCCTCCTTCTCCATAGTTTCCTTGTTTGAAGACTAATAATTATAATTTAAGGACGGAAATATTATCTCGAAAGCTAAATAGTTCATCAGTGGTTGTTAAATAAGAGAAGAAGAGTACTTTTTTCTTACCTTAGGCCTATTCCTAGAAATGACTGATAAATAAGAGCTTTTTCATGGTGTGAGGGGGAATGCAGAGGCTTCAGCTTCGAGGAGATTTTAAGAGATTGTTCAGCCTCAAGGTTTTGTTGGGGTATGGATACGTGTGGCTACTTGCAAAACTAACAATGTGGGTCAATGTTGGAGTCTTCACCTGTCCTAAGTGGCTCACCCAGATGCACAAACTTTTAGATTGAATTTCAAGCATTAGGTTTTATTTCTTAGTTTTATTTTCAATAAATTGTAATTATTATATTTTTAACCATTGGAGTTGAAATGTTGTGGGCTTTTAAATGAGTAGGGCTTGACATTTAACCTTTGAAATCATAATTTTGGAAAATAATTAATGAAAACAATATAAAGTTGAAGTTCTTTTTCCCTTCTGTGTCCAGGATCACACTTTTATAGAGGTAAGAGATTAATTACTCTTCTAAATCCTCTTGGCTCTTCCCATTGAATAGGATTCTGAACTGGAGCTGGTTTGTAGTCTAGCAGGCAAATTATCAGTGCAAGACTAACCATGTTTTAATTGCAGGCCTCAAATGTTCACATTTATGCAACATTTTAATCTGGAATGGCATTCTTACAGGAACTAATGGAAAAGCCAGAAGTAGTACATACAGGCTCCTATCAGACAAAGATATAAACAAAAGAAACTGGAAGAAAATGAGGGCACTAATAAACAATAAAAAACATAAAATTCCCTCTGTCTCACAAGCCCACAAGCATTTTAAGCAGAGGTACATTATTTTCTGGACATTTTAGCTCTCAGTGTTAATTTTAGAACTCAATGAGGACCAATTAGGACTTTCATAGTGTCCTTTCTATAATAAAAGTAAACCTGGAAGTGATCACAAAGCCACAAATGGCCATTAAAAGGGCATCGATGGTTATGGAAAGTAGGAAGTGAATTCTGAAAGGAATTCTAAATATCCTTCAAAGTAGATTATTTAAATGTACTTGTTTCACTAAATGGACTACTTATTCAAGATAGCCTTAATTTGATTTTATTTATTTTAATTTCCAAAAAGAAAATTGATGAATATACTTCCAATCCCAATCTGCCATATTTTTCCTAACTATCCTGTGTTTAAAACAGTATGTACATAGCAATATCATGCTAACTGGTAAAATACTCTGTTCTTGTGCTCTGATGCTCTAAATCATTAAATAATGGTTTGGGTTTTTTTTTATTTTTTTAATTTTAAACATTGCTTCCTTGTCTGGTTTGCATTTGAAAGTAGCAAATGACAAAAGAATATCTTGTTTCTTTGCAAATAACTAGGTGTACTTTAGGCTGGGTGTGTTACCCTTTAGCACAGCATAAACAAAACACTTGGGAAGTAGTTCTGCAACTGACCTGCAGAATTCTGGTGTTTTAAAGCTGGATTTGTTTTATGCCTTCTTCCCTCTGAAGGAAAGTTATGCCTTACGCTACAAATGGCAGTGCTGCATGCTCAGGAGGTGGAGCATCCCTTCAGCTTCCTGAACACTGAAATCGTAACATGGGTAATGAAAAGACTGGTGTCAAAGACAGCTCTGTATTCCAGCAAAACTACTGGCAAGAGATTATGACATGAGATGCAGAGAAAGGCTCTAGCATATAAATTGTCTGTAGCTGTACAAATCCAGGTGCTGCTGAACTAAGCAGCTACATCAGAAAAGGGGCTGTTGGCTAAAATTCAGTCAACACAAGAAACATCAGAACCCCCTTTGGAGGTCAACCTCCACACACTCCTAGTTCTCCAATTTATCAATTATTAATATCAAAGATGAGGAAATCAAAAGACATTATTGCTGCTTTGAGAGTCACGGAACAGCAGCAGGCTTTAAGGTGTCAAACACCATTTACTGGGTAATGCAAAAAAGGCAACGTTGATTCTTGGTAGTTTGTGAGATTTTTCTGAAGAGCTCAAGATGTATTAATATCTCTATACAAGTAACGAGTCAAATCTGTTTTCTATACGTGCTGTATAGAAGTCTGGCCAACTTTGCAGTGCTTATGAGCTGTGGGCTGTGAGTGTTCATTACCCAGTTAGTTAAACCACCTATTTTGGACTTAGGTCATACTTAGGGCACTGTAGTACACTGGACTGCATGAAATCAGACTGCATCACAGTTTATATTAATATATTCTTACAGAACAAATGCTCCTTAACCTAAAGTACCTGGAGGTACTGTATTAAAACAATTACCAAAAATTACGAGAAAAGTAGTTCCAAAAGGACTTAACTAAGATGTCTTAATTCTGAGAAATGGCATCAAGATGAGCAGTATGGTGCGACCTTGTAGCTAAGGTTGAGGTCAGTTGCTGCAGAGGGCAACAGTGGCTGATTCTATATTGTGATGCAACTATATCCGAGTAGGGACTACATTGTAACCATAAGCTGAATTAAAGGAACTGAAGGGTTTTTTTCCTAAGAAATCAAATCAAACCATAGCATAGCAAAGACCCTTAGTTCAGTACAGAGATGATCTGTCTAGGAGACTTTGTCCTTTACACATAAGATATGCTTTTAAATCTGTTTAAAATAAAAGTAGAGCTTCATAAAATAAAATAAATTACCCTTATTGGGAGAATGTCATTACAGTACCTCATGTTGATAAGATTCAGTGTTGTGAGAGATGTTCTGTAGACAGTATAAGCAGAATGTGTGAAGTGCTTATCTGTTGATAAGTGTCTTGGAAGAAATTGTACTTGTGGACAAAGTTTTATCAAGGAAGATAGGTAGATAAATGTGCACATTCATAGTCAATTTAATTTCTTTTCCTCTCATTTTATTTACTCTCTTAGCTGTTAACAGGTGAAGGGTGCATTTTCCTTACTCTCACAAATACGGTGCAACTGTGGTAGATGTATACATATACATATGTATATTAATGTTGGCTTAAGAAAATAAGAGTGAAAAGGGTAAAGAGTAGATTAAATTTACCAGAGGAGAGTAGATGAAATTTAGCATTTATCATATCCCTGTAGAAGGACAGAGAAAGCCCAACACTGTTCAACCATAAATTTCTCCAAAGATCTGCAGGGTGGATTCTAAAGCACAGCCCGTACAGATCACAACATCACTCCACCATTACAGTGTTGCTGTTGTGGGATCCTGCTACTTTTAAGTTATTTTATCCTTTGATTTCTGTGCTTTTAAAAAAGAAGTAATGGGATGGAGAATCAGGTGCATTTCTTTTATGGTTTTTATACCAGCAAACAGAATGCCTCAGCAGAGATGAAAATACTGTTTCCTACTAGGCTTGGTGGATAACTTTTGACATTTTATAGAAGGGATGAAATTATCTGAGTATCTTTTGTAAGTAATAAACTCAGTAGGTATATTCCATAATGGCAGCAAATGGGCAAATAGCTTTCTCAAGATTTATATACATGCTAGATGATCTCACTAATTCTCTTAGATCTGAGAATTCTCTTAGAATTCTCATAAGAAATCCACAGCATCAAGTAAGATTTTCAGTTTATTAAAGCCAATGGCAAAACACCCCAGGAGCTTAGGGAGTCGGGGGGCACACAGCTGGGAGAGGCAGACGCTTGTCAGGCCAGAAGGTTGGAGTGTGGTTAATTTTAAACACAAGTGTGGTTTAGCCAAGGTGGGAAGGGAGATGCATCTCACGCCTCAAGGGAGCCTCACCCAAGTTTGGCTTAGGGCAATGGTCTATATAGTGCTTGCCAAACGGTATCGTGGTGTATGTTCTACCTTGTTCTCTCTGCATACAGCTCTGTCTGAGCTTTAAATAGCAGACAAGGAAAGTACTGCTTGTTCTTCAGCCTCCAGAAAACCAAAATTTAATTTCTTTAACAATAAATCTGTCATAAAAGGTTATGTGAGAGAGAGGTGAATGTGGAAGGAGAGCTTAAAGCAGGGAGCCATAGCAACTGAACCTAAACCTGATCCAGATCTGAATACAGATTACTGTAAATCAGTGCTGGGCAGGCAGTCTGCACAAGTGAAAACAGATCATGTTTATTTAAAAAAAAATTTAATTTGCTTGATTCTTGGATGCCAGGTTATTTTTTAACTTCATCTTAATAGCATTGCACACCCCTCTAGTAGTGTTGCTAACACACCCACCATTCTTTGCAGACAGTCTCAAGAAGCAATTGCATTAGGCTATTTTACTTTTTAAAAATTTACAATAATATATATTAAAAAAACCCCAAAACAAACCAACTATAAAACTTTTTCATGAAGCCTTTTGTCTGGTATATCACAGTCATGGAGCCAGAATGGATATATTATAGGCACAGAGGAACTGTTGAACTTCAGAGTTCTAGTAGCAGTTTCAACTGAATTCCATTGACGTTATTTTTTGCTCAGTTGCTGCCTTTCTGACTCTTGTAGCTACCAGGCTTCTTCAGTGTCTTACTCCCTGACAGGTAAGAATCCATCCACATGTGAGGACGTGTGATGGTAGTACATGTCTGGCACATCAGAAGATGTGATGAGAAAGGGCTGCATAACACTAACCTGAAGTGTTGGAAATGCACTGCAGGCAGGGAATCAATGAGCTTTGAGTCCTGCACGGTAGCCCAGCTTGCGGCACTGTGATCCTGCACTCTTGTCGTGGTGGGAGCTGGTCAGATACCATGAGCTCATCCCTTACCAGAAAAAGATAACCAGTAGTGTCTGCTGGTCAGATACCATGAGCTCATCCCTTACCAGAAAAAGATAACCAGTAGTGTCTGCTGGTCAGATACCATGAGCTCATCCCTTACCAGTAGAGGATAACCAGTAGTGTCTGCTGGTCAGATACCATGAGCTCATCCCTTACCAGAAGAGGATAACCAGTAGTGTCTGCTGGTCAGATACCATGAGCTCATCCCTTACCAGAAAAAGATAACCAGTAGTGTCTGCTGGTCAGATACCATGAGCTCATCCCTTACCAGAAGAGGATAACCAGTAGTGTCTGCTGGTCAGATACCATGAGCTCATCCCTTACCAGAAGAGGATAACCAGTAGTGTCTGCTGGTCAGATACCATGAGCTCATCCCTTACCAGAAGAGGATAACCAGTAGTGTCTAGCTTGAAAGTGAGCAGAGGAGACTATTGGAACATGCCACAGGTGTACAAAGTGTCTTTATCTGTAGGGTGGTAGACTATAGAAATTAGTACTTTGCAAAAGTTCTCATGTGTAATATGTATCTTGTAATAATTTTTTTTTGCATTCGGTGCAGGAAAATCTTGCCAAAATACTTGAACTATACCAAAAAAAAATCAGAGCTGTATAACTGCACGTGAGTTTTATTTACTGGGATAGTAAATGTGACCTTATACCTGATAGAAAATGTGAAGGTTTTAAAGTGATTTTTCCATTTCTTTATTTCCATTTATTTATGATTCATACTTTTTTCCGTTCCTTCGTACAGTTACTAAAATTGTGGGAATTCTTTTCTACAAAAAATAGCTTAATTGTGAATAGCAATTTTTTTGCTACAGCAACTCCTATCTGAAAATCTCTAAAGATTTTTAAGGGAGACCAAAAACTTACAACCCAAACCAGGGTGTTTTAAATATTCAGAAAACAAGCAACAGGAGTGATAAAACATGCCCCTCTTTTTTTGGGGGGGAGGGACATTTGAGTAACAAGGTAAAATGTCATGTATCAAGGGAAAACCAAAGACTTGTTCAAACCAGTTCTGTTCTGCGAAGATACTGGTACTGTCAAAACTGAACAACTCTCCTGGTCAATTCAGAAGTCATCAGTCAGAAAATGCTGTTATCGTCTTCAAGGTAAATGTAATTGAGCAGTCACACATGCAGTCAACTGTATACTTCAAAGTCAAAGAGAATTCTTTCTAGAACAGTCATATAACCTCCCCAAAACAGTGGTATTTCATTTTTCTTCCCTCTTTCCTTTTTTTTCCTTTTGCTTTTGGTTGTTTTTTTTTTTTTTACCTTTTCTTTCCTTTTTCCTTCTT
>VXBJ01002345.1:203652-266883 GCA_013400055.1 Nycticryphes semicollaris
ATTTTTTTCCTTTTTTTTTTTTTTTTTTAATCATAGTGCATATTGCATAGTAAGTTGAATACTGAGCAGATTTTTAAACAGAAGGTCAAAGACCATGAATAAAAACCAAGTTCTGGTCAGATGACTGCAGAGGTTGGACTATGAGATGGATGTGTTTATCACTGCACAATAAGAAAAACCTGGAATACTGGCAATAGAAATCTGACTCAAAATCCAAATGAATTAGGTCAATTTCCATTTGCTGAGGCAAAGCCAAGAGTATTGCAATTATTTTTGGATTGTGTAGATTGATTATGACGATCACCCAAATATGAAAATTAAGGAAATTTTGATTAGCATAAGAGCTTAATTTTTCTAACTGTTGCATATCAAAGTACTTGTAAACGATGTTATCTGGGTGGTTTAAGCAATTGATGAGCTTTGCATCTGTAGTAAATGTTTTTAAACTTTAATGTAGGTGATAGGTGTTTTATGGATGCTTGTTGCAAACATGAACATTACTAATTAGAAGCTTTGGCAGAGCTGTTTGTATCCATAGCTCAGAGAAGGACAGCAGTGTGACTGTGCAAACCTATGATATACTGCTATTTCTTGCATCAAGATTTAACCCCCACCACACAGCCACTTGCTCACCCTCCTTTCCCCCACAAGGAAGAAGGGAGAGAAAAGGAGGGGAAAGGAAAAACCTTGTGGGCTAAGATAAAGACAGTTTAATAGAACAATATCAGAAAAGGAAAAAAATAACACTAATAATAACAGCAATAATAATAATAATACTGCCAGACACACTCACTGCCTGGTGAATTGGCATCATCGCAAGCAGTGATGGTAGATTCCTGCTCCAGCACTAACCCCCGTTTATATACTGGGCATGATGGCTATAGTATGGAATATTTCATTGTTCTGTCTTCTCTTCTATGGGAACTTGAAAAAAAATAAATCTTTGAATAATGTAAACATGACTTAGCAACAACTGAAACCAGTGGGTATTATTTCCTTTCACGGCAATCCCCGGAAAGAGAAATTTACCCTTTCCCAGCTGAAACCAGGTGGAAACATTGATGACTTATTTTAACGCAGTTTGACAATGTAACTGTTTGTACTCATTGACCATAATCATATTTTCAATCAATGTGTGTACTCACCTGTTCCACAGAGGTGTTTGTGTTTGCAGACACATACCTTTGGCTATAACAGTAAGTGGATGGGCAGTCTTGTCTTTGTGCTAGTCTGAACAACGGCTGTGTGCCTAATTCATTTTTCATAAGCCTTCTTTTTGTCCAGTTCTATTCAGAGCATCAGCATTTCATTGATAGAATCATAGCAATGGTTGGAGTCGGAAGGGACCTTAATGATCATGGAGTTCCAACTCCCCTGCCATGGGCAGGAACACCTCCCACTGGAGCAGGCTGCTCAAAGAATTGCTGCAGCGATGGTAAAGAGTGTAATAGCACTCTGGGAGTCAGTGCCTGTTGGGTGGCTGTATTACTGGTGACTGCTAATTGGGTGAGGAAGTGCTATTTACATCTGCAAGTATTTGGATATCCACAGCCTGTGCACACACTTACAAGCAGAGGAACAATTCAGGATTACTGCCCATTTTTACTATGGATTTTGATTGATGTCATACTACTGGTACAAGTGGCTATTTGAGGAATGAATGCAGTGGGATTCTTCGTGTGTGTGTTTTTGACAGTGGTGTTTGGCTTTTTTTTTTAATAGTGAAGGTGTTGACCTTTTTTTACAACTGTTATGAGGCGCAAATATTTGTGAATATTCCCAGTCTGTTGCCAGCTATTAGTTAGAATATCAAGTGAGCTATTTAAGGAAACATTCAAAGGTCAGTGCTGCAAGATCACAGCTCTCTGTTAAGGTTCATACAGTGCTAAAGCAGGGCCAGACTGATGTGTACAAATTGAACCACAAAGAAAAATGATTACAGGTTTTCCACAATTTTGAAATTTTGTTTTTGGTTATTCCCTTTCATTATCAGTAATGGTCCACGCACAGCAATGGATTCTTTTCTTGATATAATTACATGTGTGTTTACTCAATGAGTCATCTTTCTTGGCTCTTTCAGTACAAGCCTATAACCGGGGGCTAGGAAAGGCAGAAACCGGAAATGATGATGCCTGCCTAAGAGGAGACCATCATGGCTCACAATATGACACAGTCTTCTTCTGAGAGTTGTTATAGCACACAGTATAGGGGGTGGCCACACTTTATAGTAGGATATATTACAAATCAGATATGATTTCTCCTTGAAAGCACACCAGCTCTTGCCAGGTCTATACAATTCTTTCCTCTTCACCCCATGGGATTCTTTGTCCAGAGTGTGTTAAGCAGTTTTTTTCATCTTTGTATGTGGTTGATCATTCTGAAGTCCTTCCAAAGTACTTGGAAAGTGACAGATCAGTAGCTCACATGGACAGCCTCCTTTTTAAAATTAATAGAAGTTGTTCTACAACTGTCCAACAGCTGTTTAGTTAGGACTTCTCTCTCACCTTTCACTTCGTGTGAAACCACCTGTCCCTGAACTGTGTCTCAGTATCTAAGAACTAATGTAGTGGTGCAGAGATTTGGCTCACAAGCTATGTAGTCTTTTAAGCACCCTGGTCCCTCATTCTCTCTGTGCAAGCAGCAGGGTGCACACGTGACCAAAGTTTAAACTTTAACTCCTGTTCCCCTCACCTGGGATGTGCATAAGGCTGTCAAATGATCGAGTTGCTAAAGTCTTAACAAGTGGGTGGGCTGCCATGTTCTTGTCTCCTGGCTGGAGGTGCTAAGCCTCATTTTGGTCATGTGATGAATGAAATATGAGGGATGATGAACATTAAAAATAAAAAATAAAAAAGAGGATGTGTGGGATCCTCATGAGAGAGTATGGCAGATGGTGTTTGCCAGAAGAGTTCATACTTGAAGGGTCTTGAAGCATCTCTGAAAAAGAGGGTGGCAAGCTTGCGGTACATAACAGATGAATGAATTTTTCTGGTAGACTAACCACAATCTGTATCTTACAAATGCCTGAATTAATTCAGTCTCCATTTATGGCAAATGTTTGTTGCCCTTCAGAGGAATTTATAATTGCCATAGCTAGTTCATGCAGTTGACGAGTGGGTGTACATACCTTGCATTTCAAACATAATAACAGTCTTTCAGGAGAACTATTTTGGGAGCAGGTGAATTTGCATACCAATAACAAGAAAGGAAATTGCATGCACTGTTGAGACACAGGAAAGTAGAAAGAAACAAAATTGATAAAGGGAGCAGAATAGTCTTGCTGTGTGATTTGATTCTGACTCTAATGATATAGAAGGTTTGATAATGAGGCCTACGCCTGTGTCAGAGTTTGCTCAGTACCTTCATCTGCTTAGTACTCGAGATGACTTCAAATGGACTTTTGTGTGCTTTTGAAAGGGACTCAGGCTATGCTGTTCTACTGTGCACCAGGACTAGGTACAAAAGAAAGATTATACCCCAAGTGTGTAGTATTTTCTCTGCTGTTATTTCCATACAGCTTTAGACAAGGTGATAGTTTCTACAATCCTAAGAAGTAGCAAACACTATAGCTTTGTAAAATCTAAAGGTAAAGTTTTAGGGTTAACCTTTACTGAAGTGGACAGTTTTAATTCATGTTGAAATAGATACCTTTACTTCCTTGTTCTTACCCTTTTGTCTGTGTAATGTTGGATTTCAAATGTATTGTAGAGAACTCCAACTTCTTGGAAGGAAATAGATTACACGTGTTAGAGGTGATCAGGTAGTTCACAGCGTAACTGACATGACTAAAGCAATTTTCTTTTTAGCTTCCCCTTATATCACACTCTTTTTTCTCCTGTCCTGGCAGTGTTTGGGACACACTTATTTTGAGTATCTACTCAATATCAATTTTCTAACATGTACTTCACCAATTACATTCACTCTTACTTGTTTTTAATTTGCTTCCAGCTGTGTGTTCGCAGTAATCCTTTTTTCTTAGTCCAAACAATTATCTCATATGCAAGCCCTTGTAGGCTTTATTAGGAGTAGGAATTGGTAAAATTAATCAGATACAAAGTTTGGTGCAGTCCTGATTATTGGCCAAGTACATGCACAAATTTTTCTATGTATAGCATTCAGAGGAACAAACAGGTGACAGTATTTATTTGTCAGAAATACCCAGCTGGACTCTCTGACATTAACTGCACCCCAAAAAAGCTGCCTTTTCACTTTAGTGAAGTACCTAGCTCTCCAGGTAGGGGGTAAGACTATGGCTGAGCTCTGGTGGCTACTGCAGTGGCCAGCATCTTCTGCTGTGCCTGTCTGTTCCTCTGAACAAAGGGGCTTTTAAGTAGGAGCCTTAGCCCGAAAAAGTTGTGCCTAATTGCCTCATCCATTTCGACACTTCAGTGGTCATCAGCCAGAGACCTGCTTCATTCTAGCCAGGAATGCTTTTCCAGTGTACAACCGCCACATTCAAGTCTCTTGCTAGACAGCTGCTCATGAACTGTGACTGCAGTGCAGGTGTGGTCAGCTGATGGAAGGTACAGATTTCTCTCTCTGTCTGCTTCCTGTCTTTGTTGGAGTGGCATATACTTCTCTTAGGGATTCAGTCTGGTGTATTCACTGGCAAATGTGCTGTTTATACTTCAGCAGCAGTTAAAAAACTGGCAAGTGGAATTCACCTGGATCCAGTTCAAGAAAGCTTACCTTTTGTCTGTAGCTTGGCAAGTAAAGATTCATTACACAACTGAAGATGTTCTAAAACTATTAGACACTATTACATGTGGGTAGATTAGAAAAGAAGGATGCTAAACCCTTCCTGGACTAATCAGACCAGGACCTTACACAGGCCCAGTCAGCATTGGTTTATGAAAGGTGGGTCCTGCTTGACGAACCTGATCTCCTTCTATGACAACGTGACCCACTTGTGGATGTTGTCTACCTAGATTTAGTCAAGCTTTTGATGCCATTTCCTGCATCATTCTCCTGGAGAAACTGGCTGCCTGTGTGTTGGATGGGTGTGGGCTTCAGCACATAAAAACCTGGCTGAACGTCTGGGCCCTAAGAGTGCTCGTGAATGGAGTTACATGTAGTTGGTAGGCAGCCAGAAGTGGTGTTCCCCAGGGCTCAGTACCGAGGCCTGTTCTCTTTAATATCTTTATCAATGATCTGGATGAGAGGATAGAGTGCACCCTCAGTAAATTTGCAGATGACACTGAGTTGGGTGGGAGTGTTGATCTGCTTGAGGGTAGGATGGCTCTGCAGAAGGTTCTGAACAGGCTGGATCGATGAGCTGAGGTCAATGGGGTGAGGTTTAACAAAGTCAAGGTCACAACAACCCTGTGTAGCACAACAGGCTTGGAGAAGAGTGGCTGGAACTGCCTGGCAGAAAAGGACCTGGGGGTGTTGGCCAAAAGCTGGCAGAATATGAGCCAGCTTCTTGCCCAGGTGGCCAAGAAGGCTGATGAACATCGTGGCTTGTATTAGAAATAGTGTCGCTGGTTGAACAAGGGAAGTGATTATTTGTCTGTATTTGGTACTCATGAGGTCACACCTTGGGTACTGTGTTGAGTTTTGGGCCCTTCACTACAGGAGGGACATGGAAATGCTGGAGCATATTCAGAGATGGTCAATAAAGCTGGTGAAGGATCTAGAGAACAAGTCTTATGAGGAGCAGCTGAGAGAGCTGGGATTGTTTAGCCTGGAGAAAAGGAGCCTGAGGAGACACCTTATTGGTGTCTACAGCTGCCTGAGAGTAAGTTGTAGTGAGGTGAGTGGTGGTTTCTTCTCTGAAGTAAGAAGTGACAGGACAAGAGGAGATGGCCTCAAGTTGCACTGGGGGGGGTTTAGATTGAAGATTAGGAAATACTTCTTCACTGAAAGGATTGATGATCATTGGAACTTCAAAAGACCTGTAAATACAGTGCTGAGGGACCTGGTTTAGTGGTGGCTTTGGCAGTGATAGGTTGACAGCTGGACTTGATGTTCTAAAAGGTCTCTTCCAACCCACATAATTCTGCAATTCTGATGCTATACAAACAAAAGGTAATAAAGTGGCAACTGACTATTTTGATGATTGCATCTTTGCTTTTTTTTTTTTTTACTAGGAAGCAAAGAACAAGGACTGGAAAGCTAATTAGGAGGAAAGAACCTCATACTTAGAGAAAAAAATGCAGACAAAATGTTTTAAGTTATATCTCGTTATTTTCTTGGAGATGGTTGGGTTGGGGAAGTATATTTCACATTACACAAAATTGAGTCATAGATCCAATCCAGTGCAGGATTAGTTTTAACAAAGCCTGTTTTCTGTAATGGGACTGTTTATGCCTACAAAACTGAATTTACAAAAAATCTTTGCTGACTTGAGTGCTTTTGATAGGCATTTGAAGACAAAAAGATGCAAATTCTTCAGATTTATTAAAAAAAAGTTTGCTAATCTTACCATGGATGGATATGAATTAGTGAGGCAGTTGTAAAGATGGTAAGAAAATACTCTTAGGGTAGATAAAGTATAATAGATTCCTGGTCTCTAGGAGAATTTAATGGAATGTGTCATGAGAATGCATTGTTGAAATTAATGGTTCATGTTGCTTACAATTATATCTTATCTAGCAGTCAAATTTGCTTTTGACTCAGAACAGATTCCAGGTAATTCTAACAGGATTTCCTGATTCATGTTTCCATGAAGCAGACAGGAGCTTCAAATTAGAACTATTTATTTTTTTTCTAAATTGTGGTGAAATTTTTATTAAGTTGCTAGGATATCCATGTTCTTCTCTAAGTTCTTCTCTCAAAAGAAAAGAAAAAAAGAAAACAGAAGTATTTTTGCCTTTTTCCATTAGTCTCCTAAAGGTAACTTAGAAATAATTATTAAAAAAAAAAAATCTGATTCACTCATAAAATGTTCTGCTTTTTTCCTTCAGAATAATTGTACAAAGAGGAAGCAGAATTTTTCCAGATACTTATTTCTGTAATATTACTAATTTTTCTGTCAAACTTGTTTGGGTTTGTTGTTTCTTTTTTTTTTTTTCCCTTCCAACATAAATTGACGCTTATAGAAACAAAATTTGTTTGCCAGATGCAATATCCTTCCACTACATGTAAGAAAAATCCTGAGTTAGGAAGCTTGAGCATAACTGAGTTGCTTAAGGGAAAGGTTTGTTTGGCACACAACCATTCTGCCACACCAGTTCCTTGTTTACACATGGAGCTGGATGCTTGGCTGCTAGGTCTGTGCTCACACACGGTGTAGTTTCCAAGGTTGTAGTTTTCCTTACCCTCGTGAGCTGCTTTGTGCAAAATGCCAGCACAGTATTAACAAAGAGTGCAGAGCCACTGGTGACTGACAAATCCTCTGTCACGTTTCTTCTTCTCTATTGCTGAGATTACTTTGAGTTGGATGTTTTAAATTGAAAAGTCTGCTCCTGAGGAAAATAGAGCCCTGATTTTCTGATCTGCCTTTTTACTTATAAGATCCACAAAGAGTAATTTTTATTACGTCCACACTAAAATCACAGTCTTCATTTACACTGAATCTTCTTCTAAAAAATCCAATTATTTATGAAGATGTTACCGTAGCTGTTGTGAAAAGAAATTTGATTTTGTGTTATCTTCATTTTCACTCAAAAATTGGTAGGAATTGCAGCTTGTGTTATCATAGGAAACTGTATAGCTCTGCCTTTGATACCAGATGATATCAAATGACTTCTCTTGCACAACTCTGTAATGTCACAATTCAAAACAAGAAGAAGAAAGCTGTGATTCCTGCTTTCCTAGAGGCCTTCCATCATTTGCATTCAGCAGCGAAATGTTGGCATGTACCTCAAGGACTAATGATAATGAAAAATGTTGTATTAAAGAAGAGAAATCTTTCATAACTTGCATACTAACACACTGAACTCATTACAGCTTCTCTTACTACAGCATGCTCTTTTATGTCTGCTGTAATGCACTTCATTTTCAAGAAACTATGACGTGCGCTGATTCTGCAAGCATTTTTTCTCTTTCTTATTTTCAAAAGCTGCCCTTGGTTGTCATAAACTACTTGCTTATAGGATACAAATTAGGCACTCGAGTTTTCTGCAGTTTCTGACTAATATCAAGATCTGAAAAGTTAGGTTTAAAATGTATCTGGGCCAAGTAATTCTTCTCCATTTTCCTAGAGCAGAGTACTTGTGACGTTGCAGCTCAGCAACCTCAGCATGTTTATTAAAATAGTGAGCAGTTTGGGGCAGAGGCTGTCTTTTGCTGTGATGTACTTCTTTTTGTAACACATGCAGGTCAGCTGTATTCATGGTTTAGCATTACCATGTTATGAGTAGTCCATAATCAACATAGATTTTTGAAGGTTTTGTATATAAAATGTATTACTTCAAGTTGAAATTTACAGTGTGTTAGAAGTGAAACACTGCTTTGGTTTTGCTACATACAATTTCTATAGGTGTGGCTGGAGCTCTGAGGTACACCTCCAACGTTTGCTATGACACCTGAATTTGGCATTCAGTAAGCTGTTCAGTCCTTCTGTGGTTTTCTGCTGAAAAAAACCCAAATTGGGTATTAATATTCCTAGCTGCATTTGTTGGAAGTAGCACAATAGATAACTCTTTGCTCTCGATGTGCCTTCCATTTCACAAGCAACTCCCACTAAACTTGTGACTCAATAAAATACATAAACATGTTTGACTTTAAACCAATCTAAAAGATAGAGGAGAGTGGAAAGATTGGAAATAAGCGCATGAATGTCTGCAACATATCTCTAAAAGACTGTTTCTGCAATTGATTTTAAGTGACCTGTGTCAAAATCTTGATGAAAATGGAAAAATGTCATGCAGACAGACAAAAAATAATTGAACAGTAGTTGTACTTTTTCAAAAGAGCTCTGCTCCAGCAACTGTGAAAGAAAATTGCTCTAAGTCATAATAAAACAATGTTTAGATATAAAAGCATCCCAATTCCGTTGTCCTTAAGGATTTGTCTGTTAGACATCTATGTTGTATTTGAAGATGTATTTTTACATTTTTCATTGCGTGTGGCCAACTGGATTCTTTATAGTCCTATAGACTCTATGTTCTGTGCCTGTTTCAAAGATAAGAGTCTTCTCGCATGAAACTCAGCTGCTGGACATTAGGCTTTAGTATAATAGTATGAGATTGACCTAGACTGCTGCTCTGAACAGAAAAGTGACTATAAAAATGTTATGATGAGTTTTCAGAAAAGCAAAAAGAACATCCAGATTCAAGTTAAAGAAAGGCTTAAACATCCACAAGCTCTCTTTGGAACACTCAAAACCCAGGTTCATTTAGTGGCATCTCGAACTTGGCAAGTCAGGTAAACAGGATTTTATTTTATTCCTATAACTGAACAAGAAGAAATTTAATATTAATAGTACAGTTCAGTACAATGCACCAAAAGATACTCATCACCTGCCCCTCTTTAGTATGGTTTATTCCTGAGCAATAAGATAAATTTTAACAAACAATTTAACAAATCAAACTAAGGTGAATGAACAGTGCAGTGTCAATAAATACCATGTTACTTCAGTTCACCTTTCCAAAGAAAAGAAGAAAATTTTCTATAACTTATTGGCCCCCCTAAAAGCCCTGAAAGAGAAAAGATGTAAATGCTGAGAAATTACACATTTCTCTCCTAAGTGTTTCTTTTTGATAAAAAGAAAGGCGAAGGAAGGAGTATGATGGAAAGAATAGGTTGGGAGAAAAAGGGAAAGGTCAGGTGGGATATAAGATCTTTAAGAAAAATTTGGAAATGAGTGTAAACAAACATCTAATAATCCACAATTAAACAGTGATGTTGACTTCAGTGTTCATGGTGGTCCCACAGCTCTGCATGTATGGGTTACCAAGCAGTTAAAAAATACCATGTCCTGAGTACACAGATAGTACACAAATAGTACTATTGCACTACTTGTAGCAGTACTTTTGTGTTACTGAGCCTAGCCTCATTTTTACACCGTGCATCAGATGGTTAAGCACTAGAAATCCAATGTGAATTTGAAACTGGCATTTTTTTTGTGTCCTACACCAAGACCAAACTATTCCAGGTGGGGCTAAAGAAAAACTTGAGGTCAAGAAATGGGACAAATAGTTACGGCAGCAGAGATCACTCAGTTTAAACAATGTGGTCTCTCAGTATCAGGTAGGGATCGCTGGGTCTGGTAGGGTTGCCTTCTGTGGTCTGGCTGCACGTGGTTTGAACTGCCTTGCAAAATAATCTCTTTGCATGGCTGCATTTAAAGCAAACTAAACTTGTGGTTTTTTGGCTTAAAACGCTCTGATCCATGCTGTTATCAGCTCAGAAGCTGAACAGTTAGGAAGAAAAGCCATCTTTGTAGTGTGCCTGGGAGGGAAAACTGCAAGTGGTAAATTGGTTGGTCACCCCAAGCCTTACCTTGTCTTTGTGAAGGCAGGTTAAATTGCACACTTATTGATGCTCAGCTGACCTTTGGGTTACCCAAAGCTACAGGAACTTAGTCAGGGTATATAACCTTAGCTTGCATTTTAAAAATGCCAAATTAAGTCAGTGACAAAACTTTGGATCCTGCCATTCCTAAGTATCTCCCTGTTAATTATATACCTTATATGCTTCAATGAATATGAGTGCACTGAGCACATTTTTAAATTCTGAAAGTTCCCATTAAAATTTGAGCTCCAAGAGCCCACCAAGATAGGGATTTAATCCTTCAAACTCTGATGATATTTGCACATTTAGGTCCTTATTTGACTTCTTTTTTACTTTATGGAAATTTAATGCAAAGCTTATTTCAATTCAAGTGCTACATGCCAGTGACACATCAGAAATAGTTACGATTTTTCCTTTCATTAATAAATAGAAAAATCAGAATCTGAATTTAAATTAAAATCTTAAATAAACATACTGAACCAATTCTTAAGTATTTCTTAATGGGAAATTAGAGCATGAAATTACATCTTCATGTAAATGTAAATTTCAGCTTTATGTTAATGAAAAATAATGTTTTAACTGCGTAACAGCTTGTATGAGCTTAGTGTGAATCCAGTAAGGATATTTTAAACAAATATAAAGCTCTGATGAAATACCTTTTCACTCTAAAACGCCAGAGTAGAAGAACCACTTTGAAACATATTAGACTACATTTTACAATTTCCTTCAGTCGTTACTATAATGAAGTGTTTACATCCAAACCAGCTTAGACTGGTGAAAGTACTGCTGTTAAAAAGCAAAAGGAACAACCAAGATACACTCAGTCCTATGCAAAAATAACCCACAGAAAGTTCTTAACTTTGTTTTATTACTGTGTGAGGTGACTGAATCAAGCTAAGATACACAAATGTTCCATCATTTTATGTCCCATAAATGCAAATGAAGACATTTTCTCTAAACAGCTCTACTGATTGGAAGAACACTCAAAAAAATGGGAGCGTTGTGTAAGACTGAAAGCAGTTTGGATTCAGTAGGATCAAGCTAAATCATTTGGGATTATCAGAAACAACAGTGGGAGAACTGAAAACAAAAGGGAAAAATGCTTTCAAGTACATCCTGCAGTAAGCCAAGGCAGAAATTCTGTCTTCAGAATAGTCAGTTTCTTAACTGGAAATACTGAGTCACTCAGGAGTCAAAAAAAAAATAAAATTAAAAATACTGATGTCAAACATAATATTTTTGTTCCATTTTTCCTGTTCTGGTTCACAGAATAACTGTAGAATTATATTTGCAATATTTTTTCTCTCCCTGAACTTAAGGGTTAGAATTTTGGCTTTATTTTGTAGTGAAACTTATATTTTCCTGTAATAGCAGGACTGGTATGGAAGAAAAGTGAGAGGCATGCAGGCAGAGATGGGCACTAGGAACATGGAACAGCTAATTGCATCAATTAATGTTGCAGACTTGTAACAAAACGGACATAACTCTGGTCCCACTGGCCTTCTTCCAGCTACTCCATTATTTTGAATTAATTTTCAAACATTTAGAGACACTTTAAAATTTCAAACTCATTAGAGCATAATGGAACCTAATCTGAAACAAAGAAAAATATGTATATATAGGTTCAGTATTGATACTCCAGCATAAAGGGTCTATATTGTCAGAAAAGAAAAAAATATTCTCTCATTCGATTTTACACAAAATCTGGTGTAGAAGGAAATGGTGATTCACAGATTTGCACAGGGTGTAGAATCGTAGTGTATCTCAAGTTGGAAGACACACATTGGATCATTGAATCCAGCTCTCTGCTCCTTGCAGAACTACCTAAAACTAAACCATATGCTTTAAGACTGTCATCCAGATGTTCCTTGAATTTTGACAGCTTGGTGCTGTGACCACTTCCCTGGAGAGTCTGTTCCAGTGACCAACCACTCTCTTTGTGAAGTACCTTCTAATGTCCAGCCTGAACTTCCCCTGGCACAGCTTCATTCCATTCCCTCGTGTCCTACCATGGGTCACCAGAGAGAGACCAGCATCTCCTCTGCTGCCCTCCTTGAGGAAGTTGTAGGTTGCCATGAGGTCACGTCTCAGCCTTCTGTTCTCCAAGATGAACAAAGTAGGTGGCCTCAGGTGCTCTTGAGACCTTTCACTGTCTCCAGACTCACTCTAATAGTTGGTGTCCTTTTGATATTGAGGCACTCAAAATTGAACACGGTACTTGAGGCAGGGCTGCACCAGTGCATTGTAGAGTGGGACAGCCACCTCCCTTGACCAGTAACACTGTACTTGATGCACCCCAGGACACAGTTGGACCTTCAGGCTGCCAGGGCACACTGTTGACTCATAGTCAACTTACCATCAACCCAAAATCACAGATCTCTTTCCATGGAGCTGCTTTCCATCCTCTTCTCCCCCAGTTTGTACCTATAACCAGGGCTATCCTGTCCTGCTCCTCTTAAATTTCATGTGGTTGGTGATTGCCCAGCTCTCTAGTCTATCCAGATCTCTCTGCAAGGCCTCTCTACCCTCAAGGGAGTCCACAGCTCTTCCTAGTTTAGTATCTTCAGTGAAGTTACTTAATGTGCATTTGATTCCTGTGTCCGGAATGTTTATAAAAACATAAAAGAGCACTGGGTCTAAAATTGAGCCTTGGGGACTCCACTGGTTACTGGTCACCAGCTAGATGTAACCCCATTTACTGTAACTTTCTGAGCCCAAAGCATCAGCCAGTTTCTCACCCAACCTGTTCTGGACTTGTCTACCTGTCTGCTGGACGTATTTGTCCAGAAGAATATGATGACAGACACTACCAAAAGCTTTGCTAAAATCCCAACCCACCACATCTGCTTGCTTCCCTCGGTCAAGTAGATGGGTGACCTTTTCATAAAAGGAAATTAGTTTGTTTAATGAGGACATCCCCATGTTGGCTATAAGAAGTGACTGCGCTGTCTCTGCTTTTCAGTAACTTCCCAAATAACCTTGTCCGTAATGTTACCAAGCACTGAAGTGAGACGAGCAGGCCTGTAATTACCAGGGTCTGTCTTCTTACCCTTCCTTAAAATTGGGACAACATTTGCCAGCTTCCAGCCAACTGGGACCTCTTTAAGATTCTCAAGACCATTGAAAAATAAGGGAGAGAGGTCCCACAATAACATCACCAGCTCTTTCAGTACCCTGGGGTGACGGGGTGGGAATAAGCATCCAGGATGAATTTCCAGGAAGACAGTATCTATCTAAATCTTACACAAATAAACGACCTGGAGTACTTTTGCTATGATAAACAATCCTGTAGTTGGCCTCGTGTAACAAAAAATTATCTGTTAAATAGTAGAAACCCTCAGATATTACCAGTGATATTCCGCTCTGAAAGGCAGCAGCAATTAACTGGCTTAATGTCAAGGGGAAGTGTCACATAAATACAGAAACAGAAAAATAAACTATGTTGTTAATCTTGCACCCTCTCTGTGAATAGACAAATGGCCTTTCTTGGAGAGGACCAAAAAAAAAAGAAGGCAATGTTTTGTGTCCAAAGCACACTTCAAGTTTAAGCAAATACAGCATTTACGAGTATATGAGTTTATTTAATCTGTGGAGCAGACAGGGGTTTTTTTTGTCACTGGATAAATTTCTCTATGAGGAAACAGTATTTGTTCAGATGACACGAATGCTGGCACAGAGCACTAACAGAGTTGGAGTTACCAACGATGAAATAAGCCATGCTTGTTTGAAGACAGATGAAAATATTTTAATCAAATTCTGGAAAGCAATTAATGGTTGAATCACTTCAACTCTGTGTATAATGTCCTTTTCGGTGTTTTGTTTTGTACCTTTTTAAGGTGACAATAACAGTTTCAGGGGGTTGACTCAGTCTGAGTAGTGCTTTTTTTTCTTCTTAAACCAGTATGGTTTTAGTTTTTCTTCAGCCAATACAAGCCCTGATGATTATGATTATACACAGTGAAAAACAACACCAAAGAGACTTTCAGGATTTTAGTTTCCCCGTTGGTGTCACCTGGTGTGGCCCTTGCCTTGTTCTGATCCATTGGTGGTTAACAGAATGCATGGTCATTCATATTCATATTCGTGTTGGGACTGTGCCCTACCACTTGTGTTCTTCTCTTTCCCCGTGGCAAACAGCTGATAATATGTGTGCATATCATGTCGTTATCCCTAACTTAAAGAGTCATATGACTTGAATTACTTAAGAAAGGCTTTATGGGATGCACTGAATGAAAGCAAATGTGATAAATTTGAGGGCAGTTTTGTTTCTCAGGCCATTCCCTGTCTCAGAAGAGCTGATAGAGACCCGTGGAACTACTCAGCGTGTAAAATAAAGCATGCATATCAGAGCGTGGTCAGAAGTTAATTTCAGCAGCAGCTAAAACAAATACATTTGACTTTGTACTGAAGGGGACCAGGAGCACATTGGCATTTGCAATTTATCAGGAAGGTAGTAATGATCAGCTCAAATATAACTGCTTTCATTAACTGTGCCTAAGGTTCAGATACAGAAGGGCTCTTACTTGGCCACTAACGTTTCATTTCACTGGAACCTAGATGGGAACTAGCAAGTTAAATATCTTATTGAATTTAGGTTTTCATCTTCTCAGAAACAGAAAGGATGCAGGAATTAAGGACTAGTCATTTCATTTTTGTCACTCAAGAGGCACAAATCTGCTTTAAACGTGTGCCTAAGTGAATTACACAGTCTGAGTATTGGTGTTAATTAGGTTGCAAATTATACATTCCTTTGTTTACTATTTGGTTTATCCTAAGTTTCTTCTGCTAATGTTGCATAGGCTTACAAGTGAAGGATAATTACTGTACCATTTGTTCTGTAGATAATATGAGAATTGGGGATATGCTGGCACAACTGCTTTTGGAAACAGCCTTAGCCACAGCGACATTTACCTTCTGTGTTTGCATGTACGTAGTGAAAATAAAGATCTTCTGATTTCACACTGTCGCTGATATGGGGTAATAATTGACAGCAGCAGACAGTAAATCACGGTTTCAGTGTTAGAGTAAGAAACATACCTACTCCTTCACGTTGTATTCAACATATGGCTTTTGGCAGGTGCTCAGCAAATTCCTGCTGAATCCCCGTGGGCAACATGACAATATATAAGCACCCTGAAATAGTTATAGTGGTAAATTTGGAACCCAAATCTTGGCAGTCCTAACTTTGCCTAATTTGCTGGTTGGTTTTGGGCAAGTTCTATCACTGAAGGATCTGAATTACTTTGAAAGTCCGTTAGCAATGCAATCTGGGGTTGCCATATGTACTGCATTGTTTCTCTTTCTTACCCTAATTCCTTGAGACGTGCAATATTTTGAAAGATATTTTGATAAGGACCTTTTTCTTTTTTTTCCTAGTGGAAACACAGTTGAAGCTTGAGATTCCTTACAGTTATGGAAGACAGTGGAGCTTATTTTGACCCTTTTTTCTTAGGAAAAAGTATTTCATGGTCTTGAACCATCTCCCCAGAAATGTCTTGTCTTGTTTGGTGAGCTTTATCTTTATGGTGGAAGGTTGTGCTGCAGTGGAGGAGAAAGTTTATGACGGCAATCTTTATCTTGGAACTTCAGGTCATCTATTAACTATGCTGGGCTTGTGCCATGGGGCACTTTAAGCATAAAGAATACAGGTTGAGACCAGGTCATTCAGTCTATTTGATGACGTTTTTCCTATCTAAAAACTAATAAGAATAATTTTTACCCAGAGTTTTCAGTTTGATTTGACATTCTCATACAGAAATAAGTATGTAAATGCAGCAGTATTGTATGTTAATTTATATTTGGCCAGGATTAAAAGCAGCAACTTACACAGTATGAAATCTTAATGTTGGTGATATACTTGGGATCTATGCATAGTCAAGGATATGCATGCAAATGGAGTGCGGCATATATCTGCTGTAACACTGTCTTTCACACTCAGTACACATATAAAGTTATTATAATATAAAGCATATTAAAATCACTGCATTTTCTAACAAACACCAGTTTCTGTGATGCCTTGCCAAAACTGCAGATAAGTATTTTACAGGTTTTTCATGCCTGCAATGACTGGTGAAGAAGTATATAGGGGACTTTTGTTCCAGAAGAAGTATTCAGGATGAATCAATAAATCTTAATGTCATCTATGCTGTTTTCTGCAGTCTCCATTTCCTTCCGAGGCTCTCATTGCAAGGTTGTTAGACTTCTACATTCCAGCCAAGTAAATTAGCATGGGCAGATTTTTTTCTCTATAGAAGGCTGGGAGTCATGTTTGGGAACTCTTAAGAAATCAACATCCTTATACTGATGCTGTGATATTTATTGGCTCTAAATGTACTCATTTCATTGACAGTATTAGTTATTGCTTATTAGATAAAGAATAAAAGTTGCATTCCAGTGGAATTACTGCAAAGCTCCTCTGATAAATAATTTAAAAAGTATATATTACCGTGCTGCAGAGTCAAGAAGGAGTCAATCCCTTCTTTCCATACTGCACTTGAGACTGAGACTGTGATTCCACGATGAAGTCAACCCAGTTTTAGATTCCTGCTCCAGATGATATAAGCTGAAGTCAGGAGATACTAAAGGCTGACCTAGTATAAACTATCGGTTCCACAGTGCAAAAACCCCGACTGAACAAAACCAGAGATGATGGATTTACTTCATTTTCCACACTTTATATAGAATCAGGTGTTGTCCAGCAGCTTTGTTGTAACTTGAAGCTGGAAAAATACGTCAGCTCTTCTCTCACAGCTGGCTTGAAGCCAGCATAAAACATAATGCCAGAATGAGTTCTTTGTCATGTACGGTGTTAATTTGACAGAAATGCAATCACATCCACATGCCTGAACTACAGTGAATGTGCACTTCTAAGCTGTCAATGATGTATAGATCGGATATTACTGAGTGTGAAAGGGACTGTCCTCTGGCAAGAGCGAGAATAAGAACCTACGTGCCGGTAAAACTTCCACGATCTCAGTAGAATTATACGACTGTTTTTCAAAGCCACTCTCAAGGAGTGCTGTTAAAAAGTAGTGCTATTTTTTAACCACTCTATCCACACTCCAACCTAACATTTCTTTGAGAATTCTAACCTTGAAGTTTAAAGAAGAGGGGAAAACCCACCATGTTTACAGCCATTTCCTTCCCGTTCCCTAAGAAAAGCAAGCTTACTATGACAGAGAGCAGAGGGCAAGGACTGCAGTATTACCTCTGCACACACCTATCCATTTCAGAATCTGAATTGCCATTCTCTTGCAAAGGCAATAAACACTGTAATATGTCTTGGATGAAAAACAAGAAAAATAGTAGGTTTGCTAGGTAACAGGCAAAAAATCTGCCTAGAAAACAAGCAATAGGGTAATCTCATTACAAGAGAGCAGTCAGGAAATTAAAACTAAAAATGCAAAGTGAATACATTTAAGCTAAAGACTGTTAAACCCCCAAACATATTTGTATCAAGAGTAAAATGACAAATGATTGTTACAGCATAATCCTCCTCTTTCAAAGAAGTGGTGGTTTCTCATATTCTGTTGATTCATTTTCAGTCTCTGGATTAGATAAATCTTCTGCGTGTGTCTCACTTATTCTGTAGTAACAGCAAATATATTCTGGCAATGAAAAGGTAGGGAGGAAGAGAAAAGAATCTGCATAAAAGAACGTGTCTTCTAACTTAGCTCAACTGCCATACTAAAAGGGTTTATGTAGAAGATTTTTGTCTTTTGTTAGCCATATTGTCTTTGGGTTTTTTTGAACCCTAGAAACACTAAAATAAATAAAACGTTTCTGACAGGAATACCCATCCACAGTATTTCCTATGGAAAGAAGTATTATTAGCAACTAGTGTCTTGGCAGATATTTTTCTTTTTTGTGTGTTTCTGCAGTGGAAAAGGAAATTTATAGTTTGACTAACAAATATCTCTGTTCTTGAGCTTGTGTTAGTTGTATTCAAAAGAAATATGAAATATTAAAGGATTTGGAAGTAATTGCTTCTAATCCAGTTTTTCCTCTCTCAGTTCTTCTGTCTTGAAGAATTGAATGGTGTGGAAATGATAGTTTAATGAGACTTAAATGGACTTACTGCTTTATGTTTACTATGGATTTAAAATATTTCCACCAAGAGCAGTATTTCTTCAGTGAGGAGGTATATCTGCTTGGGCTGTTTACCACCTGAGCCTCACTGTATCAGCGATGACTGGATGTCACCCCGTGGTTAAAACATTAGTGTGCAGCCAGGTTGTGTTTGTGTCAGTGCTCCATGACTCAGTTCATCTCTTGGCTGCGCTGTTTCTCACTGTGTTCTGCCTGGAACTGACCCTTCTTGGAGCAACAGAATCATAGAATGGTTGGAGTTGGAAGGGACCTTAAAGATGATGGAGTTCCAACCCCCTGCCCTGGGCAGGGACACCTCCCACCACACCAGGGTGCTCCAAGCCCCATCCAGCCTGGCCTTGAACCCCTCCAGGGATGGAGCAGCCACAGCTTCTCTGGGCAACCTGGGCCAGGCTCTCACCACCCTCACAGCAAAGAATTTCCTTCTAATACCGAATCTAAATCTCCCCTCTTTCAGTTTAAAACCTCATCCTATGGCTCCACTCCCTGACAAAGAGTCCCTCCCCATCTCTCCTGTAGCCCCTTCAGGNACTGCAGGTGGGGTCTCACCAGAGCAGAGCAGAGGGGTAGAATCACCTCCCCTGACCTGCTGGCCACGCTTCTTTTGATGCAGCCCAGGATGCAGTTGGCAATAGATTGTCAGTAGTACCTTACCTCAGCTGCTTTCAGCTGTGCAGCAAAGTGCTCAGCGGATGGAAAATAGGCTGCTGTAACTCCACCCTGTTCAAATGCAGTGTTGGTGCTGCACTTCTCCAGCCCTTGAGCGTGTCCAGAGGAGAGCCACCAAGGTGGTGAGGGGTCTGGAGAACAAGTCCTGTGAGGAGAGGCTGAGGGAACTGGGCATGTTGAGTTTGGAGAGGAGGAGGCTGAGGGGAGACCTCCTTGCCCTCTCCAGCTCCCTGAAAGGAGGGTGTAGAGAGGTGGGTGTTGGCCTCTTCTCCCAAGGGAATCATGACAGGAGCAGAGGAAATGGTCTGAGGTTGCAGCAGGGCAGGTTCAGATGAGATCTTAGGCAGAATGACTTGACTGAAGCAGTGCTCAGGCACTGGAACAGGCTGCCCAGGGAGGTGGTGGAGTCACCATCCCTGGAGGTATTTGTATGGTTCTGGTTGGACTCGGTGATCTCAGAGGTTCTTCCCAACCATGACAATTCTGTGATTTACAGATGTGCAATATGGGACACAGCAGTGGCTGGCTTCTGCCTGGTAACTCACTGTGCACCATGACAACAAAGCTGTTATGTATTATGTCCAGAAGGAGCATTACATACTTACCTAACCATGTCCATACTGCGAGCACTGACGTGTTACCAGCTCAGAAAGTGCTGTATGAATACAGCTTCAACATCCAGATTAATTTAGAGTTATTATACCAGCAAATATCACTTGAAACTTAATCTTTTCTTTGCATGTCACTTCACTGGGTCTTTTAATTGTCCAAGACTTAGTTATGGGAAAGCAGACAATCACCCAAGTTAGCCCATGGAAATTGTTAAAGACACACTTACACCTGTTTAGGCAGCCTGGGGAACAAATACTGGGGGATTGTCACTTCAAACACCAGTTCAAAGAAATAAATGACCGTAGGATTCAAGCACTTATCCCAAAGATTTCTTAAGGCAAACTAAATTAAGCTAAAATCAAATATAAGTACACAGTTACAAGATGCAGAAGAGGCCACAGGGATGCAAAGAACGGGTGAATAAGGAGAAAACCGAGAAAATATCCCTGCTTATATTTGTCTAGCACATTATATCTCTAAGTTTTTGTGTTCTGATGATTCAGGTGACAATTTTCTATATGATTATGCCAACAAGGTGGCAAGTGCTTCACATTATTCTTAGCACAGGATCACAGCTCTTGTCCAATCCTTACTTTTTCAGGCTGTATTATGGGAAGAGATCCTAAATCAAGCATAGCCTACATTTTCTTTACAGCTCAGATAAGTCTTTGGAACGTGGTATCACCTAAATTTAACCCTCTCCTCCTTATATATAGATTTTCATGAACTTACTCAGTAATTGTTTGTCCTGTATTCACAGATGCTAATACCCAAGTCATGATCAAAGGACAGTTTTCACCTTGTCAGGCAGACAAAGTGAGATTCATCTCACCTAGTTTAGACATTTAGAATGGCAGAAGCAGGAAAAACCTGTCTCTTAGATACCTTTGGGTTCCTTTGTGACCAAATAATAAAATAAGCATTTCTGGGGAATGATTCATCTGCTTTATTTTCGATATCCACATTCAGGTGAATCATGCTGCAGGAGTACTTCTTTCTTTCTAGTGAGTGTAAAGGAAGCCCGGGGTGACTTTATCTTACAGCTTGGAGGTAGACATCTGCATTACTGATCAATAAATCCTTATTTTAACAACCTTTCCCATGGCTGGCCAAGCCTTCAGCAATGTATTATAGCTGTATAGAGCATAACATTTTTTCCTATGGGATGGGGAAAAGTTTAATCCTCAAGCAAAGCTTTCTTATGTGTGAGCTTCATAGCTCATGTATGTACATGTTAATCCTAACTGATTAAATTAAATGTTTGACAGTTGTGCATCAAATCACTGATGGGGCTCTATTTCCAAACAGACACAATGGTGTCAGATCTGGTGCTGATAAACAGGATGCATTTCAACAGCTTCTTTGCTTCTGTCATTTAGTTCCTTTTTCTGGCAAAGGTTCCTTCTGCCCTTTCTTGCAGTAAAGGTAGCACATGTTTTCTCCGGGGTTTGGTCATTAGATTTGTACTCCAGATTGTTCCACAAAAAGAGCCCGTGCCTTTTGTGTGGTAACTTCAGCTGTCTTGTTACTACAGTGTAAATTGCAGCTGCAGCTGTTATCTGTGTTATGTCTTTAACTGTCATGTAAAGTTTTATTTAGAAGCAAAAACAGAGAGATGTGAAGAGAAAATGTCAGTATATGAGGAAGGAGCACACTGAAAGGATAGCAGTGAACATTTTTTTCATGTTGGAAATAGCATCCATATCTTATCTTGAGAAAAAATACTGAGAGCTTAAAAAAAAAAGGTCTTTTTTTTTGCCCCTTCTCTTTTTTTGTTGGAAATAAGTTTTTAGAAGTCAGCATAACTGAAAACAACTTCTTTCTCAGTTCACGTCTCTCATCCTATCTTGGGCATTTCAAGAGTATCATCACCTTCCTGTTCCTCTGAGAACAGCTAACTCTTCATTGCAATGTACATACCAGGTGGAAGAGTTTTATGTGAAAGAAAGGTTTAAAAACCAGTTTAAAGGGACTGAGAAAAACGTAAAGGCAGTTCAGAAAAGAGAATAAAAATCATTCTAGTTATTTTTTAAAAAGCCTTTGCAGTTACATTAAAATGAGAGGTGAAGTATTGACCTATTTATCAGGGAGAGTATCTGATTGTAGGAACTGGCTTCCGGCAACAGTCTTACATTCTCATCTCTGAAACCTGTAATTCAAGACCAAATTTTCATCTAGAAGATATATGATTGTCAGACGTGGGCTCTCAGATTACCAGGTAACTGAATTAAGTTTTATGGCTTTTGTTATATGGCAGGTCACACTAGGTGTTCAGGCTTATGACTTGAAAAAAATGTAAGAAATCTGTAACTTGCAGACCTCACAAAGTGTAAGGCACATCCTAACCATACCATCATTTCAACATCATGACTGCAAAACTTGCAGTCAAGGAGAGAACCACTATTAAGCTTGCTTTTGCTCTTTTTCACCTACCTCCTCTTAGAGTGGAGGAACATAGAGGTTTCTGTATCTCTGCCACAGTTTTCTAAGTAAGGTCCATTGCTTGCACAGAACAGAGACTTGTTGTGTTCAAAGTGCTGTCAGCAAGTACTTGGGAGCATTAGGAGCCAGGGTTTCTAGCAATAGCGAGATGCTGCTGAACAGCTAGCTGTTTGTATTTTTTGTTTTCACCTCACAGAAGAAAGCTCTGAGTCCTCAGGTCAGCAGAAAACAAGACAACAGGGCAAGATTCTGCTTCCGAAGCTGTAATCTGATCTGAGGTGTGCTGCAGCCCCTACTGAGATTCAGGCCTAGCACTGCTTCCCTACATCTAGTCTTTGCCCTGTTTGGATAAGACAAATTAAAGGATTATTTCTATCACACTTTCTTTTCTTGGTGCCAGTAATACCCAGATAGAAGTAGCTCCAGCTGAACTCATACTTCATTAGTGGTTGTGGCAATTCAAGAGCAATTAAATCCAGTAATGTATTACAGCTGATGGGCCTGTTCTTCCTTCTACCACAGGTGAGGATGTCTTGCTGTCTTCTGAGCTTTGCTGGAGCACCGTTTCTGTGCCTTTGGGAAATGTTTCCTGCTGCCTTGCAGTAATCCTGTCTTACTGGGACTCCAGGGTAAAGGTATTTTGGACCTCTGCTTTTTGTTTCTGTCTGCTGCTGCTTTCACAGTGAAGCAAGCTTTGAGCAACCTAGAACTTTCTTTTTTTCTTAAATCAATTAATCACAACACAGGGGGTTGTAGGAACTTAAAGAAAAAAATTATGGGAAACCAATGGGATGTCCCTTTGAAACAGGGTATTTTACGTGGGCAGAAGGCGGTAGCTCTTCGTAATTCATTGTTAGCGCTTAAAACAGGGAGAGAAATGGTTTAGTATGTTTCTAAAGATAAGAAGATGTGTTCAAAAGGGAAATGTGAGGACTCAGGGCCCCTGAGTTTCAGCCAAACCTTATTTGGGTATTAAAAGCTTGTAGGATTTGAGCATCTCCTCTGGGTACTTAAATTTGAAAGTGTTGTTTCTACAGCATTGTTGATGTTCCGCAAATTGGAAAGCAAACCCATTTATTAACAACAGTAGAATCTTCTGTTAGAAGTTAACTTAAAAGTCTATTGAAATGTCAATAAATGGTTATTCCAATGTAATTCAACACAATTCCCTTTTTTCCCACATGCAGGTAAGACCAATAGAGTTACTAAACGTGAGCTCCTAGTCTTACTATTTCAGTTTTGTAGCTATAAGCTAGTTTTTTGCACCAACCAAAACATGTAATTGAATTTAAGATAATACCTCATTAACTTCAGTATTTCCATTAATACAGCAAATACTATCCTATGTCATATATTTTGCTGGAAGTGCTGAGGTCTTGAAAACTCAAAACATCAGATAGTTTTCATAAATCTCTTCCATGTTTGAAGTAATACTGACGTCTGGAAAAAAAAAAAAAACCCTGAAATTGGTGTGCCTTAAGTAACGCTGCTCATAAAGCTAAATGACTTTAAATTCTGAAAATACGTATTATCAAATATTATACTATAATGCATTCACATAATCATTTAGAGGTTAATTGGACAGATACCTGTGGTTAATCTTTGTTAATTTGGAAAATTACAACAAATAAATTACAGTTATTTTAATTCTAATACTTTAGTACATCAGGAATTTTTCTGATGAGATCAACCATTATGTTTATAATCTAAAAAAATTAATTTTAGATAAAACTAGTGTTTAAATGATGAAAGGAATTAATATTTGTTAGCATTTGAATTAGCTTTGAATCTGCTGCTTTACTGAAGGTCATAGAGTTTAATTGACATTGATGAAGTCTTATATTCAAGTGACCTATGTTTGACACTAATAATGACAAAATCTTCTTTCTGGAAGAAGAGGATTACTGTGGTAGACCTTAAATAACTCGGCATTTTCAGTGAGGTGAACTTGTTATTTGCATTATTCATGTTATTTCCAATGATAAATACAAAGGCATATCAAGAAATACTGCTGACACCGAAATGCCCGTATCTGGTATACAATTGACAAGTGTTTAAAGGAGCAAGCAGGCTACAGAAGGGCACTGCAGTGTGCTATAACAGCCCATTCTAGTCTGAGGAAATTTTTAGGAATGTTTCTGAAGCTTTTAATATGTTAGATTGTATTTTTGCTGTTGGTCTTGGCAACTTCTTTGCTACGTTCAAAAAGTTCAAGAAATACAAATTTTGTAAAAGACAATGAAGAGATTAATTGAGCCACTGGGAGGAAAAGATATATCTATGTGCTTGTGTGAAACCACTTGGGTCAGTAAATGGCAGGAGTACTCGAAATGTAAGTTTAGCTGCAGCACCAGAACTGAGTATCATTATATGGTGGGCACTGTGACAGACAAGTACAGGGAGGTGCTGAGGTTTTGCAGCATGATACAGCAAGGAGTAAGAAAACTGGCAAAAATTCTAGGAAAGAGTAACAGGGGAGAGGGCTTAGGGACTCATCCTGTGCTTGCTCTGTACCTTTTGAAGGGATTCAAGCATTTGCAAATCTTTGGACAGCGTATAAAATTTTCCCTTATCCTTGTTGAATCTGCAGACTAAACCTCTGCATGTTCAAGGTGTGCTTATTATCTCACCAGGTACACGTAACAGGAGTGCTCAACAGATAAAACACCTTATCAATTTGCTGGGCTGTTTTATAAACAGTGGGGGAGCTGAGGGATGGTAAGACAAATAGTGTATTTTTCTTGTAAAACTGGGCACCTTCTTATTTACTAGAATATTTACAGTGTGCTGGAACACTTAAGCATTCCAGCACTCTCAGGGTTTTCTTCGTAGCCAGAATACCTAGAAACATTAAAACCCCCCACAAATTAACAAAATCAGACAGTAACAAGATGCTAGTGTGTTCACTAAGAAACTGTCAGCTACAGAAATCACACAAGTTGGGAATATGATCATCCATATGCTTGGATGCCAATTACTGCTCCTATGGCAAATGTCTCTTATGCTCTTATTCATGCAAATGAAGTCAAAGCCAATTTTATGGTTATCCTCAGAGGGGGCTAAGAATGTATTCTCCAGAGCACAGCTATTGACGTCTCTACACGTTAAAGCTCATCTCCCAAAGTGATCTGTACTGTCTCCCTTGGAGCACAGAAGCTGGGGTAAAATTCTGGGCATGCGATCAACCCCAGTTCCTGGCACAACCCTCTTGTTTGAAATGTGCTCTTGCTGTGTAGCCTTCAGCATAGGCAAACGTGGGAGAACAAGCAGGCTTTGTGGGAAGGGCTGTGTTTTGCAGTGTGCAAGGAATCTGCACACTGCAGTGTGTCACGCTGGGGAAATAAGAGAGTATGAAAGATACAGGTGTAGGGTCTGAAGCTGTGTACAGAGAGGGGGGAAAAGCAGAGAATGCCGATTGAGGATGACCTCTGAGTTAACCCTAAGAAGTAATATAGATGTAGCCTTAATCAGCACACTGCAAGGTAATTGAACTCATATTTTAAGGCAACTTCAGTAGCAAAGAAATCAGCAATCTGTGTTTAGTGAATGCTATTTTATTTCTAGTTAGTATAGTAAAATTGCCATACGTAGTTCATTTCTTGGTTCAGGTTTTGCCCATTATCTTTTGCACAGTATGTTAGTACCTGACAAGTGAAACAACTTTGATTTTTCTGAACATCTTTAATAAACATTAATGAATCTTGATTGTGCAAAAGAATGTTGTGTTGTTAGTGGGGAAAGGAAACCTCAACAATTTAAATATTGGCAAATAGTAATATTTGTCTGTATAATGGCATAACCTGTAATGAAAACTGAAGTATATTGCAGAGAAAATTTTGAGTGTGAAGGAAGCATTCTTCAAAATTGTAGAAATTTGAAGTCTCATCTCCCAGACAGAGGCTGGTGAAGACTTTCTTCTATTTAGATGAAAATGATGCATTCAAATGGGTGTAGAGATAGATGTAACATTTTGAGGTTGCATTCATCCTATATTATTTCCTTGCCATGCTTAGTTTACCAGCGAAACTACAAATTATTTTTCATTTGTTTTCTGCTATTCTTAGCCCTGGAGGGTCAGGCTAGTTTATGAAAATCAAACTCTACTGTCTTCTTGGGGTCTATCTATTGTCATTTTGAAATTGCCAGCACAAAGAAGTCCATGATCATACTGTTTTTCATTATCAGGCTGTTGTTGTTTATAATTTATGAAGCAGAAGGGTACTGGTGTGGTTTTTTTCTTTGTTTGTTTGTTTTCCTCTCCATAAGCTTCACTGATCCTGTAGGTCTGAGAACAATATTAATTTTGACTGGTAAGCTGAATAAACACAATTTTGCAGTAATAGGTGGAGAACACTTATCAACACCAGGGTGTCACTTTAAAGAAGTATCTTTTCTAACCTAATACTTTGAAGTTATCTTTCTTTTCCTATAGTAAATACAATACTTTTAAATCTGAGGGTGGATTCAGCCATTAGTGTTTACAGGTTATGACAGGAACATGCTTCAGTTGCGAGGCTTATAATTCTGCTTTGGTGAATGCCTGCTCATTTTTTATTGTCTTTCCAGCTTGTAAACCCAGTGTTTGGCTTCCTAGCAGTGTCCTGAGCTGAAAATAATTGTCACTTGAAATGTTCATTGTCAAGCACTCTACTGACTTGGCAGACACAACAGCAACGTGTTTTCACAGGAGAAGCAAGTTTTGGGGAAGACCGAATCCCCTGGTCTCTAAGCTGGCAGATGCTGAAGCGTAGCTTTCAAGGAGAGGAATCATAGAGTGTTTTGCAAGGAGCTGTGAAATGCTCATTCATTCTGGAGCAGTAATAATCTTTGATTTGGGGGTCTTTAGCCTGAAGGTCTCTGGATCTATTAAAAGACACTGCAAATCTCTCGCTACTAACCTAGATACTCCAGTGCCTCTTTATACGGCTCAGATGGCTACACTCAACAGGCCTTGCCGTGTGTCGGTGGATTGGAGTGAAGGGCTGGCATAGTTCTATTCCCCTTGAGAAAGATGTTGGAAATGAGGCAACGGAGTGTGACAGGGAGAACCCAGGAAAAGAGGGGGTGCAGCCCCTTTGGCAGTTCATGCTGCCTGTCTTCCTGTGTTGGCTCAGGAAGCTTTGGTCCTGCTGTACACTTGATGTGCTCCTGTGTTTGGGTGAAGCATTAGACTAAAAGACCTTGTAGATGCCAGTCAACTCACCTGTGCATTTGCAGATAATTCATTCATGTGATGAGAAGGAGTGATGACATCTCACTCGCCTTCTCTAGTAGAAGAATGTATCTGGCTCATCCGTCAGTGTTCATTATCACAGCATGGAGCAGGCTCCACGTGTACACCTACATATAAAGCCACAGACGGGTTCTAAGTTCTCTCAGCCCTCTCTCTAAGCCATCCTACACAAGTATGGCCTCTTTCTAGGCCTAACACACTTGGGCACGTTTCCATGTTAAATATAACTACATGATAAGGCTTTATCAATGTGAGAGCTGACTCATCTCTGCCCAGTGTTGAGCAAAAGTGAAACAAAGATATGAGTGTCTCTGCTCACTTAGAAAGACAAGAATTGTGCCTTGTGGAAGGCTAGGTGGGAAGAATTTAAATCTTCATCTTTGGCCAGAGTCACAGCTATTTATAGAGATGTAAAGATGAGGAGGGACTCCCTGAAGACGCGGAAGGTCTTCAGCAACTCCAGCACAATGCACAGTGTCCAGTCAATCCAACGTGTCATTGTTCAATAACCACACATGTCTGTATGAAATTGCATGTTTCCCACTGAAAGAGAGCAACTGGCTTTACTTAACCTTCATCCATTGACAAATGCTTGCTTTATTTTTATTTTTTTTCCCTTTTCAGGGAATGTTCACATATAGCAACTTCTAATGTACATCCTAAGTGTCAGTGTTCAGCTTTCTGAAATGTTGGTAGAGAGAGACAGTGTTTTTTTCATCGCTTTGCTTGTTAGAATAGCCAAATCAGATCTTGAAGGGTTAGAGGCTACTTAACTAATGTTGGATCAAAATTTTTAAGTACATATCTGGGTATTCCAATTGATTGACCATACCTATACCCTCCAATAATGTGTGTCATTGCATAGCATCTATGAAATCTAACAGGGATTTTATTATTCTTCCTGTCTAACAAGTGTGCTCTGGAGAGTGGCAGAGGTTGTTTTGTAATGTTATTAGTAAAACTTGAAAGAATCACAGTCGTCATTGGGAAATCACTAACCAGTTTTGAATTCCTACGAATAATGTCACCTGTTGAGCCATAACAAACTGAACTGCATAGTTTTTACTCGAACAATTGTGTTTTAGTATTAATTCTGTATTGTGATTTTTAGTGTTATATGACCAATTTCCCCCCCACCTCTCTCTTTTTTCCTCCTTATGTAATTACTAATGAGAAGAGAGGGTACCTGTTAGCAGTATGTAAGTGGTATGGCAGATAAAAAAGTAGCAACCATTTTTCTCTTGGAGTCTAATTATTCATTACTTTGTTGCTGCTGGAAAATCCAAAGCTCTTAAAATAGATGGCAGAGTTAAAACTTCCATAGGGCCTATTGCTGACTCTGGGGGGGCTAAGAGGAAGGAAAGGCAAGTATTGAGAAGGCAGTGAAACCTGGGGCTGCAGTAGGGGTGGGTGATCATGCTGGATGGCTTGTACTTCTGCAGATTCAGCCCATAGTCCCTAGGCTGTTAGCCAAATTGAGTGACCTGTATGTATGAATAAGGCTCCAGTTGGAAATAAGTTCTGAAGTGAATGCATTGAAACCCCACTCCACATCGAGTGGGAGAGATCTATCTGAGTGGAAGGAAGGAGTAGCCAAAGTAGTGCCTTCTGGTTTGTTGTTTGATTTGTAAATGTTTCATAAACATGTGACTACTCATCCTTGGCCTTGTTCAAATGAACACATACATGTGTGTTATGATGAATGCATATAGAGTTACAGGAGTGAGGAAATAAATCCCAGCACATCTGAAGCTTTGTCCTCCCAGAGCCATGAATCCTTGTGCAGAATTCTGTGCAGCCCGTCCCTGGAGATACTGATGCTGTTGTTTCACTCTCTGATTGTGTTAATTTGGTCTGTTGTCCTTTGGAGCTAAACTTGTTTACCTAATGTACTACTAATGGAATTAGCCCAAATCAATTCTTCTGATTACTAACTTTGGAGTCTTAAAAGGACTTAGTCTCCATCAAGTTTATGTAAATAAGATGCTTGAGTCAAAGTATTGTAATACCAGAAAGAGTCATGTAGCTGTAATATCCAAGTTTTACTGTATTTTCAGCACTTTTTTTGTCTTAGATGACCTTATTGTCCTCTAACCAGTCTTGCTAGAATTCTAAGGAAAAACACTCATTTTTGCCACCATTAAGCACTCAGTTGCTTGAATTGTTTCAGAAGGCAAGTGTCAGTACATATCCCCAGAGATATTTTCTGGGATTTACATTGAGAAACCAACAGATAATGAATCACCTCGATGTAAACTGTGTGCTCTTGCATCATTCTCAGCTTTTCATCTGTGAGCTGTATGAAAATCTAATGGCAATGTAAAAAAAGCCTTAAACAGTTTTGGCATATTACTATCACACAAAAAATTCCAAAAATAGGCTTTTCTTCAAAGCTTTGGTGTGAGTTTTCTGGCAACTGACTTAAATTTCTTTGGGTATAGGTATGACCCTGGAACTGGCTAGCTCTCTTGTTTTATACAGTGATTATACGATGTATAATAGGAGTGAAAACAAAGAATATTTTTCATGGTCATTACATTTGTAGGTTTTGAGATTGACAAGGTGACAAAGTGGTACTTTGGGTAGCATCTGACATTTGCTGTAGGATAAATAACTTATGATTTGTTTGGCTCATATAGATCCTTCAGAGATTCAAGTTGTCAGTTGCAACCTCAGACCGTGGAATTTGTGAACTTGAGTGGAGAGATGATTGCATACACCCATCCGTGGTTACCCAAGAAGGTCTCCTGTGGTCCCTTGGAGCATTTTGTGCCATCATTTGATAATAGTCATAATTCTTTTTGTACATTAATTTTATAAAGGGGAGACTAAACATAGGTGGTTTTATGTAACCGTGAAGCTGAGCCATTCTCTGAAAAGTGGTTTTTGCTTTCCAAATGTCTCTAGAGTTTGGGCTAATACTCCTCCTAAGAGAGCAGACAGAGAGTACTTGCTGCTGGAGTTAATGTCACCTAAGAGCACCTCACTTACCTAAATCAGAGATGTTAAAATGAAAATGGATCATGTAAAAACAGATAGTAAACATAAAGCTTTGCTCTTTCTTTCCTTCCCTACTGTTTCTGGGAAGATTAGGGGCCTTATGACTCTTAAGTGCCTGCTTTCTAATGATGAAAAAGCATAGAAGAGGCAAGTTGGTGCTGCTGCATAGGAATTGTATGTTTAGCAATTGTTCATTTTATTTTTCAGCTTCAGTAAACAAATCAATATTTCTGACACTGAAAAATATGTCCTTAACATTGTCTGTTCCCATGCCTTCTAAGTGTACAAGTTTGTTATTGCTATCTTCTCATTTTCTACATTGGCCTTCTTTGCCCTCGGTGGGAAAAAAAATACAGCCTGTAATTACATGTATTATAAAGATTAATCAACCATAAAGACTGTAATTGAACACACAAGTGTAGTCATTACTTGATTAATTACTTCACTAAAATAATCAGTCTTCTACATACATCAGAATAATACTCTGTGGTGAGTAGAAGAGAGTATGTGGAGATCAGGACTGCCTCCAGTTCTTACAAATGTGTAGGAAGGGTGTGTATCTTTGTTTTTCTCAATTTTTCTTCTTGTTACTAGGGTTATTAATAAATAGTTTATCCAGAGAGGAGCAAAGAAGTTTCTCAGTTCATCTAAGTACTGTTGCTCAGTCCCGAGAGAGGTCTGTGCTAACTCTGATAGCAGGAGCTGTTCACCTGTGGGGGTGTGAAATCCAGCGCCAGCAAAGCTACCCTGCCAAGACACATCTCAAGCTGCATGAGAGTGTGATTCAACCTTCTGAGATGCTGGGGCTTTCTGCAGTCCTGTGACAAACCTAAAGAATTTGCTGAGGAGGATTTTATCTGGAGTCAGTGTTTACCCTTATATCCTGAAAATGGCAATTTAACCTAATAGGGTGATGCGGGAAGCATCCAGAATCTTGAATCATATGGCATAGAGCATTCCTATGGAGCATCCAGTCTCTGTTGTGAGTAGGTTGCTGACAGCCTTGATAGAGAACATTAATAGGAATCTATGTAGGGATATTCTGTGTTTATAATGGGGAATGTCATAGTAACTTCTGCATTTGCAGCATCTGCTTTCTGATCTTGCTCCTCCTGGAAAAATAGGCCTACCTTTCCTGTCAGAGCTGTGTCACTGCCTACGTGCCACGTGTACAGTCAGGCATTCCTTAGTAGTTGTGGGAAAAAAAGGACAGAGAGAAGGCAGAGGAATGAGATATCTTTTGGGTTTTTTTTCCATCAGGAGAGTAGATTAAAGGAACAACTCAACATTTCCTTTGCCTTGTGCAAGGCATTTCTGAGCTTTCAACAAGGAGTGTGCTACTTAGCAGTTGGGCTCTGGTTGCCATGTTGCCATGATGTGAAGGCCAGGAGTCCCTCATAAGGTACAGTAGCCCTCAGGTGGGGTTGACCACGTATCAGGCAAGCCTGGTCTGCAGTACTTCGGTAGGAACTAGCTGTTGGAGGCAGGGAGGTTAGTTGTAGACGGAGTGAGGAAGTTTACCTTTGTCTAAGTAACACACTGTTAGTTATTTATCTAAACTCTAAAGTCTTTTGTGTTTGGTTTGAATCACCTGTACTAGCAGCCTTCTCATCGAGGTAAAAGTGATTAGATGAACAGCAAAACCAATGTCAAGGATTATGTTTCCAGAACAAAATACGGATGGAGGAGGCCACTATAGTTGGCAAGACACCCCAGTCACTGAACGGGCAAAATTCTTACCTATTCTTTTGTTTCTAGACCCTTATTCTGATCTTTGCTGCATTAAGATTATACCCAGTAAGGCACAGCTGCAGAATGATTTCCTTTAAGTTAATAGGAAGGGAGTCTATGATGTCTAGAGCAAGCACTGCGGAATCGTGTTGTTGGGACAACCAATATGTATTGCCCCAGCTCTCCTTACACTTCACAATGGAAACCAGAGACTGTGTTCTGCGAGGCTGTCAGTCTGCCACCTCTCACGAGCAATGAAGCCACTTCAGAAAATAAGCAGTGAATAGGGGAACAGCATGCTATTTGTCACTTGTGCTACTTAGTTCTTGTGTATTCTCACTTCTGCAAAGCATGTAGAAATAGACGATTAATAACTTTGTTCAAATAAAACCTCTTATGGCCTTAGTTCAGAACATGGCCTTGAGTGCTAAAATTCACTATGTTATTCAAATGCTGGTCCCTAGAAAGTGAAGACCCCTGTGGATATTTTTGTTACCTTAAATATAATGGGTTGCCATTGAATTTAAATTATGTTCACTACTGTTGTTATTCCATCAGAATTCTTTATATACTTAAAACATGAAAAAAGGTTGAAATTCAGCCCTAGTATTTAAGTAAAAATATATTCAGGGATTTAGAGTTCTGGAATAGTATGGTGTATTCATTCCCATTACATCCTGGGCTGCATCAAAAGCAGCGTGGCCAGCAGAGCCAGGGAGGTGACTCTACCCCTCTGCTCTGCTCTGGTGAGACCCCACCTGGAGTCCTGTGTCCAGCTCTGGAGTCCTCAGCACAGGAAGGACATGGACTTGTTGGAGGGTGTCCAGCAGAGGGCCATGAAGATGCTCAGAGGGCTGGAGCCCCTCTGCTGTGAGGACAGACTGAGGGAGCTGGGGTTGTTCAGCCTGGAGAAGAGAAGGCTCCAGGGAGACCTTAGAGCAGCCTTCCAGTACCTGAAGGGGCTACAGGAGAGATGGGGAGGGACTCTTTGTCAGGGAGTGGAGCCATAGGGTGATGGATAATGGTTTTAAACTGAAAGAGGGGAGATTAGATTAGATATTAGGAATAAATTGTTTGCTGTGAGGGTGGTGAGAGCCTGGCCCAGGTTGCCCAGAGAAGCTGTGGCTGCCCCATCCCTGGAGGGGTTCAAGGCCAGGCTGGATGGGGCTTGGAGCAACCTGGTCTGGTGGGAGGTGTCCCTGCCCAGGGCAGGGGGGCTGGAACTGGATGATCTTTCAGGTCCCTTCCAACTCTAACCATTCTATGTTTGTATGACCTTCTTGCCATTCTACAAAAAGCGGAGGTGAAGGTGGAAAAACTGGCAGGAGTTTGAGCTACACTGAAAAGTAGAGGAAGTAATCAGGTGCTCCTGTGTTAATGTTGTTTGCACAAGGTTTACTACTATTGGTCTCTAAATTTGGGTAAGATCCATGAAGTTGTACATTATTTTGGTACCCTAGAAATCGAGAAATACCCAGAACCGAATGTTATTTTTGGATGCGATTGCAGTGCTGCCATTGCATCTTGTATGAGTGTTCAAGACGAGCTATTGTTGTATGGGGCATTAACACCTACTCATAACTAGCTTCTTTTTTTGTGAATGTGGCAGCATTTTTGGATTTTGTGAAATCATTATGTCAATTATAACATGGCATCAGTAAATTTTAAAATCAAAGTTTTATATCCTGTTGAATCCTACTGAAATTTTTCTCACAGTAGGCCTCAGAGTGTAGTATGAAGATGGGTTTTGTAATGTACACAGGAGCAAACTCAAAGGCCAAGGACCTCTACGGAGAATGCCATCTCAACAGCTTGATTTATTTTTAATTTATTTTTGTAGATACTCCAACAGGCAAATTGCAAGTATTGTGCAGGTATTGCTCAGGGGAGGAGACTTAGAAATTTGTATGATGTGGTTATGAAGTCTGAATCCATTTCCTGTAAATGGGTAATCTTAGATTGACTTCATGTTCCCCTCATAAATGGAGCAGCTCCTTTGTGTTTAACAAGTAGCTGTAATAGTAATTACTGGCATGTTATTTATAGGCAATCACTAGATTATGATGGCAGAAACATGAAGATGGAAAGGGAGTTGTGAAGAACACAGACATGTTGTCAGATATTCTCTTTCCCTAGATCTGTGAACAGATTTATCCATCTTGATAAAAAATTCTTCTGTGTGTC
Source organism: Nycticryphes semicollaris (assembly GCA_013400055.1). NCBI lineage: Eukaryota > Metazoa > Chordata > Aves > Charadriiformes > Rostratulidae > Nycticryphes > Nycticryphes semicollaris. Next base: position 238,031 of record VXBJ01002345.1, read on the forward strand.
TCTGTGTGTTCAGTTTTTCTTGTGCAAAGCATATGTAATATGCTATAAAATTGGAATCATAAAAAGGAGGCAAAACAGGATTTTTGGATACTTTCTCATCTAACTGCGCAGTTGAAACAGGGACAGCTTCAAAGTTACATTAGTTTGCTCAGGGCCTTGTCAGAGTATTAAGTAGCTTTATGTCTTCAAGAGAAGTCTTGAAAAGCACCGAGAACTGTAATAGATTCACTTGCTTTGTACATATAAATAATTAAAGTGATAGGGGAAGAGTCTTATTTTACGAGAACATCAATAAAAGCTTAATCTTCCACTTTTCATTGGATTGAATCATTTAGGTTGTCTGTTGTGCACAAATCTTCCTGTTCAAAGATTTCCACCTCTCGTTTTAAGATTGAGCAGTTAGGAGAATAATGACAAATTTACAAGGAGAGTGTTGTGCCTGGTGGTTTGGCGCAGCACTCTCATCTTCAGGTGGGCAAGAGATTTCCTAAATGCAGGTCTGAAGCCAATCCAGGAAACGGTTGCATACTTGAAAAGATGGAACTGGGTAGCAAGTGTGGTGGAGGTGTTTCCTCTCCCCCATGGTGTAACAAGCTACAACCAGAAGCAAGACAATCTAGTGGTTGTAAGTAGGGAAAATGGCGGGGAAGGGGGGAAGTTTGTTGTCAGAAACAGTTAAATCGTGGAAAAGACTGTTCTTTGAAAATTGAAGGGGACTAGAGGTCACTCAGCAGTTTCTGGAAAATAAAATTCCCAGTCAACAGGAACAGTTTTGCTAGTGTTCTACTCTGGAGGCATTGGTGGGAATGTGACCTTGACTTTTGCTTTGATGGAAAAAAAGAGATGAGTTTGGATTCCTCAGTCCAGTCTGTAGTAACCTGTTGTATCTGGTGCCAAACAATGCGATACTTTCAATTGTGTTTGGCAGTCTATTCACAAAAAAAAATAAATAAATATGGGAGGTGCAATTACAAGAAGAAATGAAAACTGCTCCCCAAGCTACATGTGTGTGCTGAGAAAATCCCTGATCGCTCTCTGGTTGGTCTTGCTTGATGTTATTGATAGAGACGTGCTGTTATTGCCTTTTAAGAAGCAGAGTATTACAACAGGTGGATTCATGGAATGTGCCAAGTGAAATTTTAGTCTTGGAAATTGCTGCTGTTCATTGTGTTTCTGTGCATAACTGATAAGATTTTTCCACAATATTTTGTCCTCTGGTGGTTTTTTTTAATGGTGGTTGTGTGCTTAAATCATATTTGCTTATGGTTTTGCTTATGTTTATGCTTAGTTTTAAGATTACTTGAAATACAGTGTGGGATCTAAAGTTCATCTTCTTAAACAGGGCATTGTACTCGAGTAGCTGTGTCAGGGGACTTGCCCAGATGAGCAGGCACAACTGTGTGTCCTGGATGCTTAAACTTATTAAGGATGGTAATGTATCCTGAAGTTCTCAGTATTTACAGCTTGCTTTCTGATTTATTGGTGTAGCTTCTGGAGAAGATTTTAAAATAGTAAAAAAATCTATGAATAAGGAAAGCAAAGAAATAAATGGTAATAACTTTGGGCTGTAGGAAATGTCAGCTTGTATTGACTACATAGTGGCAGCACATTAAGACATCAGATTTGTATGTTATAGGTAGGTAGGTTCTTGCATTTCTTTTTCCAGAAGAAGCTTTTCATCCCATTCTTTTTTGATCCCAGTAAACGGTAATGGTTTTGCAAAATTAACTGAAGGTTGGATCTTTTTAGCTTTATTTGAATGACCTTCTGTCATGTTGAACTATAACACTGCTAGGGTATTTTGAAAGGAGGAAAAGCTTTTCTTTTCTTTTCTTTTTGAAGCACTGGGGAAATAGTGTTTCTGGGAACTTAAAAAGTGTCATGTTTATTACACTAGAGTAGTAGTCATGGCTCATTACTCTAGAGTTGGGTATAAATCTGTGAAGCTGAAAAAAACCAAACTAGGAACATTAAGAATATTTTAGGCGTTTGTTCTGATGCTGAGTACGGTGTATAAATTAAGGCAAAAGTTCTAAGGAATGTTTTTAACTAAAGCACATATGTGCTGTATAAACAAAGAGCTAGAAAAAAGGTTAAGGAAAAAGGTTTTTACAAACTTCAGCCGGAACAAGGAATTTCCCTCTTGTTCTTATGGAATAAAGACGTGCTGATGAGTCTTGTTTTGTGGCTAATGGTGCCACAAAATCTCATCCAGGCATAATGGATATACCAGCTTTTATGGTAAGAAAATATCAGCTACACCTGTCACGGTGGTTTTATTTTCCCAGCTGGTAGGAATGTTTCAGATACTAGTAACCACCGCAGTTTCCACAAGCTCTGTGCAAAAGTGGATTAAAATATTTGCTTCATAGCAATAAACTCTTAAAGCCTATCTTTCTCTCACAAGAATCAATACTCATAAAGACAAAAACATAACAATGATCATGTAATCTCCAGCACTGGTTCTACTGGCCTAGTTCTGCCAGAACAACTGATGGAAAGGAACGCTATTTTTAGAAGTGCTTCATTAATATAGAAGCACCCAGCATTGCATTCTGCATTTCTAATTTCCAAAATGCTATTAAAAATAGCAGTTTGGAGTGACAGTCCTTAGGAAATCTAAAAATAAACAGCCACCTGTGCTCAAAATGCTACTAACTCTACTTGTAAATCACTTGGATTACTTATTATTTGCAGATAGAATTTTTTTTTTTCCCTGACACTTAGATACTACACAAATCAACCTGGTATATACAAATCAAAAGTTATTCAATTAACATAAAAATATCGAATGTCACACGAAATGTCATTTAATGTCAGGCCTGGAATGAGCAAATAAATTGCCTCATCAGTTTAATTAACAAAACAGGTAACAAAGTCAAATTAATGTACTTCAAATGATATTAGAGCCATTTTGAATGGGAATGAACTGTTGAATTTTAATTGGAAATTCACTTTACAGGACAGGAAAAACATTATTTCACTGCAGTATGCAGTACTGGACAGACAGGTCATAAAACCTTCTGAGCATCTTAGAATAGGATTAGCTTTGGAGCCTTAGTGTCTATAAACCAACATTTGATGATTGGATTTATAATTCAGAAATGGGTATTTTGTTAAGAAATGCGTAGATCTCTATTTGTAAGAGTTCTTTATGATTTTGAGTTTTCTGATGATTATTATTAATGGCAAAAGACTGGGCTCCACTGTGCTGAGCATTGTACAGAGAGAAGAGAGATCTTTTCAAGAGCTCGCCCTAACTGTGATGACAAAAAGGAATATTGTTCCTCATTGTGAAACCGGCTGAAGCACCGAGAACTCGAGTGACTTGGCTGGTGAACAGAAGCTCAGGAGATACATGGCAGAACTAGGGCTACCTGCTACATCTTAATCTCAGTAACTTCACCTCATGATGAGCTTTCTGCTTTTCATTTTTGTCATTTGCTCTTCGTGTGAGTAAGAAGGAGCAAGTTCATGTTGTTGCTAGAGGGCTTTAGTTAGAATGGTCTGGAGGTTACCTTTTCTATCCACGTCTCTTTGAGTGGTGGGCAAATAGGAACCCAAGCGGTTAAGTGAAAGGATCACAAAACAGTACAGTGATTTTTGGGAGAAACGTGCAGATATTGTCATCAGCCACAGAAAGACCAGCAGAAACAAACACTAAGATTCCTGCTGTTGTCCCTTAGTAAATATAGTAGGTGCTTGATAGAGAGAAGTGAATCTATATAACTTTCTACATTAATTCTATTAATCTGCCTGAATAAGCTGCAGGACACCCGAAATATTTCAGAAGCAGGAAAAAAGTTATCAAAAATTTTCCAAGTAGGTAGTGCTGTCTGCCAGAGTTCCAGATGGTATTTTGAATGCAAGCTCAGTTGACTAACCTCACTCTATTGTTCATGTTTTGCAAAGAAGTAGCTCAATTGCTTAAAGCTTAACACAGTTACCTTCTGTCCTGTTTGAAGCGGGTTCTAAATTCCCCTGGCTTGTTTCTAAGTTTGACAGTAGTCTCTGAAAAATGGAAGTATGTTTTCAAGCAATATGTAAACATTTAATGTTCAACATCTCTGGTAGAGGAGAAAAAAATTAAATCCCTTGAGGTGTTATTCCTAGTTCCACTGCTACTTTAGTTATTACTAAACCAATTTGCTTTCTGCTCAAACACTTGTTGGGACATTCAAGTTAAGATAGGTGTCTGTACATTTACACAACTCAATCAACAGAATGTTGCAACAGCTCCGTTGCCCTCCTCTGCACTTGCTCCAGCCCTTCCAGATCTCTCTGGTGTTGAGGTGCCCAGGACTGGTTTGTGTATATGTGTGTGTGTGTATATATATTTATATAATATATATAAAGCCAGTAACATTGACATGAGCCTCTCTGCATTTCAAAGTGTAGCCCTTTTCTGCCATTCATATTTGAACTGCTTTATTTTATTTCTTAGCCTTGCTTCTGTTTGCTAATATATAAGTAGTATAGAACTAATTAAAGTTTGGATATTGTTATATATTTTTCAGTCACTATTTGTGGCCTCTTGGCTTGTGCCAGAATTAACAGAAGATCTCACTATAAACAATCATTTTCTGAATTAATTTATTGTTTGAAAAAGAACAACTTTGGCAGGGTTGTTAAGCAGAGGGAGAAATAGACGAGTTGGATGAAAATATAAACATATGTTGCTGTAAACGCACAGCCAATGGTATTTAAATCCTATTTAAATTAGATTAAGACAAAATTTCCCATAAGAGTAAAGAAGGAGAAAGAAGCAAGTGAAATGGGTAAACACAAAAATGTCAGATAAAGTTCTTTATAGATTCTGTTGACAGTGGCATGTGATTGCCTTTTGCGCTGTGTGATGTTGGCTGTATAATTATTCTGCATAAATTGTGAGCCCTAATTGCAGCAGATGAAGTTGATTATTGATGCGCCTCTGTGCTGAAGACGTTGCGGTTGTGCAGCAGAGAGGTGTGTAGGAATCAAACAGCTTTGTCAAAGTGTTGTGGCAGACTCAGAGCTGGTTCAGCAGAGCCCTATTTCTGATGTGTGTAATGCTAGTGATAATGGAACAGCACCTCCTCACTCTTTCTGTGTGGTTCTTGTGGGACTCCCTCCCTGTTAGACTTTTACTCCTCTGGGTTTTCTTCCCCGACAGCTGAAGGCAGGTAATTGACACACACACATACTGTTGGGCATGGATGTGCCAACATCAGGAAATACAACCTTGGAAGCTGCCTAAGGCTAGGAAACCTGTGCTAAAAGAGACCATAAGGGTTAGGGCTCTTAGGGCATCTAGGACTCGAGGGAATGGCCACAAGTTGCACCAGGGGAGATTCAGATTAGTGGTGAGGCACTGGGATGGGCTGCCCAGGGAGGTCACCGTCCCTGGTGGTGTTCAAGAAGCATCTGGACGAGGTGCTACGAGACATGATTTAGTAGCTGAGTGGGCAGTATTGGTGATAGGAGGATGGTTGGACGAGATGATCTTGTAGGTTCTTTCCAACCTTGTGTTTCTGTGATTCGATGATTCTGTAAAATTTCCATGAATCCATGACACGAAGCGTGCAGGTCTGTCTGCAGCTACTTACATAGGGGTCACCATATGTTACAGCCAGTGGATGAAAAATGGGTGGAAGGTAGGATGGGACAAATATGAGATGTTGTCAACTGTATCTACTGAGAGCAGCAGAAAGCAAAAAGCAAACAAAAGCTAGAAGGTAGGAAATCTAAGACTTGATAGGATGAAGGCTTTTGCTTTGAAAAGAATTCTTAGATGAGAGGTTGTTTGTATCCACAATTGTTTGGAATGTGTTTTGTAGTTTTCCAAAAGTCTTGTTTCTTTGATGATGTTTTTCTAGTACAAACTGTACTTTAGCCTTTTTAATAGAGTTTGGCTTGTAATGGAGGAATGATAAGCGCTTTTATAAACTTTATTACAGGCAGGAAGACATGCTGAGTATGCTGCTTTTCATAGAATAGTTTTTTTGGGCCCTTTCTGTGATAATCCTGGTGTTCTTGGAAGAATATTTTTATTTCACTTGAGTTTCTAGCCCTCTAAGTTCGAAGTATTCTCCTAAGAGCCAGACCTCTAACTACAATCCATTACTCCTAATATGCCTTTTTTTTCAAAATATTAAAAATGCAGGTTATTGTTTTCCCTCTGTAGTTATGTTCTTGTAACTGTTTTCAGGCTTTAACTTACGAGAACATAATAAAAATGGATTCCAACTCTCACACATACACACTGCCATATGCTGCAGAGATTAAAGTGCACTTGCGATTAAGATATAGGAAGGCTGTAAACATTCTGTACTGAAGTAAAGTCTGGCTGCATATGCCTCACATGAATACCATTAAAGTATGTTTTATAAATTTTAATATCCTTTTTTCTAAATCATTAGGAAAAGGCCAGGTCAGATTTGCTTGTGGCTTGCAGTCCCAGTGCTTGGATAACAGTTATTAAGTAGACAGCCACAGAGAGGAAGCTGTAAAGCAGGGTGCATTTGCCTACCTAGTTCTTGGTTTATGTATGAGATGTCTGAATATACCTCTGCAAAAGTTATTTAAGGGGGGTAAATGCATTTAAGCAAGGTAATTGCCTTACTTAAATAAAACCAGATGAAATAAAGATGCTGTTTACTAGCCAGAGCATGGGAGTTGGCTATTACTGTACCTGCATTTCTGAATAATTGTATATAGAGAGTCTGAAAATAATTCTTACTACAAATAGGTGGATTTTTTAAAATTGCTGAAGTCATTGCTGCACCTCTGCATATTTAAGTAAGATGCTTTGTTTATAGGAGCTTGTCTATGGTGGTGGCATCACAGTACCCAATTTTAAGTGTGTAATTCTTGTTACCTTTATGAAGTTTAAAAAAACAAATACACCTGTTTGTACAGAAAGATTTATCAAGGACTGTCTGAAGTTAGACCTTCTCAAGGGTCACCAGGTGACTTATGTTAAAAGTATCTAAATATCTAGAAAACTCTTAGTGGTTTAGTCCTAGCTAGCTGAGATACAGACTCTTGTTTCTACTGTGACAGCCCACACTAGCTTAATGACAGGAGACTTGATAGTGTAGGATAGCTTGGGTAAGAAAGGGCCTCAGGAACTGTCTACTCCAGCCTCCTGCTCAAAGGGGGCTGGCCTGAGATCAGGCACAGTTGGTTGGGTGTTAGCCAGCTGGGTCTGGAAGACTTCAAAGGACAGAGCCTGCACAAACTATTTCCAGGTTTGTCTGTTCTCATGGTTAAAATAGCCTTCTCTTATCCATTCTGAGCCTCTCTTCTTTCAATGAATGCCCCTTTCATCTCTGAAGAGCCTGGGCCTGTCTCAATAGTCTCACAGCTGGAGCCATTTGTGCCTCAGGCACATCCACCTGTGGTCCTGTACCACCTTCTCCCAAGGCAAGTGCTCCAGCCTGAGATCCCCTTTCTGAACTTGCTGCAGTTGGTCAGTATCTTCCCTGTGCAGAGGAGGTCCCACCATTATGTGTGGTCTAATCCCTACGTTGTCTAATGAGTAGGGAATAATCACATAACTCAGTATTGTGTTAGTACAGCCCAGGGTGCTGCTGGTGGGCATCTCTGCTGCTGGGGTTTGTGAGCTGCTGGCATGGGGCTCACAGGGCCTTTCCACCACAGCTAATCAGCAGCCTGCATTGTTGCAAGGCCCCTATATTCTAGGGAGGTGAGGTAGTGGCTGGAGAAAAGCTGATGTGAAGGCTCTCCACAGCCACTCCATGTGCTTTCCAGGTGTCGTAAAAACAAAAAGTAGAAGTTTTAACTTGGTAGGGAAAATATTTTGAGTGGTGTTTATTGGTGGCACGTTGAAGAAGGGGGTAAGACATTTGAATAGCTGAACAGTACTGGCTGTTTGAGTGAAACAGCATTACCTGTGCCATGTTGTAACACACAGCTGTCTGTTTTGCAAGAATGATCACATCACTGTTTTATCCTTTTGAACATGGTGCAGAGAACAGAAAAGTAACAGCAAAATCGGTGATGTGATTGCCTAAATCTAGTGGAGGGTCTGAATAGTGTACTTTGTACAGTACTTTGAAGGATTTAAGTGTCATTTGTAACCAGACAATCTTTCTAGATGTGTTTCTGTGTAACTGTGTAGGTACTGACATTTGTAAATGCTCTTTGAAAAACAATAAAAATTGTCTCCTTTCGAAGCCTACTCACTGAGCTGAGAACACGATACTCCATGAACTAGTAGGTGAGATTCCTTTTCTTCCTCTCTAGATACAAATTTCCTGTTGGTTATCACATTGCCTTGTATTTTTATTCTCTTTATTTTCAAAATGGTGATTAATCGACCTACAGCTTTTAATATGCAAAGCTGCATGACTTTTTCTCATTGTGCAATCAGTAAAATTAATGAACGACAGCTCTGCACCACCAGGAGGCCCAGCTGAATAGCAAAGGGACTGTACAAACAGGTTATTTGTGGGTCACTGTCACAATGGGTTTAATTTTATTGCAGGGAATGTTTTTTCTCGTATCGAAAAATGTTTAGTGGATATTCTTGTGTTAATGAAAACTGTGAAATTTATGCTACTTCATATTTGGCATCACTTCAGAATGTGACTGCTGCACTTTGTTAATTTACTTTTGGATTCGTTTCAGCATATAACAAAAAGGGAGAAGGTAGGGAAACCTGGAATCTTGAAAGGTGAAACTGATGGCTGTTACAAAGAGCGGATCAGTTTGGATTAGGCTGTGGATCCAGGATTTTCAGTGGAAATAGTTCCATTGATCTCCTGTGGGATTGGCAAAAAGCCTTAAATTAGAGATGCGCAGTTCAGTTTCATCCCTCTTTATTTGAATCCGGGGCTGATTCCCAGCTGAAGGGAGAAGATGATTTCCCGTAGCAGGTCTTTGTAGCAGCTTCGAGCTAAGGTCTGCAGTAAAAATTGAATGGGAATGGTGTCTGCATGTTCACATCCACAGGTCAACATGTGTGACCCCAGACACAAAAATTAGAAATTCTGTATTGAGCACAACTGAAATCAACCTTAAATAGCACCTTCCTGAATGTTTATCAATATGGAAAGGGTGAGTGTCAGGAGGATGGAGCCAGGCTCTTCTCAGTGACAGGCAATGACAGGACAAGGGGCAATGGGTACAAGCTGGAACAGAGGAGGTTCCACTGAAATAGGAGGAAAAACTTCTTCCCAGTGAGGGTGAGGGAACACTGGAAGGGGCTGCCCAGAGAGGTTGTGGAGTCTCCTTCTCTGGAGACATTCCAAACCCGCCTGGAGACGTTCCTGTGTGACCTGCTCTGGGTGTTCCTGCTCCGGCAGGGGATGGGACTGGATGAGCTTTCAAGGTCCCTTCCAGTCCCTCAGATTCTGTGATTCTGTGATCATTATTTTACCTTCTGCCATATGACAGAAGGTAACACTCTGTTCCCATGTGTTCCAACCATTACTCACTGCAGATGTGTATAAACGAAGGGTGATGTGATATGAGATGCCAGCCCCAGATGGAAGCCAAATAGATCATCAGATTTAGCAGAGCCTGCATGGTGTCTGCTGAGTTTGCTACTCTGACTGTGGGTTAGATGAACATCATTTCTGATGGTAACAATGGTGTAAAAATAATATCAGCAATGTGGTCTAGGAGGTAGGGAAAGTACTATTCAAGTCACCTTGGGGATACCTCAGTATCATAAAAGGCAGCCTGTAAAGGTGAAGAGGAGATAGTTCTTAGGATAGTCTGGGAAGAAAGGAGAACTCTCGAGGAACTGCTGAGCAATCACTATGCTTGCAGTGCTCTCTGTGAGAGCTGATTAACAACAAGAACGTAACTATCTTTGAATCTCTGCCATACCCCAAAGGAAAAAATAACAAAATCACAAAGTGGATCTTTTTTTATGGGCTGAGAATCTACTTCCTCTGCACAGAAGCAGATGTTCCTCACTGGTGAAACAAGAATAAATTAGACACTATGTAAAACTCTAAACAAAATGAATTCAGGAGATTTATGGTTATTTATGCTGGAAGAGATAACGTTGAAAGTTCATTTCATGGGAGGGACACGTGGAACTGTTGGATGCAATAGCAACGTGTGGGTGATTTTGAGTGGAGATGACGAGAAGAGATAGAAAATAAAGAGAGAATTATACAAGAAATGAGAATAATAATATTTTTATAGTCATGTAATTTGTGGTAAGTAAAATGAGTTTTTAAATTTAGTTATGATTGAGAACAAAACACAAGCAGATATTTGAGTACTAGTAGTGCTCATCTGTCAAGAAAATCCTCAACCATTTAGTGTCTTGGTGGTAAAGAAACCTATCCTCAAACACTTTACAAGTGCTCTCGTTAAGCTCTAATACTGATCTTTTCCTTACAAAATAGCGTATCGTTAGGTTGGAGCAAGAAACTTTGATGTCTTTGATTTTTTTTTTTAAGTTCTATTTGAAACACAATGAGATATATATATAAGTATAGGTATATAAATATTCTCTGAAGACATACTAATCTTATATATAGAGGCCTCAATCTTTACAAATTGTTGTAATCTTAAATTCTTGTCAGACTTAAAATTTCTTGTTTCAGTTTTTAAGGACTGAACTCAAATTGATGAAAATAAATGAATAATGGCTGTAAGTCTGGAGTCTGAGAACTAATAAGTATTATCTCCTACTGCATCTCAACAAACAAAAACTATATAAAATCTTTGCTAGAGCTAGGAGAACAATATCTTACGTGTTATCTTTTTTTTTTATCTTTTTTTTAAAAAAATTGTTCAGTCAGTCAACCAAAATATTGGAAAAATCAGTTGAGGTCAAGCCAAATCAAAATTTGTCTATGAAATGAATAATAAACACATTTATTTGAGTCAATTAAGTATTTTATAATCTGATATGGAACTTCAAATTTTCGAATCATTTAACCCACTTAAGAATGTTTATTCTTTTCAGCTAAATTAACAATTAAAAGAACCATTTTAAAACATGAATTTAAATGTTTTCTTCCTGAAAAATATCCTAATACAGATTTTGGTCATCCATGACCGACACCTTTCCCTTATCTTGTTTTCAGCCCAAGCTGCTGTACAATTTGAACAGTTTCTTTCTTTTTTTTTTTTTTTTTTCCCTGTTGCAAACAGGGATCGTTCTTTGCTTTAAAAAAAAAAAAAATATAGTGCTTGTATCTCCAGCTTGAAGCAACGTGAAAACTGGGTGATTCAGAATCAGTAATTCTTGTTTGGGAGGGAGAACATCATGTAGTTGTTCCATTGCTAGTCGATGTAAAACACAGCAATAGTCTAAAAGAGTGCAAACCAGAACATTTTCTTCCGGGAAGAGAAGGGATTGTAGATCCTCCTGTGGAACCAGACAACCTCATAGCCTGGTGGCTGAGCACGTCTCTTGGTATTTAGGAACCTTGTCAACTTTTCACATAATTGCCCTGGATTGTCTGCTTCTACTTGCAACATAATTTTAAAGTAAGACTGCTCTGGGTCTAGGTTTTAAATTAATATAATTGCCTCCTCTTTACAGAGTGTTTAAAGGGCTTTTGTCCCTCTGACTCAGAGCCTTGTAGGCTCCAAGGACCAGGCTAGCAGACTAGTGACTCCTTCCTTCGGCAAAGAATTTTTTGTAGCCAGGCCTGGCACGTGAAGAAATTTTCAGGAATGCTCTTTGGACAGTGTTTGTCACTGAACTAGGTTTTACATCCCACCAAAAAGGCCAAATGATTAAATGCACAGAAAGCTGAATGCAGCACAAGAGGAAATGGCCCCAGAGTTGTGCCAGGGGAGGTTCAGGTTGGATATTGGGAACCATTTTTTACACAGAAAGGGTTATTAAGCATTAGGATGCGCTGCCCAGGGAAGTAGTTGAGGCACCATTCCTGGAGGGAGGTATTCAAAAGGTGGACTGGACTGACACAGTGCTGAGAGACATGGGTTAGTGATGGGTTTGATCAGGGTGAGGTTGATGGTTGGACTCGATGATCTGAAAGGTCCCTTCCAACCTGGACAATTCTATGGTTCTATGACTCTGGTGCAACCATCTACTGAGTCTAAGTGCTTGTCTTCAACTCCTCCACTTTGCAAATTGCCAGTCAATTAAGAGATAGTAAATAGGAAAGCTAAGTCAAAATACAAAAACTTCTGTCAGTTGTGATAAAGGATAAAACATTTCTTCTCATCTCTCCTCTCAAGAAATGCTAGTGGTAAGGGATCCGGTAGGAATTGTGTTGTGTTTTGTCCAGCCATTCTGCTAATAATCCATAGATAAAATCAGAACTACTTTCCGAAGTTTCACATGATCTTTTAAAGTAAAAAAAATATTCCTTGTTTCTGGACTTCCATTTATTTTTACAGTATCTCTAGGAAAAATTAAAAAAAGACACAATCTGTCATAATTTATAATTTCAGAAGTTGCTTAATTTTGCCACCCTTCTTACGAAATTAGGAACTCATTGTATAAAATGTTCCCTATGGAGCACAGTCAATAGAAGTAAATGAATTGTTTACAGAAAAAACCCACACGGTCTGAGATTACAAACTAGTTTTTGTAATGAATCAGTGGGGGAGGAAAATAGTGAAATATTAAGCATAAATTTTTCATCTCTGCCCACCCGGATTCAACAGTGAAGTTCTGACTTATTCATGGGCCCAAACCTGCGCATTTCTATCTATTGTGGCTTTTTCTTTATCTACATGAGCAGAGAATAGATATTATCTAGTAAATAAACCTTAGAAAAGAAGTAATATGTTTCCCTTTAAAAGGGAAGAACAAAATAATCTCTTGTGGGTATTTATGAACTCCGTGTGGTTCTTGTTAATTCCATGTACAAGAGTTAGAAGTTCCAGGTTTTGTCAGTCTGACCCTCAGAGGCCTTTAGAAGGAATGACTTGTCTGCAATATGAAAGTAGGGAATGAAAAAAGGGGTTGTGGTGTGATGTAGGTTGCAGAGAAACCGTTCCAGATACATTGTGTTGAGTGGAGTAGTGCTGAGAAGGAAGGTAACTCGTAATGTCAGGAACATGTAGTAAAGCAGGATTATTACTGACCAGGCCAAACAGTTCCAGCAGAGACCATTTTCCATCTCTCTACAGGATATGCTTATATTAACAGGTTTGTGTTGTATTACATGTACAAATGTAGTAAGAATTCCCAACGCAGCGTGGAAATGAGCTAGATCATAGACGTTCTAACAAGCCCTGTCTGTGTAGGGTTTAATAATCTGGAGAAGGGTACAAAGGGTTGGATTATGCAAGACTAGATTTACCTTAACTGCAGTGTTTGAGGTCTCATTTGAAAGCTTCCAAAGCTTCAGATGAGTTTTTATCAAGCCTCCTTGTTTGGGCATCTATGCAATGAAGAATCTGCCTTGGAGTTTACCGAAGAACTTAGATGGTGCCGTTGAGGGCAATAATAGAGTTTCAAACCGCCATCTGTCAGCCAAAAGAAGTAAAAAGGTGTCAGAGCTTACAGAAGAGAGCACCAGGCAATAATGGTGGGTCTGAGAATACCCAAGGAGGGGATTTTTTTGGACCTGTAAAACGCTTTCAGTTTTGGATCCTGTTTGGACTGCGACATTTTTGTCAACAAAGTGGATGACGTGTTTGAAAGAGAGAACACAACTCTGTATGGACCTAAGGTATCCACAACAGCACTTATAGTTAATGCAAATAAATGAAGTGATTGCTTTTTAAAAAGTACATGAAACCCCCTGTTATTTTCAGTCACGGAGTTGAGGTAGAACGGAGGGATGTGCTGCGTTTAGAAAGCAAGAACTGATGTGGAAGTGCTTAGGACATACTACATCCTCCCGTGCTGGAGCAGATGTGTGCAATACATGTCTTACAATGGGGAGAGCAGGTTAGTTTGTACTGATTGCAGCATCACTGAGCTCCCAGGGAGGCGTCCAACGATCAGCTGTTACTAAACGGTGTCTGAGAGACACCAGGAGTGCTCCTTGCCTGCAGCTCCTGATGTGCTTCTCCTGCCTGAGGCACTGAGGAGTGTGCCTTAGAAAACGGCACAAAACCAAAGAGCAAAACAGCAGAGGAAGGATAACAGCAATCAAGAGGAGGATCTTGACAAACTATGCAAGGAAGACCGTGCAGGAGAATTTGCTTATACTCACATGTGGAAAAGCTCAGCTATGACTTGTTAAAATGGGGATGTCACCAGGGAGTTCTTCTCACACCAAAGAGATGACAGGCAGAATAGAAGGACCCTGTTAATCTGACAGTCGATCTAGTCGCTTAGTATCTTTGCATCTCGCTCCTGAATGTCTAAATACTCATGGCATGGAAAGATACATGTGAACCTGTCTTTTTGCTGAGATGTACCTCACAGGGGTGTTTGGCTATTTTGAGTTGTGACATATTGTGAAAGCAGCGGGTGGTCTCACTCACTTCAGTTTGAGTGAAGACGTCTGTGTCATAAAATCAATGATTGCAGATTACTGCTAGTAAAAAAAAAAATAAAAAAAAAAAAACCTTGTTAAAAATTTGGGCCAGAAATGCACATTTGAAAGGTCTGTGGAGGCTGAGCAATTTTCAATTTTCTTTGCCCCTTGAGCATTTGGTCTTGCTAATGCAGTAATCAGCAGTGAAAAGCCCGCAGCTGACCAGCCCATCTCTTGGTGAATACTGATCTTAAAAGCTCTTTTGTACAAACTGACACTAGTTGTTTGTATATTGCTTTAAAGGAGTAAGGGACTTCAGGGCCAAATACAACCAGGTCAAACTTGCTGCACAATGTTGTTACTTGTTTGCTAGAAGGCTTTTGAGACCAGCTTTGTGCAGCAGAGGTTGTCATTTTTAGACCAAATCCTAAGTCAGTCTGTCTCTTCAGGCTTGCTTCGCTGCAGACAGACAGGATAGAGGGGAGCGGCCGGGGCCTGTCTTGTCTACAGGGTAATGGCATCACGTAGGAATAGTGCTGCCCTGTAAGAGGATTTGTAGAAAGCATGGGTTTCATTTTTGTATGAGTTTTGTATGATGAGGAACCTAGAACATCTCTCTTGGGAGGAAAGGCTGAGGGACTTGGGTATTTTCAGTCTGGAGAAGAGAAAGCTGAGGGGGGATCTGATCAACACCTGGAAATACTTCAAGGGTGGGTGTCAGGCAGATGGTGTCAGTCTTTTTTCAGTGGTGCCCAGTGACAGGACAAGAGGGAATGGGCACAAACTGGAACATAAGAAGTTCCATCTAAACACAAGGAGGAACTTGTTTCCTGTGAGGGTGTCAGAGCCCTGGCAGAGGCTGCCCAGAGAGGTGGTGGAGTCTCCATCTCTGGAGACATTCAAAACCCTCCTGGACCTGCTCTGGGTGACCCTGCTCTGGCAGGGGGATGGACTGGATCTCCAGAGGTCCCTTCCAACCCCAGAGCATTCTGGGATTCTGTGATCTGAAGGTAAGGTTCAATGATGCCAGCAGCAAGGTTGTGAAATGCTTTGAAATTTTTAGGTTTTCTTTTTTGGAATATAAGTTAAGTTCCATGTAGAAGTAGCTGTGAACTTCTCTTTAGAATATTTATAAAGACTCTATTATATTTTTTAGGAAATGTATATGTTTCTTTCTATGAGAAGTCTGAAAAACATACTCAGTACTCTAGGTCTGAGGGGATGCAAAGTGTTTTGAGCAGGAGTGGTTCAGACTATCAGTGCAATGAGGAACTCTTAGCCACATGAAACTATGCAAGATGAGGCTTAATAGACTAAGAAAGGTACGATACAAATCAAATTATATATAGGTTAGGGTAGATTCTGCATGACTTCCAGTAATGATAACAACGGGGCTGCAACCTCCACATGGGGAAATCCTGGAACTACTGTGTATGGGAAACAGAAGCAAGGAAGGGAAATTCAGAGGGACTTTTAGAAGAAAGAATCTCTAACCCCATATTCCTTATTCTTCCACTTTCAGTTGTTGGAGGAAGCAGCCTGGATGTATCTGGTCTGCCTCAGTGAAGCAGTTGAGCAGTAAACTGAATTGGCTGTTATGATGTGTGTTCAGGTGTGTTTTTCTCTTAGCCCCTTGACAAGGCTGTGTCCCTCCCAGTGCACTGCAACCCCCCTTCCACCATAAAGGATGGTGCCTGTATAACAGTAGGCTCATCAAGAACTTTAAGGGGAAAATGGGGAATGGGGCTTCATTAAGGCAGCATACATTAACAAAAAAACCCACAAACAAAACCAACCAAAAAACCAGCTTTGAGTATAATTTGAATTGAGTGCTTTGTTTTAACAAATAGGAGCAGCTATTCAAAAATACTTCAGCTTTACAAATGTGTAATGTACAATGTTTCATTGTTTTGTTTTTGTTAAAATAAACTGCTACTGTATTAGTAAACTGCAACTCGAGTAGGATCTAACCACATCTTTGTTGGTGGGTAATTTAGGAATGGAACTTAGAATTCCTTAGACTCTGCTCACCTATTTGGGAACTTTCCCAGTAAAGCCATTAAATACGTGTGTGGATTCTTACACTGTCAAGAAGGACTTTTTTCAGAGGGGCCCTGGACTGTGGCTTTATATTTCATAAGTTTGATGCCTTATTTTTCAAACATTTAATCTGCAGAAGTTCTGTAATACCAGTAGGATCTCGGTACCTCAGTTTGCTTGTTGTAAAATGTGTGTGTTGTGTGGCAGGAAGTTCTCAAGCCAGAGACTGTAACATCCCAGAGACTATGTTTTCTTAGTTTTGGCCATGCCTGCGCTCTGTTATCCATGATGACAGTTAATAATTCAATGTTCACTATATGCTATTGGTATCTCCTCTGTTGACAGAAAGTGAGAATTCCTTGTATAAGTCTACCTGACATAAGACTTTCCCAGACATTTGTATGAATAGATGTGATTCAGCTTTTTATAAAAAGCAAATAATAATTTTGGATGGCAGTTCAGTTTTTAGCAGCCATATGATGTATGCTTTCCTACCTCTAGGCCAGCTACAATAACAGCTAAGAGGAGGTTTTGGCTTCTGCCCAATTTTCCCATGCATTATCAAGGCCATTAAAGGGAGGTTGTTTCTCCTGCTGCCATCAAGAATCTGAGCAACGATCTAACCAATGACTAATGCAAGAGGACAATTACTGGTTTCATCAGCTGTCAATTGAAGCCATATGGTCTAGACACTAGAGAGGTGCTAAGTGATGCACTAGTAATTCAGATGCAGGCAAAACCTCTTCTATGGTATAACCTTCACGCAGGGAAATTATACTTGTTTTATAATTAATCAGCACATTCATTTGTGTGTAGGTGAATGACTTCTCAGGGATAAAGATTAATATATCAAGTTTTTCACTCTTGGTAATAAGCTATTCTTAAAATACTGTGTTTTGTGTAGGGTGTATAGTATTGTTAAATCTACCTACTCCTGTCAGAAAACATGGGGGGGGTTTAGTCTTTGTAAGTAAGAAAGAAAAATAAGAACAAGTGCTAGTTAGATTAGGCACCTTGATTTACCTGCTGCTTTTGAAGACTGTAAGACACAGTAGTGTGGTTTGAATGGCTTTATATTCTTTCTGCCTGACAATAAAGTCCTTGATATTTATTCATGGTAATAAAGATCCATATTGCAATTTATTAATTGCAAAATAGTAACTGCTGGAGAGAAAAGGGAACCGGTAGTTAAGGGCAGAATTCTCACTGGCACAAGCTGTACTGGAGGGAATTTTTCATTTACTCTGTTAGTTGAAAACTGTACTTAGCAACAAACCCAACTGTACCCTAACCAGTTCTGTATCCTCTGATGGGAGGGTTTCTGTGTGAGCTGTGCTCATTCCATAGTGCCTCAGTGCAGATTTTTAATGCAATGGCAAAGAATCCTGCCTAGGTCAGTGTTCTTTTGTTGTATTTGTGTTTTCCACGTGCATTGAACCATCATTTGGCTGGTGTAGGGGTTAGAGTAAAACAGGTATGTCCCAGTAAGGCATCCTATTACCTCCTCCTTTAAAAATGTTAAAAATAAATCCTCGTTACATCATAAGACAGACTAGATCCTAACCTCTCCCCTGGTGGAGAGCTGACTGCCAATCCTGTGTTGTTCTGTACTTGTTGATTACTTATCAGTCTTCTCCTTACTTTCTACACTGACTCTGTAGGGCAGCCACGGTACTGATGGCTCAGAAGCTTAGATGAATGTGCCTTTGGGGAAGACAGTGTGATTGCTGAGCCTGGGAAAGGCTCTGAGTGTGTCTGTGGGAGTTATGAGAAGGGGAATTAGTGAAAAAGAAAACTAAGGAGCATAATGTAACTTTAATGTATTGCATAGTTTCTCTGTGTAAATGCCTGGCCATCTTTTCTGCGTAGTGAATACATAATTGTGAGGTTGGCATTTGAATAATTTTCCCCTCAAGGAAGCCCTAAAGGTTAAAAGCTTGAGGGGGACAGAAAATGTTTTTATTCTCTTTGATCTATTACTTAATGGTGTTTAAAGTGATACCACCCCACCAATATTAAATATAATGAAAAGGAAATTTAGTGTGCTCTTGAGTTTGGGGGTTTTTAACCGTACATTCAGGATGTGTAAATGAGGAGGAGAAACAACCAAGTTCAGTTCTGTCAACATTAAGTATATTTTGCTTTAGGGATAAATTTTTGCACCAAGGAAAACAAGTTTAATTACGTGCATAAAGTTAGCCATGCTTATGTTCAAAAAGAAAAATCCTACCAAAATGTCTGGAAAAAGAAAGGAACTGAACTCATTTAATGTCATCTTCATTTGTCTGTCTTCAAAGTGGTTTCTGAAATACGTGGCAGTCCAAATTCATATCTGGTATAAATTGACTTGAGAAAGAAGAGTGGGCAAAGCGAGTGGTAAATTCCGAATAATTTTTTCATACTTGAATTTATTGTTGACTCATTTCTCAGCTGATATTAATAAAACTGAAAAGAGAGAGAAATCATTGGAGTGGTTGCAGACTGTTCCTATTACTGTCTGAAACACAGCCACAGCCACTACGTACATTGATCATCCAGGGGATTTTAGTCTAGGGACATCATGATCAAGTCAGAGAAGTCCTTACAGCATAAAAACTCTTAGGTTTTGTATGAGTATATTTTCTTTTAAAACAGTGTATCCAGTTTATTTTCTAGTTCGGAGGCTTGATAAAAATAAAATTCCTGTTTCATAAACAATTGTGGAAGTGAAAATCCAAACATTGACTTGTGCCAACATAAACATCAAAATTGTTGAAACCAAAAAAACAGAGGTAAGATGCTTTATAACCAGCTGTTTATGATGGTTTTTTTATGCTTTCATCCTGAAAGACATAGGTTCATCATCCCATCTGTACTTTAACTTCCTTGAGATTCATCATATATTTAGGTGCTGAATGAGTCCTTTCTGATCATCACAGAAGTTTTTGAGTTACAACTTAAAATTAAAGCTTTCAGTCCTATCCTCTGGCTTCATTGGCAATGAGGTACACCTAATAAGAGTTGTTTAGCTGTGCTGGTTGCAAAAAGGTTTCCTCTGGAAATTCAGTGTGAGTGTAACGATGCAGGTAGCCTCAGACATGGAAACAATCCAAATACTCTGGAAAGACCCAGTTACTGGAAGTCAGACTGCATCACTTCAGTTGATTCTGAGATGTTCCATCTAAGTGAAGTGGTTCTGCCCTGCTATAGTAGGGCTACTTACAGAATCACAGAATGATACGAGGTTGGAAGGGACCTCTGGAGATCATCTAGTCCAACCCCCTGCCAAAGCTCCACCCAGAGCAGGTTGCACTGAAACAGGCAGGTTTGGAATGTCTCTGGAGATGGAGACTCCACCACCCACCCTTTTAAGTATTTACAGGTGTTGATCAGATCCCCCCTCAGCCTTCTCTTCTCCAGACTAAAAAGACCCAAGTCCTACAGCCTTTTCTCATCACAGAGATGCTCCAGGCCCCTAAACAACTTGGTGGTCCTTCACTGTCTTCTCTCCAGCAGTTCCCTGTCCTTGAACTGGGGAGCCCAGAACCAGTCCCAGTGCTCCAGATGGGGCCTCCCCAGGGCAGAGCAGAGGGGCAGGATGACCCTCCCTCCACCTGCTGCTCACACTCTTCCTGAAGCCCCCCAGGATGACATTGGCCTTCTTGGCCACAAGGACACATTAATGGTTCATAGTCATCCTGTTGTCCACCAGGACTCCCAGGTCTTTTTCCTCAGAGCTGCTCTCCAGCAGGTCACCCCCAATCTGTCCTGGTGCAGGGGGTTATTCCTCCCCAGATGCAGGACCCTGCACTTGCCCTGCTTGAATTTCATCAGGTCCCTCTCTGCCCAACTCTCCAGCCTGTCCAGGTCTCACTGGATGGTGGCACAGCCTCTGGTGTGTCAGCCACCCCTCCCAGCTTTGTATCATCAGCAAACTTGCTGAGGGTACGTTCCATCCCTTCATCCAGGTCACTGATGAATATATTGAAGAGGACTGGACCCAGAACTGGCCCCTGGCGAACACCACTTGTTATGTGTTACTGCCAGGCTCACAGTGGTTTCAGGATTAGTTTGAATTTCCTCGTCTTTTCAACCTGAAACCTGCAGTAACCTTGGTCTTTGCTTGTAACTTGGTGATCTACGTGTTAAAGTAACAGTGGCATCTTGTAGCACCTCTTCTGGCTGAATTAATCACACTGCCATTAAGAGCTAGAAATTATGATATCGTACAAAATAGGTAATTCCTTTTGTGCTTCTGAAAAAAACACCATGCTGATAAACTCAAATCTATGATGAAGCCAGAACAAGAGGCCCAAGTTTACTAAAAAAAGCCCTATCTGTGATAACTAGACACAGGAACTCCTCTGAGATGTTTGAAATTGGTTTAAGTCTTGGTGTATTACACCTGGAAGGACATGCAGAAACATGCTCTTAATATTTTTTTTGTTCTTTTCTTTTTTCTTCAAGAGAGTAAAAGCACCAGATTTTTCTAAGGTTTTTATCTCACAGGGTATGAACTGCAATTGAACTCTCAGCAGGATGGTTATGAAGGCAATCACACTGGACAGATGCAGATGGGAACTGGTGGAGACTCCTGAGGGTATTTAACCAGAGTATGGGCTGCAGCAGCACAGTGCTGTTAAAAACTTAGCTGTGCCTTATGCTGATGTTTTAATTTTGTTTTGACACCCCCCTCCCGCCCCCCATCTATATCTGACTCTTAAGCTTTCATCTTGAGCGAGTTTTCCCTTGTCTGTGGTAGTCCCTACACCTGACTTAGTCTGTGGTATTTTGCTTTTGCTGTAGTATTAATGTTTATTCCACCTTTCTACTCCGAGTCTTTGTGCCTGCATTGGTTCCTGCCTTTACTCTTTCCCAGCTCCTGCTTATTTTCCTGCTTTCTGTTCCTATTGTTTTGGATCTAATCCTTAGACAAGGGAGCTGCCTTACCCCAAGCTTGAACACCAAGGAAATCACCTTTGGGTAGAACAAGTGCATATTCATATCTGTTTGATGACTTGCCAGAACAGAGAGTAGTGGGTATGTAAGAAGATACTGTGTGATGTCCCTGGTGACCTGTTTTATTTGAACCTGATTCTATACTTACATTCCAGGGAGCTTTAAAAATGTCAGCAGTGCTGGAGGGAACATCATAGGATGTGATCTGCGGCAGCTGTATTTGTAAATGGAGTCACCTCTGTTCCTCTTCCTGATATTTCTGTCAAATCTGCAGAGTGACAAGATGCTGGAAAAAGTGAATGGTAGTTCACAGACACAAAAAAAAAACCCCTGAAATTTCCTATCTTAATAGTCCATTCAGTGGAAATGAATATGGGGTTTGGATATAGTAAAACATCCTGTAAAAAAAGCCGGATGGTCTGCTCTTACTCCCGTTCTGCCAGTGCTGCTGGCAGTGTCTGAGCAGAGGAAGGGCAAGTGTACTGCTGCAGGTAGGCTTGAAGGCAGCAGTATTGCAGACCTCTGTAGGTGTAGTAAATCTTCGTAATAGCAAGTGCCTGAAGCTGTGTAGGCTATTAAGACCTCAAAAGCCACAAATCATGCTATGTACTGGGCACTTTCCAAAAGCATATGAAGAAGATGGAAGCACAAATCCTTAAGAGCCACGGAGAGCTGTGCTTGCGTGTCTGCTCACTCAATTAGCGTGTGAACCCTCTGAGAGCCAAGGAAGGGAACTCAACCTCAGGTGCTGTAGCCTCTCTCAGAGGGTTTCAGAGTGGTTTCAGCATGGGAGTCTCTGTCCAAAATCCATCTAGTTGGGAAGTACAAGGAGCCTGGATAAAGTGCACCTAGAGTACCAAAAGGAAAAAAAAATAAAATTCAAAGCTATGGGCAGTAGAGGACAAACTATATTCAAATAGAAAAATAGAAAAAACAAAAACCAACCCAGTAGTTCATTATTCTTTCATCTACATACACATATAAAGAAGATGGCTAAGAGCAGGGAACACTGTGGGGAAGTATAGTCTGTAATGACTGATAAGCAGCTGACCATCTTAATTTCTTCTGAGAGAGCTTTCTGAGAGCACCCCTTGTAGCTGGCACGGGTATATCTAATGCTTATTAGGTAGCAAACCCAGTGCCACCAGTGTTGGTACGGCAGTGTATTGTAGATAAACCTGCTGTATTCAAACATAGGATGTATTAAGGGAGGGACAGGACTCAGACAAACATTTGGCAGCTCGGAAAGTTTTGAAAAATACCACATTCCCCCCCCCGCCCCTCCAGGTTCTTTCATGTCCTTACAGAGTAGGAAGTAGTTTTACTACATGACCCAGGTGAAATATATTTTTAAAAAAAAAAAAAACATAAATGTCAGTGCAACAAGAGAAATGCTGCTTTACCAGACTTTGGGTTACAGGTTTGACAATTGGGTTCAATGGTTCATGGTTTGGAATAATATGACTGATCACAGACAACTCACCATTGTCAGTCTGAAGAATGAACTTAGAAATCACTTGAATCAGACATTTAGTTCATACAGTCTTTGAATTAGGTTTTCAGAGAACAGGAATTGGGATTGTTGTCTTTGCTAGAATGGCCAAAAGAAGGTTGGGGAAACCAGCAGAATGAGAGTAATCTTCAGAACCCTGTCTCTTGCCCCCTTTCTCAAGAGGTTTATATGGTCTGTGGCTTTAATGAGATAATCATGATTGTTCAGAGGGCTATGTAGGGGTGATATTCAGCCTAAATGGCTTTTCAATTCCAATTATAGATATTAATATGGCAGTTAAAGGTCAGAAAGTGCTCCAGGCTGGTGCCTTGTCTATCTTATGCAGTAGCAACCAAAAAATTGCTGTGGCAGTTGCAATAAGAGGTGTTAAGACAGTGGCTAAAGGTCACAAGAAATGCTTCCATAGAACAAATTGGGTTGGAAAGACAAGCACCCATAAATAACGCTTAGTAATGTTCAGATTAATTTAGTTTCTGATACAACTGCTTAATCATGACATTTTGAATCGTATAAGTTCTCTTAAATAAACAATCTTTGCTCAGATTTAAAAAGAATGGATTGTTTTACTCTCCTCCTGTAAACTACAGCTTCCACGTGACTAGAGGTTCTTCCATCCGCTTCTCCAGCTGGTTCTGTCATGACTTGTGTAAGTGAAGCCTTCTGTTGCTGCATGCCCAAAAGGACAGTGGGCAGCTCTATAACCTAACTTGGTTTTTAATATTGAAAAAGTCAATGTATAGTAGGAAAGAGATTACAGTTAAAGCTGTTTTCCCTTTATTTTCCAATATACATGCATATTCATAAGCGTGCAACCTTTTTCTGTAAAATTCTACTTAGGGTGGGGTAGAAAATGGATATTGTCCTCACACAGGTCTCATTGGCTGAAATCACAATTTACTTTTTCAGAGGGGAAAAAGAGAAAAGCATGCTTCTGTTCATAGCTAATCATAGGTGTGAAGTGTGATGTTATTGATAAGTGTAGTGATATCTTTACTACACACATCTGTTTTGGAGTTGCCATTCTCTGAAGTCCCTTGGGACTACAGTCTGTCACTGTCTTCATACTGTGAAGAAATTTGTCTGCCAGACTGAAATTTTGTTTTACTGTGGTCTCTTTCTTGCAGATACACAGGAGAAAAAGCAAAAATATAAGTAGTACAAATATAATTCAATTCCAGCTCCGGAGCCCTCAGCACAGGAAGGACATGGACCTGTTGGAGCGGGTCTGGAGGGCTACAGAAATGGTTGGAGGGATGGAACACCTCGCCTGTGAGGACAGGCTCAGAGAGTCGGGGTTGTTCAGCCTGGAGAAAAGAAGGCTCCTGGGAGACCTTATTGTAGCCTTTCAGTACTTACAGGAAAGAAAAGGACAAACTTTGTAGCAGGGCCTGTTGTGATAGGACACGGGGTGATGGTTTTAAATGAAAAGAGCGTAGATACAGACTAGATATGAGGGAAAAAAATTTATGATGAAGGTGGTGAGACACTGAGATGGGTCGCTCAGAGAAGGTGGTAGGTGTCCCATCCCTGGAAGCATTCAAGGTCAGGTTGGATGGGGCTCTAAAAAACATGGTTAGTCGAAGCTGTCCACGCTCATTGTAGTAGGGTTGGACTAGATGACATTTAAAGGTCCCTTCCAGCCCAAACTATTCTGCTTCTCTTTGGTGAAGTGTCATGGAATCATGCTATGCAGTTGGAAGGGACCTCTGGAGATCATCTAGTCTAACGCCTGGCCAAAGTAGGTCCCACCCAGAGCAGGTCCCACAGGAACGTGTCCAGGTGGGGGTCTGAATGTCTCCAGAGATGGAGACTCCAGCACCTCTCTGGGCAGCCTGTGAAGTACCCGGTATCCCTTGCTCGGACTCTACTGCTTACAGCACATACAGTTACAATGTGTATTCCCTGTCTCTACTTACTAAACCAATATGCCCTTGTCCTAATTTAAAACCCATAACAGTTCTGGAAGTTGGAGGACAGAGCTAACAACTCTGAGAGTATTGTGAGATGAGGCCCGGGGGCAGCAGTGCCATCATCCATGGATATCATACAGTTGAAATAGAAGTGGCAGCATCTCCATGTCTGGGTTAGCAAAATGCTGATTAAACAATTCCAACTCCCTTATCCCTCTTGCAACTTCCCATTTCACAGCCAGTTAACTCTGGCAGCTCTGGCTGTGGAGAGGATCTGTTCTCAAGTGCAAAGGATAATTTTCTTTTTATACCCAGCCTTCTGTGCAACTTGTGGCTTTCAGAAGGCAATATAGTACTTCTGCTGCGGGTGATACTAGAATCATAGTCTTAACCGCTGCAAGGCAGTTTAGCACAGATTGAAAGGCTTCATAAACTTCGGGCACTGATTTAGTAACTTTGAGTTTCCACTCAGACTGTCCAACAGAGAAGGCAGGAACACCCCCAAAGACTTACTTTACATCTCTGCAAACTCTGCATTCTCTGAACCAGTGCAAATTTAAAAGGTAGGAACAATTCTGACTGGAGTACAGGTACTGACAGACAGTACATCTATGCATTTACACTGTCATAAATTATAGCACATTACTCATTAGCTGTCTTGGGTCCAGTACTTTAAATCTTAGGAGTTCTTCCTAATCCACTCAAGGTGAAGAGGAAAAAAGCACTGCACTTCAAAATCATATATATTTTCTAAATTTAAATCTGTTTCGTCCTTTTCCCTGTGATTATGGTTTTAAAGGTATCTTCTGATACTCATTCTTCTAATTTAAAATACGCTTATGTATACATGGAACTGATTTCATGTAGCCATTTGCAGTATTGTCAGGAGATCCATGAAAGATTTTTATTTTGTTTCTCCCTTTTCCCCCAACTTTGTCTGCCCCCATGAGAATGGAAATTCTAAAAAAGATTGATTTCTTAGTAAATGTTCATTTTTCATCCAATTCTTTTTTTTAATGCAAAAATTGTCAACCAGTACTGGCAGATTAACACAGGCTTGGTTGCAATGTGAGCTATGTTCTGCCATGATTGTCAGAATACCCTGATCATAATTCTCCTTCTAATAGGCTTATTAATTGGCTGATACTTTTCCATTTCTACTATCCTGTTGATGTGTTTATCAGAGGATGCTGGATTATACACCAGAGATCCACAACAAGAAGTTCAACTTGTCAGAATCAGACACAGGGCTGTAGCGGGGTTGTTTTCACTGTAAT
This sequence comes from Nycticryphes semicollaris, assembly GCA_013400055.1. Classification (NCBI taxonomy): domain Eukaryota; kingdom Metazoa; phylum Chordata; class Aves; order Charadriiformes; family Rostratulidae; genus Nycticryphes; species Nycticryphes semicollaris. Next base: position 264,090 of record VXBJ01002345.1, read on the forward strand.
CTTTCGTATCCTATTGCCTGCTTTTTAATCTTCTCTCTTCTGAAAAACAACAACAATAGTCCCAAAGAAATTATCCATTTGAGGAGGTAGGAATTATTTTTATGGCGTGTTTTGTAGTCTTTCCATTTATGGACACTGAAATTGTAAGGGACCAGTTGTATAAGTTGAATGATTGTAAGGCCACGAGGCCTGGTGGGATTCATACCAGAGTACTGAAGAAGCTAGCAGATGTTACAGCAGGATCCATCTCAATCATCAACCAAAGGTCTTGGGAGTCTGGAGAGGTCCCTGCTGACTGGCAGGTAGCCAGCACTATACCAACTTACAAGAGGGGACTTGAGGGAAGGCCCAGGAAACTACAGACCTATGAGTCTAACCTCAGTACATGGAAAAATTAAGAGGATCTTGTTGGGTGCTGTTGGAAGTCATTTAAAGGCCCATGCAATCATCAAGCTGTACCAACATGAGTTCATAAAGGGAATGTCCTATTTAACTAATTTGACAGCCTTCTAAAATAAGGTCATAAGCCCTTTGGATGAATGGAAGGCACTGGATGTAGTTTTTCTGGGTTTTTACTAAAGCACACGATACTGTCCCCGCACAGCACCCTTCCAGACAAGTTGTCCATCCATGAGATGAGCAGGTAGACAGGGCACAGGGTGAAGAACTGTCTGAATGGCAGGGCTCTAAGGGTTGCAGTGATTTGGACTGTATCTGGATGGTGACTGGTCACCAGCGCTGTTCCACCAGACTTAATTCTAGGGCCAGTTCTGCTCAATATTCATATCAAGGATCTGGATGCAGGAGTTGAATGCACCCTTCGCAGATTTGCTGACAGAACTGAACTGGGAGGTGCTGTTGACTCTGTTGAGTGATAAGAGGCCATGCAGAGGTATTGGGATTGGAGCATTGGGCCATCCTTAGCAGCATGAAATTGGACAAGAAGAAATGCTGGATTCTGCACCTGGAACAGGGTGACACTGGACAGGAGTATAACTGGGTGAGGAGTGGCAGGAGAGCAGCCCTGCAGAAGGGATCTGGGGGTGCTGGTTGGCAGGAGGCTCAGCAGGAGTCAGCAGTGTCACCTGGCAGCCAAGAGGGCACCCCAAGGGGTGCATCAAGGACAGCAAAACCGGCTGGTCAGAAGAGGGGATTTAGAGCTGCTGCTGCCTCACCTGGAGCTTTGTGTGTGGTTCTGAGCAACCACTTAGAAAGGACGTGAAGGTACTTGAATGTGTCCATGGAAGGGGAAAAAAACTCTAGTGAAGGGCCATGTCCTCTGAGGAGTGGCTGAGGATTCTTGAGTTGGTTTGGAGAGGAGGAGGCTGAGGGGAAACCTCCCTGCTCTCTGCGGCTTCCTGAGGGAGGGAAGTGGAGAGGCAGGGGCTGATCCTTCTCCCTGGTACCCAGTGCCAGGACGTGTGGGAATGGCTCAAAGGTGAGTCCGTCAGGGGAGGTTTGGACTTGACACGAGGAAACATTTATTTACCGAGAGGGTGGTCAAAGCCTGGAGAGGTGGCTGATGCCCTGGGCCTGTCAGTGTTTAAGAGGCTTTTGGACAGTGCCCTTAATGCACTTAATGCATTTTGGTAGCTCTGAACTGGTCCAGCAGTTGGATTGTGATCATTACAAGTCACTCCAGGTCACCTCCCCGTCCCTTTCCTCTCCTTGTTCTTACATACCTAAGTGGGAGTAGTGGGATCTCAATTGCTCAACAGCAAGTGATACCATTTGGGAGCGAACTTTTAAAGCCTTATTGAGAACAAGGATTTTGAATGAAAAAAGCCAATTCAAGCCACAGACTTAAATTCTCAAAACAGGGTTAGTCCTCTTCTGTTTTTCGAGAGAATGTCACTTGCTGCAGCTCGATATACAGAGTCTGTGTAATGGTGCAGACAAGCTGGGCTTGAATGTAACGTGTCCTCAGGAAAACAACATTAACTGTCATCCTCTCTGCTGCTGCACTGCGGTGTGAAAATTGGTTGTGAGCCCAAGTCGAGGTGTGCTAAAAGAAATGAAACAATTCCTGTTAAGTGAATTTGTTATAATTTGGTCTTTCAATAGATGAGAAACAAGTTATTAATACTTGAATACACACCAGTGCAGGAAATTTAACTTTTGTTTTTAAATAATGTGTTACAAATAAGCAACCCCAAAACTTAAGCTAAACTGAAGGAAGACCTCGAAAAGGCATGTTGTTTAGCTCCCTTCTTAAATATTGTACTTGTGGTTTTAACAAACTGATCTTACAATACGTTTATACATTTTAAACAACTTGGCCTGTTTTTTGAAGCTTTTTTCCTCGTTGTTTGGTAGTTAATTGCATGTTCTGCAATTTTTTGATACGCTGCTAATATCCAAACTGCAAGTAAACCATGAAAAGTCCATAATTATCATTATTTTGTTTAAGCTGCACTGTGTTAAGGAGTAAAGGCTCTCTCTGTGAAAACTCCATCTCCTTGTGAGATATGAACAGGAGTTTCCCCTTTGTTGAAGTTGAGAGCCTTCCTCTCAGTATTTCCTCTCAGTGCTGAGCAGCCCTGAGGAAAGGGATTTGGGGGTGCTGGTGGGTGAGAAGCTGGCCATGAGCAGGCAGGGGGCACTTGCAGCCCAGAAGGTCAGTCACATCCTGGGCTGCATCAACAGAAGTGTTGCCAGCAGATCCAGAGAGGTGATTCTGTCACTTTGCTCTGGTGAGACCTCACCTGGAGTCCTGTGGGCAGGTCTGGAGCCCTCAGGATAGGAAGGACATGGACCTGATGGAGCGGGTCCAGAGGAGGGACACAAAAATGAT
>VXBJ01002345.1:266968-285047 GCA_013400055.1 Nycticryphes semicollaris
CCTGGTCTGGTTGGGGGTGTCCCTGCTGACTGTGGGGGGGTGGGACTAGATGACCCTAGAGGTCCCTTCTGGCCTGGACCCTTCTATGATTCTGTTTTCTGGAGCATCTGGAAAACGCAAAGCTTCAAATTGAGTTTGGTTTGGTCTACATGGTAAATAAAAGAAAATATCCTGATTTACGAAGACAGTGTATACAATATGTACATCTGTGCATGAATAATGTACAAGAAAAAAAGCAAGTTCAAGATCCTTTTGCTTTTTGGTTTTGTGGCTCTCTGGGGACTGGGACGTGTCCCACAGAGCAGCGAGGAGCACGGAACTTTGCAAAAGGGCTGCAAAATCACTCTTGTCAGAAAGCAAAAAATGAGGGAATCCGTGACAAGTGGCAAAGTGCACTCTTGTGTTTAATCTCACATGACACTGTTCATTGTTCCACCTGTAAGTGGTATGTCAGCTCTCTGGAGAGGGGGATTCATCTGAGATGGGGTCAAAAGAATTCCTGTCTTGAACGTGACTGAAACTGAAGAAGCAGAGCTGAGAGGCTGCTTGCTAGACAGCCTGTTGCTTTACTCCCTGTTTCCAAAATGGACTTGGCTTGAGGTGTAGACCAAAACTTGGTCTGCCGCCTGTCTGATGTGCAGATGTGGTTCACTCTAATTTTTATTATTGCTGGATTTTTTATCTGGAAGTATTGCCTCTTACATTTAAGTGCTGCCCTTTTGCGTGCAAGGAATCTTACTCTGGTTTGCACACATGGGACAAATACCTCCTGTGGATTTAAGAGGGCAGTATTTCTAAATCTCTGCTAATTCTATCAATTCTATCTACTAATGGAGTATTTCTTAGTCACTCTGTATGTTTAGTGCTTAAATGGAGCTACATGATTACAGGCTTATTCGAGGAACAGATGCCATTGTAGTCACCTGTGTATGCGGAGTTGGGAACACTTCTTGGTACACCAAAAGTATTTATCTTGTGTGTTCTTGCTCTGCTGAGCTTGTATGTTATCAGTTTGATTTGAGTCTCTCTACTCTGCACNACTTAATGCATTTTGGTAGCTCTGAACTGGTCCAGCAGTTGGATTGTGATCATTACAAGTCACTCCAGGTCACCTCCCCGTCCCTTTCCTCTCCTTGTTCTTACATACCTAAGTGGGAGTAGTGGGATCTCAATTGCTCAACAGCAAGTGATACCATTTGGGAGCGAACTTTTAAAGCCTTATTGAGAACAAGGATTTTGAATGAAAAAAGCCAATTCAAGCCACAGACTTAAATTCTCAAAACAGGGTTAGTCCTCTTCTGTTTTTCGAGAGAATGTCACTTGCTGCAGCTCGATATACAGAGTCTGTGTAATGGTGCAGACAAGCTGGGCTTGAATGTAACGTGTCCTCAGGAAAACAACATTAACTGTCATCCTCTCTGCTGCTGCACTGCGGTGTGAAAATTGGTTGTGAGCCCAAGTCGAGGTGTGCTAAAAGAAATGAAACAATTCCTGTTAAGTGAATTTGTTATAATTTGGTCTTTCAATAGATGAGAAACAAGTTATTAATACTTGAATACACACCAGTGCAGGAAATTTAACTTTTGTTTTTAAATAATGTGTTACAAATAAGCAACCCCAAAACTTAAGCTAAACTGAAGGAAGACCTCGAAAAGGCATGTTGTTTAGCTCCCTTCTTAAATATTGTACTTGTGGTTTTAACAAACTGATCTTACAATACGTTTATACATTTTAAACAACTTGGCCTGTTTTTTGAAGCTTTTTTCCTCGTTGTTTGGTAGTTAATTGCATGTTCTGCAATTTTTTGATACGCTGCTAATATCCAAACTGCAAGTAAACCATGAAAAGTCCATAATTATCATTATTTTGTTTAAGCTGCACTGTGTTAAGGAGTAAAGGCTCTCTCTGTGAAAACTCCATCTCCTTGTGAGATATGAACAGGAGTTTCCCCTTTGTTGAAGTTGAGAGCCTTCCTCTCAGTATTTCCTCTCAGTGCTGAGCAGCCCTGAGGAAAGGGATTTGGGGGTGCTGGTGGGTGAGAAGCTGGCCATGAGCAGGCAGGGGGCACTTGCAGCCCAGAAGGTCAGTCACATCCTGGGCTGCATCAACAGAAGTGTTGCCAGCAGATCCAGAGAGGTGATTCTGTCACTTTGCTCTGGTGAGACCTCACCTGGAGTCCTGTGGGCAGGTCTGGAGCCCTCAGGATAGGAAGGACATGGACCTGATGGAGCGGGTCCAGAGGAGGGACACAAAAATGATCAGGGGGTTGGAGCACCTTTGCTCTGAGGACAGGCTGAGGGAGCTGGGGTTGTTCAGCCTGGAGAAGAGGAGGCTGAAGGGAGACCTCACAGCAGCCTTCCAGTACCTGAAGGGGTTACAGGAGAGATGGGGAGGGTCTGTTTCCAAAGGCCTGCAGTGACAGGACGAGGGGCAATGGCTTCAAGCTGGAGAAGAGCAGATTTAGATTGGATATTAGGAAGAGGTTCTTTACTCTGAGGGTGGTTGAACACTGGAAGAGGTTGCCCAGGGAGGTGGTTGAGGCCCCTTCCCTGGAGATGTTCAAGGGGAGGCTGGAGGAGGCCCTGGGCAGCCTGGTCTGGTTGGGGGTGTCCCTGCTGACTGCNGCTTGCTAGACAGCCTGTTGCTTTACTCCCTGTTTCCAAAATGGACTTGGCTTGAGGTGTAGACCAAAACTTGGTCTGCCGCCTGTCTGATGTGCAGATGTGGTTCACTCTAATTTTTATTATTGCTGGATTTTTTATCTGGAAGTATTGCCTCTTACATTTAAGTGCTGCCCTTTTGCGTGCAAGGAATCTTACTCTGGTTTGCACACACGGGACAAATACCTCCTGTGCATTTAAGAGGGCAGTATTTCTAAATCTCTGCTAATTCTATCAATTCTATCTACTAATGGAGTATTTCTTAGTCACTCTGTATGTTTAGTGCTTAAATGGAGCTACATGATTACAGGCTTATTCGAGGAACAGATGCCATTGTAGTCACCTGTGTATGCGGAGTTGGGAACACTTCTTGGTACACCAAAAGTATTTATCTTGTGTGTTCTTGCTCTGCTGAGCTTGTATGTTATCAGTTTGATTTGAGTCTCTCTACTCTGCACTGGGGAGGCCCCATCTGGAGCACTGGGTCCAATTCTGGGCACCCCAGCTCAAGAAGGACAGGGAACTGCTGGAGAGGGGACAGCAAAGGAGCACCAAGATGTTTAGAGGCCTGGAGCATCTCTCTGATGAGGAAAGTCTGAGGGACTTGGGTCTCAAAAATGAGATTTTGTCTGGAGAAGAGTGAGGGGGGATCTGATCAACGCCTGTAAATATTTCATGGGTGGGTGTCAGGCAGATGGTGTCAGTCTTTTTTCAGTGGTGCCCAGGGACAGGACAAGAGGGAACGGGCACAAACTGGAACATAAGAAGTTCCATCTAAACAGGAGGAGGAACTTCTTTGCTCTGAGGGTGTCAGAGCCCTGGCAGAGGCTGCCCAGAGAGGTGGTGGAGTCTCCGTCTCTGGAGACATTCAAACCCTCCTGGAGACGTTCCTGTGGGACCTGCTCTGGGTGGATCTGCTCTGGCAGGGGGTTGGACTGGATGATCTCCAGAGGTCCCTTCCAACCCCAGAGCATTCTGTGACTCTGTCAGTAATACTCTGGGAACACATCCAGTGTGTAGATAGATAAGGCTTTTTTTCCCTCTGCACACATTATGCACCAGAATTCAAAGAGGTCCTTTCTGTAATGCATATATAAATGCCATCTTACCCAGAAGTTCTGCCTTTCATTGGATATTCTGCAGTTCACCTATAATCCATTGTATTACATGAAGGATCCATGGGCATACAACAGAAACTGAATTGTTTTGATTTCATTCTAGTATGGATATTATCAATTTAAAAAAAAAAAAAAACAACAACTTTGTGACAGTAAAAAAAGGAAAATATAAAAATAATACTTGCATTTAGAAATCACGTACTGCATTAGTTATTTGGTCTGTTTCTTTTTTATGTAGAAACAGAGAAACCTTTATTCCTTAAGCCCATAGGGAGAAGAAAAAGGCAACATGACATTGTAACTACTCTGACAAAACAAAATAGAAGTTACTTTGCAAAAACTGTATGTAAAATTTACCTTCACCATTTGTTGAGATTCCATTTTGAAAGATGGGATGCTTTATGTTGCGTTTTTTCCCTTGTAATTTCCACTTACAATAAAATATAAACCCTCTCAGTCTTTAAAGGCAAAACTGAAAAAAATCTTTTTGAAGTCCAATGATTATATTCTATCTTAAATTACTTTTTGTCAGTGCTCTCTTCCATTTCCAGATAGAAGACAGAAAATCGTGTGGTGAGTATGAACTAATTGATTGTTACCCCAATGAAAATGTCCTTGATTTGAAAGTCATATGGAGCAGTCGCTCTGGTTTTAAAGCTGCCCTGGCATATAAGCAAGAAGGGACAATCAGTCAAATGAGCTGAGTGCAACAGCTCCTCATTAAATAGGATATTCTTCTTTTTGACATCCAAAGTTAGCTGTGCTCCAGAGTGGAATCCCAGAATGCTCTGGGGTTGGAAGGGACCTCTGGAGATCATCCAGTCCAACCCCCTGCCAGAGCAGGTCCCACAGGAACGTGTCCAGGTGGGTTTGAATGTCTCCAGGGACAGAGACTCCACCACCTCTGGGCAGTCTCTGCCAGGGCTCTGACACCCTCACAGGGAGAAAGTATATAACATGTATGTAGTATGTAAGTACCAAAGTAGTATATAGTATATCATATATGTATATAACAGTACATAACATGATATTAAAAGTAAAACTTGGAACACTTGTAAGTCACAGAAGTTTACTTCCCATCTCCAAGTATACTCCCTACCTGAGTTTTTGTTTATTTGAAACCAGCACGAATTCAGACGATAGTGATCTTGGTCTTTAAGGCATGTTCCAGTTGTGCAGCCTCTCCTTTCTTTTCAGCAGCCTGAGTGCTGGCATGACTTGCTCGGAGAGGGTTTGAAGGAGAGACATTGACAGTCTGCCTGCCTCTCACACAAGTGTACCATGCAACACAGGGTCTCATTTCTGTGCTTTTCTGGAGCCAACATCAGAACTCATTTTTTGACGGATGTTTTCCATGGGGCAAATGCTGGTGGACAGTATCATAGAAATGACAAAAAATTGATTTAGTTTCTAGGGGAATCTAAGTAAATTGGTAGGGGAGAAACTTAAAAATAAAATGTGAAGTTCTGTATCACAGCTCAGAAACTTTTAAAGTAATATGTAATTTAGGCATGTGCCAGATGTGATAATTTACTGTATCATTTCCTTTGTTGTCCTATTGGGCAACAGAGATGGTGGAGGGATTGGAGCATGTCCCTGCTGAGGAAAGGCTGAGAGAGCTGGGACTCTTGAGCCTGGAGAAGAGAAGGCTGAGGGGAGACCTTAGGAATGCTTCCAAGGATCTGAAGGGTGGGTTGAAGGAGGATGGAGCTGGACTCTTCCCAGTGCTTCCCAGTGACAGGACGAGGGGCAACGGGCACAAGCTGGACCAGGGGAAGTTCCATTGGAATATGAGGAGAAAAAGGTTGTTTGTGGTGAGGGTGTCAGAGCCCTGGCAGAGGCTGCCCAGGGAGGGTGTGGAGTCCCCTTCTCTGGAGACCTTCAAGCCCCACCTGGATGCAGCCCTGAGTGATGTGCTCTGGGCAACCCTGCTTTAGCAGGGGAGTGGGGCTGGGTGGTCTCTAGAGGTCCCTGCCAACTCCCACAATTCCCTGATGCCATGCCAAAAGCAGAAGACCTGCCTTTGAAGACTGACAAACCTGCATGTACACTGTCTGCATATGCAGGTTTACAGCAGCAGCTCTAGAAAAAGTAGGTAGAAGTTTGCCTCCTGGTGGGATTCATAGAGGTTAATTGTTCTCCGTGGAACTGCTGAAAAGTAGGTGTCATTTAAAGTACCCAAGATGTCCCAATGATGTTGCATTTTTACATTGTTTTCAATGGGTTTGGCTTTTGTTTATGTTCAATATGCTGTTCTGTTCCCCTTGAAAAAAGACAAGGATTCTTTTCAAACTGGAAAACACAGCTGAGAAAACCCATCATACTTCAATTATATGAATTCTATTCCTACACACAACTGGGTGATGCACTGAAATTCTGTATGTACAAATGGATGTAAAGGCATCCTGCTGTCCAGCCTATTTATTCTCTTTCACTAGGTAGCAGTGTTATGTACCTGAAAATTATTCAGTCCAATAGGTCCCCAGTCTTAACTGGAGCCTGTAGGTGCTGCTGAAATGCAAATAATTGTCACTAATATAGTGGAGAATGGAGAATTTTTCACAGAAGTGAATGGTTTATGAACTCATAATGTATTCCACACTACAGTTAGAATCCTCTGATTGCTTTACCTCTGAAGCACTGTATTCTGCAGGTTCATTTAAAACTGCAGAACAAGGCAGTGCAATGGTATCAGCCAACTTCTCTGAATCCCTTCTACACCCATCTGTTTTCGCTCAGGTGAGACTCGAGTTCTGGGTTAGCTGCACTGTCTACAGCCAGATGGCCTTTCCCTAGGCCTGCCTGAATCTCAGTGGGCTTTAATGTTGGTCTGCACAGTAACAACAGGTTAGCCAAAAAAACCCCAAACAAAAACAGTCTGAAGATGAGTACCAAAAATCCTACAAATACCGACTTTTCAAGTTCAAGGAAAGGAGAGACATGATATTTATCTTGTTTGTTTCAGCTCCCAGAAGAGTTGTTTGTGTGTACATTAAAAGCAACAAAAAGTCACAAGAAAACACACAAAAATGGCACTTTGAAATGGCTTAAGTGTCTCGTTTGGACGAGGTGCTACGAGACATGATTTAGTAGCTGAGTGGGTAGTATTGGTGATAGGAGGACAGCGGGACTAGGTGATCTGGTAGGTCCTTTCCAACCTCGTGCTCCTATGATCTATAACCCCCAGTACTTTAATTAGAGCAAATACACTGAAAGTGGACAAATGAAATTAAAATTATGTATTGAAATTAGTGTAGTATTTTTCTCATGAGAGACAAACTGCGTAGAGTAAGTTTGATCGTAGAAGACACCACCTGTTAATTTTTGACTAATTTTTTTGTATGTTCCTTTTTGCTTTTATGAAGAAATAAATGTACCTGCATTAATCATGCTCTCATAAAGTTTATGTGACATTTGGTGGGTATCAAAGTTAGTTAACCAGAAGTCAGAAACTTGTGTAAATGTAGTCGTTTGTTGAGCCTTGACATTGCCCTCCTCTGCATGTGAGTTCTACTGGACTGTATGTGACTGCACTTTTTATGTGACCACTGCTAAAATCTCCATGGAAGCAGACGGTGAGCAAGTTGTGAATCGGTCATCTGGTCAAATTCACAATTCCAGTTCATTTCTGTAGCTTGTCTGGAAAGTTTTCAATAAAAACACTTTGTAGTACAGAAAAGATGGCCCAGCAGAGAGGAATCATTTTCTCACGTGCCATTCATACTAAAAATGCAACTTTTAGACACCAAAAATACTAATTTGATCTTTTTCAAGGTCAAATTTGGAGGTCAGTTGTATATAGCAGAAAGCGAGTTAGATACTTCTGCAATTTTTGTCCTTTTAATTACTTTCATCATTAATTATGGCTCAATTTTATTGATAGAGGAGTAAAAGCTCTGCAAATCTAAGTATTTAGTTTAACTTGAGAATATTTCTGGGTTTTGAGGTGCTTATTTGTGTGTGTAAGTGGGGTCCATTCAGGCAATGAAATGAAAAATCAGTCTTAAGTACAAGTTATAACTTGTAATTAATAGAAAAGCACACAGCTTTTTCTGTGCAAGGGCTCCTCCCTGCCCTCGGATAGATAAATACTCTGTTCCTGCATTTATAATATTTTACTGGTGTGGCAGAAACTGAGGCACTGAAGTGGTTTGTTTGAGGAAAAATCAGGAGGAAAGAGATTGCAGAATGAGGTAGATGAATTCTCCCACTGTTTGAATAATTACAGAAAATTCACTGCAACATTATTACACAATTTTAATATTGCCCCATCACCTCACGTTTGGGAGGATGAGAAGCTGGTTTTATTCAGTAGAATAAAAGGACATGAAGGCCAACAGATGTACCTACCTTACTTCAAGAAGCTTAAGCAATCCTGAATGTGCTGTCAAAATCGAGTGATTCCCTTCCCCTACCCTCGTTTCGCCGTTAGAAGAATCTTCTTTTTTGTCTAAGAAAAGAGCACAGGAGAAAATGAGTGTGCTTTGAACTCAAAAGGGGAAGAGAGAGCAAAAGGAATGGGCTGTAAATAAAACATACCCAGCAATGAAAGTACTTGTGCCATATGTGCTGCTGAATAGAACGCCCTGCTGCAAGTTGTATTACACGTAAAGATCTTCTCTTCTTTTCCTCCTCCTTCCCTCTCCTGCCTCTGCCCCAACCTCTCACCCCCCGGCCCCTTCACTATTTTTGCTACAGGACAAGGGCTCACTGGCAGAGGTTCAGCAGGAGCAATCTCAGGTGTCCAATTTTAAGTACAAATTAATTGGCTGGCTCTTAATTGGCTGTCCAATTTTAAGTACAAATTAATTGAGGCTCTTAAGCCTCCAATTTTGTCTTCAGGAAATATAGAAATTTTTTGGTATTTTTGTTTGTTTATTTCTGACACTGAACTGAAGAATAAATACTTTCAGGGATGACTGAGTCGAGTCTTGGATACCTTGTTTAATGAGCAATTAAAGCTGGCAGGGTTAAGTGTGGGATTTGTTTTACATGCTGTTCTTATTTGGCTGTGTTCTGTGCATCTTACAGACCTCCAGTGTCTGCGCAGTGCTCAGTTCCCAGGTTTGGTTTATGTCCACAGCAACCTGTTTGGAAAAGGAGGAAGCAAATTGCTAATCCTATCCCTGTTCCGTAAAGGGGCACTTAGACACAGGGATTAAAGGTTCAAGGAGGGATTAAGGCTCCAAACCAGAAGTGAACAAAGCTTCTTGTAGATACCTACAGGCTTCTTGAAATCTGATGGGTAATGTTTTTGCCTGAGGGTCTGAGGCAGACTAGCGAACTTCCTCAGGTTCAACTTCAAGGAAATTAAAGTGAAAATACAAAACCTGTAGTTACACTTGTAATAGCCATCGCCTTCGAACCTTGTTGGGCTGCTGACCTTGTCAAAAGATTGCTCTCATGAACGGACAAGTGTGACAATGGTGGAAGAAGGTTTTTTTGGAGATGTTCAGGAACAGAATACAGAGGTACCTGTAAGAGATGTAGTATTCTATCATTCCCGCTTGCAGCAGAAGTCTTTCTGCCCTAAGCCAGAGGCTGCAAGGAGACTGACAGACTTTCTGCTCCTGGAAATCACAGAGGAAATAGGAGAAAGAAACCAGTACTGGAATATTTGCTGGTCACTGCAGGGAGAAATAACTAAATGGCTCGGCCTTATTGTATACACTAAAAAAAGGTAAATAAATATAGAAGGAAGAAAGCTCTCCTTTACCTACAAGGGGAAACATTCTAGGAAAGAAACTTGATGCAAACTTTTTTTTTTGTATTATTATTATTTTGTTTTCCTTGATACATCCAGAGGATTCTGACACTCTTTTGCTTTATGTCAGCGTTAGTTCCCTTTGAAAATACTGTCTATACAGAGCAACAGTCTTAGTGTGCAAATAATGAAGTGATTTAGGTGTGATCATTTTGAAAATGTTTTTGAAATTGCTGAAAGGAACTCAGTAAATGTTCTCTTTGTGCTGCAGGGTCTTCTCTTTTCAGCAGGAGAGGTATAATTTACAGAGTGAATATAACCCTGGGTTAGGACTCTTGGTTCCCGATGCGCTCTCTAGAGCATTTGACAAAAGCTTGGTGGTGTGCACTTGAGAGCCTGGTTGTGTATATGAACCTGGCTTTAAGGAACCAAAAAACTTTCAGGTCTGTGACATGATGGGAACAGTAATTGCTAGAAATATTCTAAGGATAATACCCTGCAAAAAATGAGAAGGCTTTTAGCACAAGATGGGTGGGACAGAAATATCTATTATTGATTGCTGCTATAAAAGTGATTTCTCAATAGAATTTGGGGACTTGCTTAAGGAACTGGAATAGTGACTCCTACAGTGTCAGAGAATAATATATATTGTAAGCGTGATCAGATGCACTCTCTAAATGGGATATGAGTATTAGACATGCTGTACAAGCGTGAGCATTGCTTGTTGTTGAGTTTCTGCTTGTCTCAGGAAGGAAAATATTGGAAAACCATTGGAAGGTTTTGCTTGAACCACTGTGGATCAATTGCTAGTGTTTGGCAGAGCCTCATGTTAAGTGATACTGGTCAAAAGAAACTTATTCACTGAATGTAACAGGGCTCTGTCAGCTTCCTTGTTTGATTAATTTCTAACCACCATGTACATATGTTTTCAATAAGAATGAAATAAGAACAAAATTTATCCAAAGAACATACCACTCTGGAAGAGTCTGTGTGTTTCAAATGCTTTTTTTATAGCTATGGCTGGAGTTAGTATTTGAGAAGTTACAAAGATTCTGGTAAGGAAGAACATTAATGCGTTTTAGTTTCTTTAAAATATATTCTTGGTGCCAGTTTCTTTTACTCATCAGCAGGTGATTTCCTTACGATAACAATATAAAATTGAATGAAGGTTGACATGCTGCTTAGTGACATGGTTTAGTGATGGGTTGTTTTTTATCAGAGATAGGTTGGTGGTTGGACTAGATGATCTGAAATGTCCCTTCCAACCCAGACAAATCTATAATTTTAAGTATGGCCCACTCTTGCTGACTGTAATGACAATTATAGAGCACCAAAGTCCAAACATCTGTTAAGTGTAAGAGTGCCCTGCTAATGACTACAATTTCCTACCATAATTCTTCTTCCAGAAGGTTTGGAAAAAAAGGCAAATCAAATGGCTGGCTGTCAAACGTTGTTTTATGATCTTAAGTTTCGGGTCATATTACTTGGATGAATCTTTCACAGCAGTTCAAGGCAAGTGTGTGCCACCCGAAACGTCAACTGCTGGTTCACCCACTGCAGTGTTGTTAGTGCCTCTTCAGAGTCTTGCTTCTGCTGCTACTCTGTCCATTCACCAGCAGTGATCTTATGTTGATTAGAGTGTGGACCACGGTGGGTAGTCACTAATTGTTCCTCGCTCAGCCCCCAAGGGCTGCTGCATTTTCCATGAAGGACAGCTTTGTACTGGGTAGAGGGTGCTCTCTGCCACGTTACCCACCCACCACAATGTAACTCTGAGTATTTTTCCATCGAGATTCTTAAGCAGTGAAAAAATTCATTCTTTGGGCATGTAAGGCTCTCCGTTTGGTCAGCAAGATGCCTGTTTGACTCTAGGAGTTGTGGCTGCAATTCAAAAATGAAGATTTTGCAGGAACGCTGCTAGAGTAAGAGATGGTACAGAACGCAGTGCTTTGCTGATCACAGTGCTTGTTTATGTGCAGAATAAAGAAATCTCCCCTTTGTCTGCAATAAAAGCACCCGGATTCAACGAGTTCTGAATAGGTGATACATAATAATAAATCTTACATAGCGGAAGAGTAGATTTTTATGGAAGATAAACACTGGAACAGAGGGCAGGAGTAGAACACAATTTATAAGAAGCTGCAGCTCTCTCAGAGCTTGGCTATACTCCTCTGTATTTGTTCAGGGCCCCCCAAATCAGATGCCTATTAATCACAAATATGGGCTACAAGCCAGCATTTCCCTATAAAACCTGCTTTCTTCCATAACTGCAGACTTGAAGTCACTACGAAGTGATAATATTTCACCGTGTCGATACAATAAACATAACCCAGCAGCGAGATGAATCACGAGAGGTTCTGGTCTCCTCGTCTGAAACCTGCACAGCACGGTGGTGCTTTGCCTAAATCCCTCCACTGAAGTACTTGCCCACTTACACATCGCCTCCACATTCTGCTGGGCTGGAATGTTCATTACACAATGCAGAAACAGCGAACTAATTACTGAAATATCAGAGGAGGAGGTTTGGACCCATACACGTGTCGCTTTTTTCTAGACTGTGTGTATTTGTTAACCTTCTACTAAATAAGGAGAAAAACAGGGAAGAAGGAAGCAATGGGCAGTCAGCAGTGTCTTGTCTTTTAAAGTTTCATCTCATAGTAAAGCCTAAGACTGTCAAATGAAGTGCTTTCTCTGCCATTCATATCACTTTGTACAATTATGATCAATTTCTAAAAGAATTAGTACCATAAACAGAATCTGTGGAATAAGCCAGAAGAATTCTTTTGATCTTGGTCCAAGAAAATTCTTCCCTTAAATTTATTTTTTAAAACCACTCCCTTTCCACCAAAATGATAATAGGTTTTTCAAATCTGTTGTATTATTTTGCTATAAAATAGATTTGTTGTGCATCTGGATGCGAGAGATGTGATCTCCTTTACTCGTTTGCTTGTAGTTGACTGTGAGGTCTATATTTTGCTAAAGGAGTTGAGACTTGTGCATTCTGGAAAAAAAAAAATAAAGATGGGGTGGTTTTTTGTGTGTTTGGTTTGGTTTTGGTTTTTTTGCTGTGGATATTAACCTGGTATGGCATGTCTCTCTGGTCACTTTGGGTCAGCTCTCCTGCTGTGGTCTCTCCTCATTTCTTGCCCATCCCCAGCCTACTGGCTCTGGTGGGGACTGAGTGAGAAACAAGGCCCTGGTGCTGTGCAAGCAAGAGCCAGAACACTCGTGGGTACTCAACACTGGTTTACTCACAGATCCAGAGCACACCGTCCTACGGGCTGCTGTGAAGAATCACGTGGTTGGAAAGAGCCTCTGAGATCACCAAGTCCAACAACACACACAGTTTTTCTCTGGGGATCCATCCTTTAATGAATGCTTCTGTCTCCCCTAACAATGTATGAGGGTGCTGTGTAAAAAGCTGTGACAGATGTGTCAGGGACACTGCATGTAGTCAATGCTTTATTTGCAGCCTTTGAGCTCAGCCATTGTCACTGTATGTGCTGTAAGCAGTAGAGTCCAGGTATGGGATACCAGGTACTTCACAGGCTGCCCAGAGAGGTGCTGGAGTCTCCATCTCTGGAGACATTCAAACCCCCACCTGGATACATTCCTGTGGGACCTGCTCTGGCAGGGGGTTGCACTAGATGATCTCCAGAGGTCCCTTCCAACCCCAGAGCATTCTGGGATTCTGTGATTCTTTAAAGAGTATTGAAACGTACAAACACTTCTCTTGTGTGAACCTGAGCCTTTCCTTGTGTTCTCTGGAAAATCAAAGACATACTTCCCTATGCAGTTAGTAGACTGGAGGCTGTCAGAATGCCCCCTTTCTGTATTTTTGTATTTTTAAGTTTTCTGCAGAGAAGTCACAGATGCTTTTCTAGAAACAGGAAGTTGTACTGAGATGAAATTCCTGGAAGCAAGATTTGCCAGCATTCCACAAAGAGTGATTTAGAATAAAGGCTGTAGAGATCAGATGCAGTTTGATGTGTCAAGGAGGAAAATACTTGCACATTTCAGTTACTTTTTACAGAATACAACAGCTATATATGAAGAAGTTTTTAGTTGTATAATAAAGTTACATGTACAGGGTATATTCTTGCTGCTTAACTTTAGGCGACTCACTTGAGAGATTTTTCTCCCTACCCCTGCTTTACTGACACATCAATCAGGAAGTTCCTGAGAATCCAAGTTAAGCTTTGAGAAATCAGAATTTCCCACCAAACCCCACTGCCATTGCAATGTTCTCCAGGTTCTATTTGAGGCAGCAGTTCCTATCCCTGTTCTGTCCTGCTCAAGTAAACCCAAATAAATCAGGGGATCTATTGTCTTAAATAAAGCGTCTGTATCTTATATTTCCATAGAAAATAGGTGCATTACATTTATCTAGGCCTTTACATTTTTAGTACCTGTCCTAGCAGATTGAGGTGCTTTTAGTAGTGTCTATGCAAAAGGATGCTGCTACGCTGTCTATCCTACCTTTTGCTTCTGTAAGAAGAAAGCCATACTTTGTGGACTAGAGACAGCAGTCTTTTGAAAAACTATGTGATAAAACCTCATTCAGTTACATGAGGCCCACTTCTTCCTTTCCTGGTACCTTTGTCTGCTTCAGTATCCTCTTCACCTCTTCTGACTGTAGGCTTTTCACGGCAGTGACTGTCTGTGGTTATTGCAGGTAACTCGGATATTGCTCGTGGGGCATGTTCTCAGTCCACAAGACTGGATAAAAAGACTGCAGTTGAGGATAAAAGGAAGAATTTTTTTCCCTGTTTTTTTTTAGGCATGTTGGACCTAACAACAGCCTAGAATACTAACAGCCAGACTTTGAAAAGAGCTGAGCTAGTTCCTCAGGGTACATCTGAAGTGCTTTTTTCTTTACACCTCAGTGCAGAAAACTCCGTTCTGAAATATGTTCTGCAATGAAAAAGTAATCATTACAGTTAAAATCAATACAATTGAAAAGGCAACTTTTTGGAGAAATTAATGTAAATATTTTGTGACTTCTTTTTAGCTGTATATTTGTAGAATACTTTTATATTACAGATAATTAATTTGTTTCTATTTGTATAATGGAGAAAGATCTCTTTCTTTAGAATTTGTATTTTTTTTTTTTAAATCACCTATAAAACAAAATTCTCCATGATAAGAAATTATTTCACTTCATTCTGTAATACTGGAAAGAGTGTCTGTCTAATGGAGGAATCATTTGGAAAGCTTCAGGTAAAAACCTTTTTTGAAAAGGAATGGAAGAGTGAGAATTACTGTGTTAGAAGTGGGGCAAAATTATTAGTAATTTCAAACTGAAAAAGTTTGTCTACTCAGTGCTCTTTTCTCTGCCTTCTGGTTCATGTTTTGGCGTTTTTTTGCAATTTTTTTTCAGTTTGCTTTCAGCACTCAGTGTTATGTGTTGAGGTAGCTATAGAAATAGAAAAGAAGAATGCTTTTTGCCCCTGGTTAGCCATAAGAACTCATAATGCTATATCATTCCAATAGCTGTGTGTATGTAGGCAATAAGCGTACAGTAGAACCCATTTCGTTATTAATCATCTGCTGGAGCCAACACACTGGAATAGGATGAGATATTCAGAGGCACAAACTGCATAATATTTATTATAATACATCAATCTGTACCAGATACCCTAAAGGATCTCAAATCATCAGAGGAGATCCAAAAGATCCTAAGAAAGACATCTTACAAATCTACTGACCGTTAAAAAATAAGGGTAAAAAAAGGGTATTTGTGCCAAATATTTGAGGCACATAAAGAGAAATGATTTATTATGTTGGCAGACCATTGTGCTCTGTATGTTCATGAAAGGAATCCGTTTCTCATTTAAGATGTTTTTAAGTCTATGATGGACTATGGCAAGGGAAAGCATATTTGGTTTCAACTTGTAGGAAAAGAAGACCATTCAGTCTTTCGAGTTACTACATACAGAAATGCTGCATAGAATATCTATTGGAATAACAATTGTGAGTACAAATGGCACAGAAAAAGCAGCAGCAAAAGATTAAAAGTGTAATGTACTTTACACAGTTTAAGCTTTAGTCTTTTTTCTTGTCGTAGCTGGAAAGGGCTGCAACACCCCAACTGGTTCATTTTTTATTGTAGTTTTGACTTAATGCTCTTAGAGTCACCAGCAGATCTGGAGACAATGTTAAAAGATGACTTTTAAAACCTATGAAGTCAGTATTCATAGCTTGGGAAATGCCACAATTAATTAAGGTTTCCTATGTATCTTAATCTTTCCCCCTTGTTCAGGTTATTTATGAAATAGGCTTTTATGATATGGTGCCATGGTCTATTTTCCCCCTCATCTCTTCAGCCAGATCCTTATCTATCTCACTACTCTTTGCTTTTTTCCACATGGACCTTCTGGACTGCGGCATTCCTGTCAAAGCCTCCTCTCTGAATTCTCATCCCAACCATCTCATCCAATTTATCTGTCTCCTTCGTTCTCATCATTCCATTTTACTGCTCTTTCCTCAGGCCTGCCATCATTCTTCCTGCACAATTTTCCCTGTCCAAGTACCTCCTCCACACTGCCATCATTTGTGGAAGTATTTGTCTCTCCCCTTCTCACTCCAGTCCTGTGACCCAGCCGGTGCCATTCTGACCTGATTACCAAGCCCAGTGACTTGTTCTCCTTCCTCTGTTTTGATGTCTGCCAACTAAATCCCAGGCTCCCTTCTCTACTCCTTGATGTCTCATGTCTTAGCCTCCCTTCCTCATGAATCCTAGACTCTGTACAGTCTTTGTTCCGGTCTGTTTCCCTCTGCTGATCCACCCATTGTACTCTCTGAACCTGAATTCAAAGCTGAGTGCCTGTACTCAACTCTGCTTTTGAAAGTTGAAGTATCTGCTGCAGAGCACAGCCAGCCTCTGCTTGTACACCGGGTTGGAAATATATAATTCCTCTGTGAAGGAGATCCTTGCATATTTATTATATCTTGATCAGGCCTGAGAACTTGGATAGAGTCAAACATTCGAATGACAGAATTATTTTACACTTAATCTGTTAAAGCCCAATAGCTATATATTCTGAACATGGACAAACACTCACTGCTTTTATTCTTCAAGATCCAAAGCTACCCAGATTTGTGGGCACTGCCTCAGGATCAGCAAAGGGCTGAATCAGCCTAGCGTACAAGCTATTTTTCTGCCAAATGTTCTCTTTGCTGTTAGGACAAGAGCTCTAAGTGTTTCCAAAAATGTGAGAAATATCAGGCAAACGGGACAGCCGGGGCACCTTTCATAGCATGTTTTAGCAGGACTTGATTTGGTGAACCTTCCCAGGTCCATATTCCAAGTAGATCCAAATACAAAGATTTTACCTCGGCAAGTTGAGCAAGGTATTTGGTGACCCAGTCCTAGGGTCACTGACTGCACCTTCATCCAGCTAGTAGGAGTGTAGGCCAGGTCACCTCAGCCACCTCACACCGTGGGCTGCCTTGAAACCTCTCTCTTCCCCATTGACAATCTTAGGATTTTTAAGATTTTTCACATGGTTGCGCTTTTATTTTTTTTTTTTGTCACTATTTAGTATTGCAAAAGGCCCAGAGAAATTTGGCTGTAGTAAAACTTGCTTAAAATTTTCTCTTTTAATACCCTGTTTCTACTTCATTGTAAATCGTCTGCATTTAAATGGTTCAGGTTGAAAATGCCCATGTGCCAAGAATTATTCTAGGTATTTTTAGCCAAGGTGCTTCAGACAGGGGAAAGGGAGCAGGGCTGTCCTACTGTATTGAACACGTGTATGACTCTTGTTCATCGGAGAGCTGGAGCACACTCTGCCTTTGAGGGGTTGGTTTAGCACAGGGAGTGGGAAAGACCAGCCCTTATGTCAGGGATGTGGGTGTGCTTTTTCGATAAAAATTCACCCAGAAGTAGCTACAGGCTCAATATAGAAAGCAGCAGCTCAGTTTACCCAACCTCACTTGCTCCAGTCCATCCCAGCCGTTGCTTAGAAAAGGGACTGTCCACATCCAGCACCCTCCCCTGAGTGACCATCTCCAGTCCAAGACTGCAAGTGCTGAGAGGCCTCTGCCTGTAACTGAGTTTGTTTGTCGGGAATTGCCTTATCTCTTGCCATTAAAAATTAGAATTGTAGAAACACAGAATCATTCAGGTTGGAAAAGACCCTTGGGATCATGGAGTCCAACCATCAGCCCCACTCTACAAAGTTCTCCCCTACACCAGATCCCCCAACACCACATCTCAACCACTCTGAAACACATCCAGGGATGGGGACTCCACCACCTCCCTGGGCAGCCCATTCCAGGGTCTGACCACTCTGCCTGGGAAAAATCCTTTCCTCATGGCCAGCCTAAACCTGCCCTGGTGCAGCTTGAAGCCATTCCCTCTCCTTCTATGGCTAATTCCCTGTGAGAAGGGACCAGCACCAACCTCTCTACAATGCCCTTCCAAGTGGTTGTAGAGAGGGATGAGGTCTCCCCTCAGCCTCCTCTTCCTCCAACTCAACAGTCCCAGCTCCTTCCATCGCTCTCCATGAGATTGATTCTCCAGGCCCCTCACTACAGTTCTGGGCCCCTCACTACAGGAAGGAGATTGAAGTGCTGGAGCGTGTCCAGAGGAG
>VXBJ01002345.1:294459-397714 GCA_013400055.1 Nycticryphes semicollaris
AAAGGCTGCTTAACTTTTTTTTTTTTTTTTTTTTAAAGTCTCGTTGTGATTTTGGGAGTTGTGTCTGACTTTTATTCAGGATGCAAATCACTGTGGTGAACTATAGCAGTGAAAACTCTTGATTTAAAAGTTTTGTCTTACAACTGGATGCAGCCCTGAGTGATGTGCTCTGGGCAACCCTGCTTTAGCAGGGCAGTGGGAATGGATGGTCTCTAGAGGTCCCTGCCAACCATGACAATTCCCTGATTCCATCCATGACTGTCAGCAGGAATTTGTTATCAGTGGTAAATCTGTGCATAAAATCTGTGCCTGGATAGGTCTTGAACTTCCAAAAATGCTCTGTGTGGATGGTCAGCAGCAAATTTTACAGTTCAGGCACCAAAAGTATCAAGTGACTGTGAGAGATCTGGAGTGACATAAGAAGAAATTCCTTGTTTAAGAATAGGCTATAACATCATTTTACATCCCTATATTAAGGGCTTCTCAAGCTATTGGAAGTGTTTGGATTTTAGAACGTGCTTAGTAGAAAATTTTATCTGTAATCCCTGGGGAAGGTGTCTGGAGGTCTTCTGAGTCCAGACATTTTGTCTACAGCCAGGCACATCTCCATGTAAGGTGAGTCTGCTGTAGCTTTGTCTGTTGGCTGGGCTGGAGCGAGCAGAGCCTGCAGAAGGCTGTCTGAAATAAGCAAGAAATACTCCTTCCCTCTATGACTTCCAAATAGATGCCTGGGGTATGGAGAAGTTGCCATGGGAAGTGAAATAATTTTTTCCAAAAATGCTGGAATACATTCTATATATTATAAAATTGTTCTCATGTCTCTAAGTGGATGATTTTCAGGAGAAAACTGACACGTGAAGGAAGAGGAACACTTTTGAGCAGTAGCATATTCCACCTAAAAACTTGTGTGATCTTTTGATAAAAAGCTTATATTAAACCATTGAAAGGGTGAGACCATTTACAACCAAAGTTTCTTTTTCTTTATTTTTTCCAAAATATAAAAAAACCCAACCAAACAAACAAACAAAAAAAGGAAAAGAATAAATAGCATTACTGGAGGCAGTCCTGACAGGTCTGCAGTCACTGTTTATTCCATGTGCACGTTGATGTAATGTTCCCTGCTCTTTGACACTACTGTTTGGTTCTGTATGAACTCCTTGAATGTCACTCCAAAGGTACTATGATTTTTAAATGAGTGACCTCTCAGATTTGTAAGCTCTTTAATACGCTCTCACACTTTTTTAGCTGAATAGTAAATAGGCTCTTCAGTGGTAGAGGGTTTTTTTTTCTTTTTTCCTTAAAAACAACATAGTTTTGGACAAAGAGGATCAGAGAAAACACAGAATCAATATACCTGGTAAGAACATGAAAGAAAATTATGCAGTGTCTCAGCTGATAGATTTGTATCAAAATTCAAAGAAAATTTGAAGGTCTGAAGAAATAGGTTTTGTCTCTTCATAGCTTTCCTGCCCCCCACCCCCAGTATCTACATCTCCCCCCTCATTTTCATTGCAGTCATTGCAAGAGCAACCAGAAACAACCACCGCACTAGAATCAATTCCTGTTTCTGTTTCTCATGTTAATGACCTAGAGGGTAAACTCCACTGCCTGAGGTTTCTGGTTATTGTGGTTTAACCCCAGCTGACAGGTAGGACCAAACAGCCATTCGTGCAGTTCTTCCCTTTCCCCCATGAAGGGCAGGGAGAAGAGGGAGAAAAGGAGAGGAAAGGGAAGGATAAAACTCGTGGGTTCAGATAAGTACAGTTTAATAGAGCAATAACAGAAGAGAGAAGTAACAATACAAATAATAATGACACGAGTCACTCTCACCAGCTGGTGAACTCACCTGGTGAACTTCTCAAGCAGCAATTGCAGATTCACTCCCCACCCCCTGGCCAACCCCCATTTATATACTGAGCATGATGTCCATGATACAGGATATTCCACTGGCCAGTCCCTAGGGTATGGAATACTCCATCGGCCATTCTGTTGTTCTGTCTGTACTCTTTATCAGTTTCTCTGGGAAGCTGAAAAGAGTCCTTGCAAAATATAAACATTACCTAGCAGCAACTAAAATAATATGTATTATTATTGACATTCCTTTCACAGCAATCAGGAGAACAAATTTTAACTCTTCTCTGGTTGACACCAGGACACTGATGCAAGATCTGTACATTTGCCCGTTAGAGAAGTCATGGATATCCTATTGATCAGGGTCAGATACATTTTATTTCCCTCTAAAATGAAGGGAAAAATCAACTTCTAGGAGAAGGAAGTGTACATCTTCAGTGAATGGTTTGGCTATGAGTTTTGCAAATTAGCTTTATTGTATGTATCTCCACTAGACAATGGCTTGGGCAACCTGATCAGACTTTGAGGTTAGCTGTGCTTTGAGCAGTGTTTGAAGGGCCCAGGACCCCAGATGCTCCCTTTTATTCTTTGACTTTCTATATAGAAAATGTGTATGTGTGTCATCAATGTGCAGGCGTGCATCACAGATCCATTTATACAGACCTGAATGCTTTGCTTTGCTCTTCAGTATCCAAAAAACCCAGTTAAATTACGTTTTTACTGGTAACATATGCACACACAGACTGGTGTCGGTACGTTCTGTGGCTCAGCCTGGAAACCCCCGCGGTATAACGTGCTCTCCCCTCCCTGCGTTGTTGTTGTTGTTGTAGGACTATTTGTTAGCTTGCTTTTGGTGGTTTTGGGGACATACAGAAGCCTTATTTGCTTGTATCTGTAATCAGATTTCATGGAAATGATGTATGAAACTGATCTATTTCAGGCTCTGTGCGGCCACACAAATCTAAGCTCTTCCTGTAACCCCTCTTTGTTTACAGGGGAACAAATTGTCCATTCTCTGGGAAAATGAGAGTGGAATTCACTGCTGGATCCCAGAGTTGTCCTCTTACCAAGGCCACAACGTGGCACCTCACCAGGGTGCAGCTGCCCAGCAGAATGAAGTGGTGAGACCAGCAGAGGATGGTGGAGAGCTCCGCTTCCTAAAGGCAGGGTCATGTTTCTGCTCTGAGAGAGAGAAGCAAACGCAGCACTTAAAACGTGTGTGCAAAGCAAGTGATGATGCTGACTGGACTGCAAAGTATTTGGAGCTAATAGTCATTCCTAAATGACCTTCCACCAGCAAGGGAAGAGTCAGTGACTGATGAGAGAAACTGCATCAGTGTCCCATCTACGGGGAACCCAGCAGGAACGTGGCTGTTGAAAGCGTGGTTGTAGCTGTCTTTTCCTCTCTTCATAAATCTTCTCCTTTAGAAACATGAAGAGAATCCAGCAGGCTTTTGGTGAGTATGAACAAAATTTGCAAGATAATCAGGAAGGGGAAAGATAATGGATATAAAACTGCTAAAAGTGTGTTTTGCCTTTTACTAAAATAAGTGTTAGTGCTTCCAGATTTATTAACTTCTCCTTTGGGTACTTTCTTGCACACCCACTTCCTCCCAGTGTGGACATCTATGGAAGCATTAGTACTTTCTTTTTCCTCCTAAAATGTTTCTGAGCAGTTGGACCAAACTGTACTGAAAGTGTCAGAGTCTGCCTGGGACCCTTCCTGCCTGTCCGAAGTGCATTTACATTTCTCTTAAATACATTCATTTTTTCTGACTTTCAAGTCCAAGCAGTTTTCTGAGCCCCTCGTGTTGAGCGTATGCCAACAGGTTCTGTGCAGAAATCTTTGTTCTCTTTACTAAATATGACAAAGGATGATCAAAGATACTCTCATGCCATTGTGGCCATAGAGGCTTAGACAAATCCTGTAGAGACCAGTGGGAATGAGGAAGAATAAGTGACACCTTGCCAAAGGGTGGGATGAGGCAGGTAAGAGCAGAAGGTGGAAAATTCAAACACAACACTTTGAATACAACAACCAGAACACTTGGCAGGATCCACTGGCCAAGCTTAGCTGGGTGTGAGAGCACAGCTCTGCTGGAGGACACCCGGTCTAGTGGCACAGAAGCTGTGGAAGGGCAGGGGACAGGGGCAGCTGTGAGGGTTTGTCTTGAAGCACGTGCTGAGTCAAAGCCATGGGATGCTGCCTGCCTCGAGATCCCAGCTCTACAAGGGCACCTTGGCATGATCCATGAGACAGCCCGGGCTGGTACAACCACAAGTGGGTGTAGGTCTCTGAGTAAGTGGTTTCCCCCAAATCCTGCACATTTATTCACTGGAACTCCTGGTCATACTAAATCAGTCATAGCTTGTCTCTGACTACCACTTTGGGCAACCTAGTGTTTTGAGTGGTAGCCTTTGGTTAGTGTTGCAAACAAAGAAGGGGTAGACAGATGTTTAAGCTATCTTTCGTCTTATTCATAGCTATCAACAGATAATTGACAAACACAGCAGTTAAAGACAGAATTTCAGTCATATTTTTTAAACCAAAATTGTGCCACCACCACCACCAAAAAAAAANAGGTTTTAACAAGCAGTTTTCATGTGGCATCTTGTGTTTTCGTAGCTTTCAAGTGTTGTGTCTTGCCATCCAGTATCCAGTGGTGGCTTATTTATTGTATGAACTTGGTGAAAGTTTTAGTCAAGCCAAACACAGAGCAGGTCAAGAGTGATGAAATGTTGTGCCTCTTTTGGCTGGTGCAATATTGATAGACCTCTGGTTTCCTCAGAAGAGACTTTTGTTCTTATTCTTGTATTTGACAATGAGGTAACATTCAAAATGCAAACAGAGAGACTTGACACATTGCCTGCACTAAAAAAGCATTTTCTTCCTATTTAAAGTATATGCAGTAATGGGGAAAAGGTGATCCCAGCACCACACTAAAATGAATTTAAGCAATTTTGTGTTGCAGGAAAGCCAGCAATTTAAAAGAAAAATCTATAGTGAACACAAGAGAACTGAAATAGCCTAAGCTATTAAATAAATAAAAAAAAATCACAAAATAAAAATGTGTAAGGTTCTAATAAATTGACGAAATGGAGAAGGGCAAATTGAAAAAGAAAGGTTCCATTTTGCACGTGAGAAATTTGCATAGGCAAAGTTGGAAGTACCACTCAGGAAGTTTCAGGTGGAATTTCAAATTAAAATAATTGTTATCTAGATCCTTTTTTTTGTCTAATCTGATGTGTAGGGGAACAGGAGGTTTAGCAGTTTTAATTCTGTATCAGGTCTTCAGCCCAAGTTGAGAAACTCTGTCCAACTGATCTTGGTTTTTTTCACTGTCAAACACTGCGGTGGGGGTGTGAGCGGAGAGCTGAAGCAGCTTTCTGCAGAGCCTGGTCAGCCTAGGCTTGGTTCTTCTGAGGAGGAGTCCTCATGAAGGTGTCAGAGAAGTCAGATTTCAGGCTCTGAGCCGCTTGCAATGGCCAGCAATATCTTCAACAACTGTTAGCTCATCATGGTGGCCTTTTTTATAGTTATCAAAGATGAATTACTTTGGGGTTTTTTGCCTGAGTTGCTCTCACAAATCACACCCAATGTCCATAGATAAGGGTTATGGTGAATACCAGGAATGCACATCATCCTTTTGAGATCAGTTTTAGGTTTAGTGCGTGCTAGGTTATGTCTCGTTGTCAATAAGGTGGGGAAAATGGGCTAGGTGTTAAAGGGATTTAAGAATAACTTTGTTGTGTTTCACCATGTGTGTGTTTCAGGAAAAGTGGACTGCATTGTTAGAGATTATGCCTCTCCAAGTCCAGAGGGGAACAAAGTGTGAAACAGCAGTTTCCCTTTCCTTGAGCTAGTTGCTTGTTTTCTCTGTTGCAGTATATTTTGTCTTGGGAAACAACCCAGGTGAAGTCCTTTCCAGTGTGAACACAGGATTACTCAGCCTTCCGTGGCTGATTTTATTGAGACTTATGGGACAAGATGCTGACAAAGGTCCAGCTCTTGCCAAAGGTTAGGGTTGTTCATAACACCACAATCTCTGCGCTGTAAAACACACAGTAGTCTTTTCCATTTTGTATTGAATTTTGTGTTGCTTAATTAATGTGGCACACTTTGAACTTAGGAGGGACTCTTGGGAAAGTTAAAAAATACAGTGAATGAAAAATGCAGATATTCTACCAAAGCATATGAAAAGTATGTAAGCAGAGGAAGGAAACTCTGGAATGTTCTTTGAAATGAAGCAGCAGAGGGAAATTCTACCGTCCAGCCTTGAAGTGTTGGAAGCATGTGAAGGAATAATGCATCTAGCCAATAAAGAGGTATTGTAGGGAGGAACGGTAACTGACATCTGCAAGAGCAGTGAAACATAGAAAAATTCAAGATAGAGAATTTGAAGAAAGGAAGATATTGATGGAGGATGTGCCAATTGCCATGGAGATAAATAAAAGGGTGTTGAGGTACTCTCGTTAAAAGATGATAGGTATGACCTTATACCTGTGTCACTGGTGTTCTCAGAGATGGGGAGTCAAAGAAAGCGCTAAAACCAGTAGTATTTTGCCAAAGAAATGTAAGTTTTAATACTGGAATAAATCACTGTGATAGTTTAAACACCAGACTGTTAAACAAGCTCTGGGAAGACGGGGCAGGGTGTGAGCAGACGTAGCCCACGTGTCTGGGGGTGGCCTTTGCTCAGTAACCTGGAGACCGTACTGCAGTACATCTCAACATCTATTACAGTCTTCATCAGTCAGTAACGGTGCCTGATGCTGAAAGGTGAATTACTAGGTTGCTGAAATGAAAGGCTCTGAACTCCAAAAAGGTTTGGATTTCACACGTTTGATAGCACACTGATATCGCATAATGATTTTTCTCATCTCACAACACCAGTTTCTTGGTGATAATTCAATTACAGCAGTTCATAAACATTCCTAGTCCTCCTCCAGCCTCAGTTAGGTTTTAGTTATAATTAGTTTTTTAAATATCAAATAAAACATGGAATACAATTTGGAATCCCAGTCAACCTTTAAATCATTGTGCTTTGCTCTTTAACTGCTAATCTAGTGCTTTCAACGCATGGCTTCAAAAAAGTGTAGATTCCTTTTTATCCTTGTCAAGTAGAAATTACATTTAAACCTGAGATGGAAAATATTGACTCTATTGTTTACTCTGTTAAGTGGGTCCAAAGCAACCAAAAAAAAAGTGTTTATCTTACCAGATCTTATTTGTATATGTCTAATCATTAGCACTTGTTAGAGAAGTATAAAAATCAGTTGTGAGTCAGCTCTCTGAAAAAAGCTGTAGCATGGAGTGGAAAAACATCCATTCAGTCCTTTGGTCTGTTAAATATCTTCCATTCCTACTCAGGTGTAGTGTAACTCAGAGCTGCCTTTGTTAAATCCTTGGCCAATTTATGTTAGCCCAGCCTTTTTGTACTTGTACCAACCTTGAATTTGCACCAGGGCAGAGTTCTTGCCGTCACTTTGGACTGTACCTGTTGCACCGGCTGAGATGCCAGTGTCTGGCACAGGAGGTACCAGCCTTTTCCATTTAGAAATCCTTGTGCCCCCAGGTCTGCCTTTACGGCTTCTTCACCTCTCCTCTCCCCAGAAGAAGTTTGTGCCACCTCCTGAGGACTATGTGGAGCAGCCAGTGACAGGATTTTATGGCTGTCTTTGAGCTCTGCACGCTGTTGAAGCAGTCCACGCACACCATGGCTAAGGCTGCACACCAGCACGTAAGGAGATCTCTCAGTGGTGCTTCAGCCCAGCAGAGCGGCAGTGCTAGACAGTCAGAGGAGCCAAGTCAAGGGGCCAGTCTGTTTTCAGTGGTGCCCAGGGACAGGACAAGAGGGAAGAGAGAGAAGTTCCATTTAAACATGGAACTTCTTCCCTTTGAGGGTGTCAGAGCCCTGGCTGAGGCTGCCCAGAGAGGTGGTGGAGTCTCCATCTCTGGAGACATTCAAACCCGCCTGGACACCTTCCTGTGGGACCTGCTCTGGGTGGACCTGCTTTAGAAGCGTTGGACGAGAGGTCCCTTCCAATCCCTTATCATTCTGTCAGTCTGTGAGAGGAGAAAACAACTGCAACATGGCACTTCTCTCATAAAAATACTTCAAGCTAAGATAAACGGAAGCAGCAGCTCCAGTTAGGAGTAATTATGTTGTTGAAATATTTTCAAGACTACATGATCCAATTAAACCTTGATCGCCAGTGGTATCCAGCCTCCTTTAAAGAAGGAATAAGTACTCATTATGGAAAGAGAAAATTATATGTAATGTGGAGAGACAAAATATAAAACAATCAAAGTCTAAAGCAAACCCAAACGAATTACAGGAATGTAACGAACAAGTCAGTAGAGAAGATTAATGGCTGACCACCATTCAGAAGGCTCTGGGCCTAAATTTATTCGTACAAGAATTGATTTGTGTAAGACAGAGCTTATCTTATGCCTTTTAAAACATCCAGTAGAAGTTATTCTTTCAGGTCATGAAAAGATAGGTGGATAAAATCCTTTCAACTTGTAAAAACCTACCTTAATTTTTCACGAAAGACTTAGAGCACCTTGGGGAACACTTGCAATAATGAGTAAGGGGAGCTCAGAAGGGGCTTAGATTTCTGTTTGGGCTAAAACTCTGGTTCCTGCTACCATGGCAGCACTACCTGTCACGGTACTAATCCCATTTTAGGACATGATATTTGATACCTGCTAACATGGAAAGAGAAGAGTGTCCTAGACTCCTTGCTGTGACAGACAGAAGAATTCAGGTTGGGAATGCTATAGAATTTCCTACAGACCGGATGTACTTAATCTTAATATAAAAATTATTAACTTTGTCAAGTAATTACACAATTTGATGACCCTTTCCCCATCTTCATTTTATTGATAACACTTATTATTCTTTGCTGGCACATGCACTTAGTCTTCTATTTTTAATTCATGACATGATTTTTAATTTTTTATGATTCTGTGCCATCTAAAATTACATTTTTTGTAGAACAGCTGTTAATGACCATGAGCTGCAAAATTAGAGAAGCAAGGACGTTTAGAGCTTTAACTCTCTTTTCCCATGGCATGAGTGTTTTCAACACTTTCCTTCGTAGTGCTTTAACTGTCTTGAGTAGAAAGCATAATACATATGCTGCCAGTAATACTTCAGCTGGCTTGTTTTCTAGTTTTTGATGTTGGAAGGATGGGTCAATTAGTACGTTTTACAAATCAGGCATCATCCTACTGGGAGCCAGTAGGTTTTTGAGCCATTAGCCTCATGAACATGAAAAAATTTGTCTCAAGAAAGGTTTTGAATGAAAGTTCTGAATGAAAATCCAACCATCGTTTCAATTATTTAAGCAGGGTTTGGTCAACAAAGACCTTTAGAAGTAAAATCCATAATCTTGAAAGCTGCCAAAGGTGTTGGGTTAGAGATGGTGTGATAAAATAATATTAGCATTAATAGCAGGTGTTCAGTGTGGCAGTTCTGTTTAACTCGAGTTAATATTGCACAGTTAGTTACACATCTTCTCAAGTACTTTCAACTAAGCCTCACATAAACCAGAATCCCAGTATAAATGCTGTTATTTCCTACTTATTAAATTACCAGACTGAAAAACGATGGAAGCCTTTCAACATTTTGATAAGGAATCTTCATCTGCGTTCAGAGGACTCTTACCTGGAGCCCTGCGTGATGCCAAGGGAGGACATGGCAGCCAGGACGGCTGCTCCCGTACTTCCCGCTGTTTGCTGGACTGTCAGCTCAGCGTATGCATCGCTCGCTTGGTGCCACAAATTTGCATTTACTTATCACTCCTGAGACAGAAATTCTAAGCTTTTAAAATAATAACGTACTGTAGCTGTAAGGATAAAAGAAATGCCAACTTGATTTTTGTTTATCTAAGGGTTTGAGTTTTGATGTTAGTCTCTGGTTCTATTATAATAGATCAAGAATGATGAAAATGATCTCATAGTATAGAATGTACTCAGAACTCTTTTCAGTTTCAGTATACTAATGTGTCATGAGGAGATGATGGCTGGAAGGAAGGAGGAGAAAAACACCTTTTATTTTATCCAGTGTCATTTAAAATATTGGGGGAAATATTGACTCGTTGAGATCAAATTCTTGGAGAATAATAATTTCCAGAAAAATTTCTGTCGATGAGGGTGCCAGCAGGCTTCTGATAATCTCAGGAGAACTGGTCCTGGGTTGGCTTTGTCTTTGTGTTAGACTTTGCTCCTTTCAGCACAGCTGAGAGGCAGATGTAGTGGGTCAGCAGAAGAAAGAATAGGTCTGTGGCCTATGAAGTTTCGGGCTGTTCCTTCTGTTTATTCAGCTTAAGACGTGATGAAGCTGCCTGAACAGTGATGTGTAAGGCTTGTTCAGGACAGATTCCAGGTGTCTTTTCTCCAGAATCTGGAGGAAGAAGGTAATTCCTGAACATAGTATTTCAAACAAACCTGGCTGCTTTTTCCTGAAGAAACCTGAAAAGACCCCATTTGTGCTGTAAAATGTCATTTTCTCAAACTTTGGGCAAATAGCCCACTTTCTTTTGTTATAATTTGGAATGCCTTTGAAGCAGAAATCTCCAAGGAGGGTCTGAAACAATTTCCAAGAAAAAGACTGTAATTACTTTGTACCACGTTGTTCAGTGAACTGAAACAAAGCCTGAGGCAAGGGAGAAGTTTGTATTTGTTTGCTTATAAACTCCACGTATGCGGTGCCACTACGCGATACACTACTGTAAGACGTGTGTTACACAGTCTGTATCTCAACTCTGATTGTTGCTGCACATTTTGATTTAGGAAGAGGAGAGGAGCTGCTTGATGGCTATTTCTGTCGAGCTGCCATGTGTCAGTAGGTTCCAAAAGCAATAGCGAATCACTGTGTCCTCGTATGTCTTGGAAAGAAGTAACGATAATTGAAAGTTGAGTTAGCCTATATACAGTGCTCCACCCTGAGTCCTGCTCAACATGGAGAATGATTTGTATTCTTAGCTCTGCTGAGAAAAAACACAAGATGCATTTTCAAGGACATCAAACTATGCAAGAAGAATTCATTCAGAACACTTTCAAAATTAACGGCTTTTAACTGTCAGCGTAGTCCCATGTAAAGAGAGAGTGCTCATCTGCTCTTTATCAGCCGGTTAAAGACACTCCAGAAAGGAGCTTGTCCCCTCTGCCATGTTTGAAATGCAAAGCTCTTTTGCATCAGGAGTAAAGCCAAAGATGTCTTCTAGCACACATGATTTATAATTTGGCTAAAAATAAGTAAAGTTTTAAGGGAAGGTTCGGTATTAAAGAAGTGGATTACTTTTCATAGGTTCAATAGCTATCAATTAAAAAAGAAACAAGACCAAAGCAAACAAAAAAGAATCCCTCCTGCCCAAAAGCAGAACACGTAACAAATTCATGAGGGAGTTTGTCCAGCAACTGAGTGTCATCCCTGGCCTGGCCTCGAGCAGATGTGCTGTGATTCCAGGGGAAAGCAGGGTGGTTCTTCAGCAGTCTCCATGGCTGCCTTCCCCTTGCAGAGGGGTCTGTTCTGGTTAAAAGGGACGGGGCTAGCAGGAACAAAAGAAGGAGTTTTAGATGAGGTTACTGCTGAAAAAACAACGGAGTCGGCTGGTTGCAAGCCTGAGATTGCATTAGAAGCATAACTAAAATTGATTTGGATCTGTACTATAGCATTATGATAATGAAGGCTTTCGCCTTAGCAAAAGATTATAAACATGACGTTTACACTCCCTTTGATATTCTTATTGCAACTGCCCTTAGATTCATTATGAGTTGCTAGAAGGTCGTCTTGTTACTACACGTGCATACTTGGCACTGTGCAATGTGCTCCAGTACGTTTGAAAAACCAGCTGAGTAAAGAAATAAATACTCTGGGTATTGGATCTTAGCTCTTTCATTGTATTTAGTGGATGATCTCAGTCCTCATCCTCAAAACTCATCAACACTATCATAAATTTTATTTGGAAACTGTATGGTTCCTTCTATTATATCAATGTTTGGTGTTTTCCCCACGACTTGGATTTCTTGCCCTTAAATCTGTTTGCCCTGCTTATCTGTTAAATTTGCTCTGTTAGCAATCACTTCACATATAAAAACTTTGGGGACTTTTGTCTTTTTTTGGTGGATTATTTTAGTAAAAGAATGCTTGGACATAGCAGAAGCATTAACCAATATATGTTTGAGGTTTTCATTTTTGTTGAAGTCTTGAAGGAATGTAGGAAGTCTCAAAGAAGGCATACATTTCAGTCAATTATTTTAACGTTGTATTGCTGAAGTGCAAAACTAACACAGTACAGTGAAAACATGAGTTACTGGTCTGGAAAAGGTAAGGTTGTTTAATCTCTACTCAATAGCACTTCATTTATTTTTAATAGTCTGGCTGCTTTGTGAGGCCATGGGAAATAATGCACTTTTTTTTCCATTACTATGATCTTTCTTTTTTAAAGATGGAGAGTATTTTGAGCTGACTTTCTTACATAAAAAAGCACCCTCACCCTAAGGAAGCTTTTTCTCCTCTTTGAATGGAACTTCCTGTGTCCCAGCTTGTGCCCGTTGCCCCTCGTCCTGTCACTGGGAACCACTGGGAAGAGTCTGGCTCCATCCTCCTTCAACCCACCCTTCAGATCCTTGGAAGCATTCCTAAGGTCTCCCCTCAGCCTTCTCTTCTCCAGGCTCAAGAGTCCCAGCTCTCTCAGCCTTTCCTCAGCAGGGACATGCTCCAATCCCTCCACCATCTCTGTTGCCCTACGCTGGACTCTCTCCAGTAGTTCCCTGTCTCTCTGGAACTGGGGAGCCCAGCACTGGAGGCAGGATTCCAGTTGTGGCCTCCCCAGTGCAGAGCAGAGCAGAGGGGGAGAATGACCTCCCTCCACCTCCTGGCCACACTCTTCCCTCTGCAGCCCAGGACTCCATTGGCCTCTTGGCCACAAGGGCACATTGCTGGCTCAGGGAGAGTTTGCTGTCTGTAGTAGAGGTTTTGAAATTCCTTATAAACCTCAGAACTTCTTGTAGGGTCAGGCGTTCACAAGAATTCCTAATAGACAAAACCTTTCAAAAGAATACATGTCATATTTGTAGAAACAGGTTTATTGGGACAGCACTGTAAGAGCTAAGACATGGAAACAACTTGCTGAGCCCCTCATGTGATTTTTAAAACATTGGGTATAGCAAAATGCACTACAGGTGCAAAAACTTACCCTATATGTTTTCATTTAGAAACACCCTCAAACACTAATCACCCTGATTTAGTAGCTTCACCTTTACTGTGTAGATTTTAACGGCAGCTGCCCCTGTTTAGTAGCTGCACTTACTTAGTAGCTGAACCTTCACCATGGACCTTTCTCATGCAAGCTGTAGGGGAAAGTAATTAAATTTAATGAAAACTGCTTTCCAAACAAGGATATATGGTCAGTCATATGCAATGGTCAGTGGGCTAAATCATGTGTGGAGAAATTATCCACAGTCCAAAGGTTAAAGTACTGTAGCTCAAAGCATAAATTAAGACTAAAGTGTAAAGGGTGTGAATTGCAGAGTCTCTCTGATGGCAGTGACACGGTGACTGTGCCCTGGCAAGGCTGGTCTGTCGCTGTAAGTGAAGGAACTCAGAAGCGCATCGCTCTGTGGATGAGGATGGAGCCTGCTTTCTGGAGCACTGGGGAAAGGTACAGTCCTTCAAAATAGGCATCAAAATGAGAGTGGGGTTCTCCTGCTGTCTCTTGCTTCTCCTGCTCTGGTAGGGATGTACTTGGCACCGGACTTTACCTGTCTGCTCTCTGTATTGCGGTAGAAGAGGACTGAGTTCACAGTTTTAAATGGGTTAAAGAATAGAAAAGAAACAACAAATTATGGATTTGCTAGTGGGGACACAGTAACAGCACAGGGAATGAACTAAAGAAAATATGGGTCTTAAAATTCTCTCTTTTTTTTAAGAAGAATTGAAAGCTCTTTTTAAAAAATACCAATTTCCTTTTTTTCTTGCTTTTTTTTGTTTTGTTATATTTTGGTTTAGTGTCATTTTAACTCAGAGGCAGTTAAAGACATATGGCCGCTTTGCTAAGGGGATGGTCTTTTTTCATCTTTTTGATCAAAGTTGGTGAACAGATCACAACAGCTATTTGATGGTGGTGGGTCACAAGGAAATAGAAACTTCTTTTTTTTGTAAGGGAATTATAAAAAAATCATAGTAATTATTTTTTTATTAAATAGATGTTCTTTATGTTGAAATATCTTTGCTTTCCACTAATGGCAACATTATTACTAAGTCTGGAAATACTTAATTTTCCCCTCAGAACATTGTGTTCTGGGAGTGTAAGCTACAATAAACTGTATTAAGATTTGACTTACTAAAAGACTCCCTACCACTGCCATCATGGTAGCACAGAAGTTTCATTACTGGCATTGTCGCTGCTTAATATACAAAACACTAATGGAGCAATAGCACTTCGAGGTCTTTATGTGTTTTGTATTTCACTTCTCTCATATTGCTGTGCAAAACGGGCAAGCTTTTCCAGCAGATAAAGAGATGTACAGCAGCGGTGAGATAAAAGCTGCAAACAGCAGTTATGAGATGCTTTTGATCAGAAAAAGTACTTCATTTGAAAGATAAGTCTCAGAAATTCACCTCACCTTGTAAATGTGCACAAATTTATTCGTTGTTGCACAGTAGTAACAATTAAATGAAAATATATTGGTTTGAGTTACTAGTCCTCTGTTTTCTGAGAACTGAAAATACTAATTAAGCTATCCCTACATGGATACTTTCACTGCTGTGATATTTCTGCTTTTGCAGAATTAAAAAATAAAAGAGAATATTTACTTATGTATATCCTTGGAAAACCAGATGCTACTGTATTTCTGGTTGGTGGTGTGCAGAGAATAGCACATTTGGTCTGATTATTTTAGAGGAGTGTATTGCAGCTGCTGGTCTTTTCAGTGTCGCTGCAATAACAGGGATATTTCAGTGGTGTACTCTGTTTAGTATCAATCCTGCTTGTGTTTCTGTCTCCTTGTCTATGCAGTGTGCAGGCTTTGCCCAGCCCAGCAGTTTCAAGTGCAATGCTTATCGGAAGCCACGAAAGATGCACTTTCAGTAGCAAACATCTTGTGATTGTTCTGGGTTCCCAGCTTGCTTTGCTAAAAGCAATGGTGACTTCTTAACTGACTACCTCTTATTAGGTTTGTGATCTGGGAACCTGTGCTAACCAGCCTTGAGAGTCTAAGAGGGTATTTCTCCTGATAGAACATTTTCATTCATAAAAAGAGGGAATTTCCAAGGTCGGCGCAAGAAATTATAGAATCACAGAATGGTTAGAGTTGGAAGGGACCTTAAAAATGATGGAGTTCCATCCCCCCTGCCCTGGGCAGGGACACCTCCCACCAGACCAGGTTGCTCAGAGCCCCATCCAGCCTGGCCTTGAACCCCTCCAGGGATGGGGCAGCCACAGCTTCTCTGGGCAACCTGGGCCAGGCTCTCACCACCCTCACAGCAAAGAATTGCTTTCTGATATCGAAATCTCCCTCTTCCAATCTAAAGCCTTTACCCCTTGTCCTGTCACTCCACTCCCTGACAAAGAGTCCCTCCCCATCTCTCCTGTAGCCCCTTCAGGTACTGGAAGGCTGCTCTAAGGTCTCCCCGGAGCCTCTCCATGCTGAACAACCCTGACTCTTGGCCTGTCCTCAGTTCTCCAGCCCTCTCGTCATTTTTGTGGCCCTCCGCTGGTGCAATGCAAACAAAAATGCAAGACCTTGTGTCTCAGTTGTGTGTTTGCTTGACACAGCCCACCCTGAGCCTTCTCTTTTGCCATAGGCAGTCCTTTGTTTTGGAAGAGCAGCAGTTAGTAGCCCCCTTAGCCTTAAAACTATTGCCCTGTGTGACTTCTCCACATGCAGTGCTGCAGCAGAAATTCTGATCTACATCATCATGACAAACACCACAAACTCTGAATTCTTGGTAATAGGCTTTATCCTTTGGACTGGATGTTTCATTCTGGACTGATAAAATTATCTTCAAAATAAATGTATTTCTGTGAAACTTTTTTCATTTTGACAAGGTGGAATTCCTCCCCCACTCCCAAGAGATGCATTTTGTCAAGAAAGTTTTGGTCAATTCTGTGTGAGAGTACTCATTATATTTATTTATTTATTTTGCTTTTTTCTCTCAGATGTGGCTATATGGTACACCCTGTCTCTCTGAAAAGAGAGTGCTCTATTT
Organism: Nycticryphes semicollaris; assembly: GCA_013400055.1. Lineage (NCBI taxonomy): Eukaryota > Metazoa > Chordata > Aves > Charadriiformes > Rostratulidae > Nycticryphes > Nycticryphes semicollaris. The sequence continues at coordinate 310,533 of VXBJ01002345.1, forward strand.
CAGAGCCAGATCACAAATGTGAAGGTAGAAAGAAGAAATACAGTGCCCACTGAGTGTGCTCTACCCCTTCTATCCATAGGGACCCACGTCCTTGTCCTCTAACCTACCCTGCCCTTCACTATTGCATGTCTGCTGCCCATGCCCTCTGATGCATTAGATGTCCAGTCAGCCAGTGACCCAAGAGCTTTCTCCCCTTCCTACGGGTTGCAGACCACAGAAAACCCAGCTGGGGTAATAATCAGGCCCATAAACTGCAATATTGCCATAGAAGTATGAATATGTTACAGGTTCTTGAGACAAAATAATAACAAGGAGGAAAGATATTTCTCTTGCTATGAGAAATACTGATTTCTCCGGTCTTTTGGAAGAAACATTACCCAGAGAAGCTGTAATTGCATTGTGCAGCCATTCTTAATGTTTCTTATCCACAACATCATTTTTTGCAACTGATTTTTATAGTGAACACCAGGCAGAATGCGCAGCTCTTGAGCAGACATCTTTTCTTCTAAATGTGAAACTGCTGACAGCCTTACCAGCAGTACCTGAAATGCAATTTGGGAGTCTTGGACAGGGGAAGGAGAGAGTGAAAATCACTATCTGGTCTAGATTTGATTAACACGTATTATTTCATTGCCCTCAACTTGTGGCAGAGCTGGGCTTTTCCTGGGTTGGGTGCTGTTGCTACAGGAGCAGATTGTATACAGGCCTTGGCAGAAGTTTTTAGCTTTTCAAGACCATGGGATGTTTTTGTCCAGCTTTAAACCAATTTTCAGATAAAAAGACAGTTAGAGGGGTTTTTTTGGCCACTGTAAAGAGGAATGATGTCCTGGTTTAAGGTAAAACAGAACCAATTTTCTGGTTTACAATTCTACTTTTTAGCTGGGCCTCTTCTAACTGACTAAACTCTGGAATGAACAGCAGGTTGTTCAGAAACTGTTCCCTCTCAGGGTGCTCAGACCTGATCACACCCAGGGATGGTGCAGAGAGGCCCTGGCTTATCCTTAGTGCTGGAACAGCCAAGGGCAGGGAATGGGGTTCTTTNACGTGATGATCATCCTGGGAGTCTGATGCGGTTTTGTACATACTGTTTGTTTCTTTTTTTTAAAAATTTCCTTTTTATTATTTATTATTTTATTATCTATATTTTCATTATAGCACCTTAGTTTGTTTTTTTGTCCTAAACTCTTTGATGTCTTTAATTCCTTCCTCTCCTCTCTTTTTCTTAGGGGTGGGGGGAAGGGAGGGGCCATCATCTGTCTTTCTGATTGGTCAAAACCAGGATAAATGAGCACTAATAAATGGGGTTTGATAAAACACACAAGGCAAGGATAACGTGTAGGTGACCTGCACTGACTTTGTTGGGTTTAACTTTTTTGCATTTAACGCCATGCCCTTGCTTGAGTGAGCACTACAATTGTTTTGTAGAAGCTGATTGTGGAGAATTTAATCTGTCCCTTTCCAAGGGGAGGGCTGCCTGGGGGTTCTGGGTATGAGGAGTCCTGCCATGTTATTAGAGCTGGGAGGAAGGAGAGCCTGCAAATACAAAATCTCAGGAATGAGCATAGAGATGGGAGTTTCCATCAAAAGGTAGCTAAGTTAGTGAAGTGAGCTGTCTAAATGAGTGTACTTGCCAGGGTTCAACAAACTCTACAGTACCACTTGCTCTTTAGCATTGCAGTTCGTTACAGTTACCCTCTCAGAGTCTTTTAACCCATCAGAATCCTTCAGCCTTTGCTGTAGTTTTCCCAGTGTTTTAGTAGAGCATATGGTGTATCTCTGATGGGTGACTTCTGGTTGGAGTCAATAGTTGACAGTCCTCCTTGGAGAGGTATGCAGGTTATTTGACAACATCAAGGGAAGCCTGTCCCACAACAGCCTTACTGTTCTGTAGCTTTTGGAGCACGTAAATGTGTTTTGACTGTTCAACTTCTCATGTCCTTTTTAATTATGAGACAAACAAGATGTGTGAGTTTAATTCTGACTACCTTTAAAGATATAATACACACAATATAATATATTTTTGCACCTTTTCTCTGACTATTTGTAATTCCCAGTAATAGCAGAATGTCTCATAATGTAATGTAAACTAATAATTCTACTTTATGGAAATGCTTCTTTCAATAATGTTTTTTTCATATAGACCACCTTTCAACGTAGTGTGGAGACCGTACAGTATTTACTACATTAATTAGTGTTATAAATGTTTACGGTAAAAAGACATTGAAACTAGGCAAAATAGTAAAAAGGGGGGGAAAAAAACGGCCTTTATGAATTCATGCCTGTTAAAGTGAAGGAGAAGATTTCTGTTGACTGCTGTTGTCTTCGGATTCAGGCCCTGCAAAAGGGATGCAGAATCTGTGAGGTGAATTAAATAGAAATACTGTTTCAGGTACCTACTGTAAAATTATCATTGGAATTGCTGTTCCTTAGAACAGGGAGGGAGTTAGGATACTGTGGTATCTTAATTTTTATTAAGGACAGATGGATCTGGATTAAAAAATCTCAGAATTTGCTACCTGTTGGTGTCTACAAAGATGAGAGCATCTCTTCATAATTAAAAAATAGAAACTAAATAACTTGATTTTTACTTCCTGAACTGTTTTCCCAACTCTGTTGAAAGAGAATATCAGCATTAAAACCACAATTTATCTGTGAGACTAAGTATAGATAGAAATCTCTACATTCCAGCATCTATATATGGAAATTGTGGCCTGTTTCTTAAAAGATGATGAAGTGCCTTAGGGCCAAGACTTGATCTTTTGAAATATTTAATAAACTAGGTGTTTGTTTGTCTGCAAAATTAAACACAAGAAATAATATATTTAGGCTGAGTAATGTACTGGGTTCACTGTTACCATTTCAAAATCATTTCCTGTGATCCTGTACTAGACATTCCAGTCTGTATTTTCTGTATGTAGCAGTATTTGATACCAAAACCTATCAAGTGAAGGAAGCTGGATTCAGCAGTTCCAAAAATTCATTGCACTAGTTTTAAAATTATTCTTGGGCGATTCCTAATGATTTTATAAGGTTTTAGATTTTCCTTTGGATTTTGTTTTGGTGGGTACTTTTATAAATCAACTTAATTGTAATTTTTATTGAGCAGGGGAGTTTCTGGCAGTTAGTAGAAGCGTGGTATCAGATTTACTTTTTTCATTGCTGAGTAGTGTAAATGTTGCAACTTCCATTCACCAAAGATCAAACTCTTGTATAGATAATGGAGGCATTGAGTTAAATTACATGAGTCTGCTTAAGGCAGTTTCTTTTTGTGTCAGGCAGTGAAGTCTGTGTTAGTCTCAGAATTCTTACATTTTGTGGTAATCCTTTCCTTGCTCAAATTACTACTCAAACTACTGGTAGTTTGAATGAAGTACACAAGCGCAGTACAACCTCCCAGTTCAGCATTAACCACTTCATAGTCAGCACTGAGATCAGTTTCCAACTAGAACTTAAGAATTATAACCATTATTAATTTGCATGACACGTTCTTCCTTCTCTCCTCTCCTGAAATGAGAGATGTGAAAGGTGACCCTCCACAGCTTGGTTCAAGGCATGACTCTGCAAGAACTTTTCAGAGACTAAAAAGGACTATTAATGTTATTTAGGCTGTACAATCGGTTAGTGCAAAGTGACCTACCTCTGCTAGAGCTGATGGAGCCAAACCCATCAATCTTGGGAAAGGACCACAGTGTTCAAAGACATACCTTGTTTTCTGGGCAGTTGAAAAATCACTTCCTTCCTCTTGGCTGCTTTTCCTTTGTCTTCAATTTCTAAAATGATTTGGGTTAGGATCATGAAGTTGTGTCTTTTTTGCTAGCTTTGCCAAAGAAAACCCCCTCTTTACATGAAAAAAGTGGTTGGAGGAATAGAGTGTAACAGTCTGAGCAGGGAAAGAGGGAAATACGGCTCCGTGGGATAAAGAAATTCAAATGACAGAAATAATGAAGAAAGTCATCCCTCCCCTCCCTTCTTATAGTAAAAATGAAACTATTCTGAGGGGACTGCAAAACAGACCATCTTACTTTATATAAAAACTTGACTAGCAAATAGTGCACTTTGGCGTTGCCATTTCCTGTGTCTCCACGTGTACAATTTACACGAGACCCCAGGGCAGTGTTCAGAGAACGCCAAGCAGGTTTGTCATGTTCTCTCTGGTTCAGTGAATATTTATGTGTTTTGTGCAAAATGGAAATAGGAGAGAAAATAATACTTATGAAAGCCGCATAGCCCATGAGATGACTCAAGTATTCTTGTGGAAAAGGAGAGACTTCTGTTAAAATTCTCTTTCTGAATCGGTGAGAGAGTGGGACATCAGCTTAGGAAAGTTTTGGGTTTGGCTGTTAAACTGCAAAAAACCAATTACTGACTCAGGTTAGGTTCTAATCTTGACCACCTTCCCTAGTTAGCAATTGCTACCTTCCCTGTGCCCTTCAAGTAGTGTTCACTAGTGAAACACGTTTGCCTTTTAACAATCAGTCTCATGTTGCTCTTATTCTAAGCTGGTACTTCTCTGGTCCTTCTGTGAGCAGAAGAGAAGCTGCTCCCAACACAAGGTAGATGCCCTAAATCCAGACATAAACAAAGTGAAAAGTTTCATAGCTGAAGACCTAAACAACCGCTCCACGGGGATTGCTTAAGGTTCTTACTGTGCCTGAAAAGACAGAGAGTTTCAAAGTGAAGACTAACTAAAAGGTTGGAGCAGAAGGAAGAGAGCAGCTCCCTACCAGCATGCTGCTCCTGCAGGAGAAGGCTTCATAGAGGGACCAAGTCAACCCAGCATTGACCAGGTTTGCAGCCTGACTGTATTACCTAGCTATTCCTTCATTTTTACTCCAGTTTTTTTACTTCATTGGAAGCAAGAAATTCAACTCCAAATTCCTGCTGTCAAACAGAACTCAGCCTTAGTCCCCAAGCTCCTAAGGGAATATTTTTTTGTGAGGAGGCTGTAGGGCAGTAACTGAGGGCATTTCACTGGAGGAGTGCCAGACCCCTGTAGTTTACTGGTAAGACCCTCAGAGGATCACTGAGAAAACAAACTTACTGCATGTAAACTTCAGTTCACTATACAGAGTTTGCTTCTCACCTGGGCAGGATTGTAAAGCTGGGCAGATTTTGAATAGGAAAAGTAATTTTTATAGGGGAATTTAAAACAAATGTTCCTTGGTGTCTTCTCTTTACACCCTAACCCTGTCACGGGGATTTGAACAAGAAAGCACAGAGACGTTTCAGGGACAGTGAAGAGGTAAATTCTGTTTGGACACGTAGAATGAGACCTTTGAAAGTTCAGATGCTTTGGAGTCCCTTCATACGTAATACTTCTTCCTTCCTGTTGGAAGGAACTCTATAAACAGCTGATGAATGGAAAATTCAGTGGAAAGCAGATGAAATGCATTAAATGTTTCCTGCTGAACCTGATAGGATATGTTCAAGGAAGACTCTTTTTTTTTTCATTTGTGTAGGTTGAAAATACAATTTGGGAGAACAGATGATCCACCTCATAAAGTGTTACCTGATAAGTTTGGGGAATTATTAATATATGCCATTTTAAATAATTTAGACACAGGATGGAATTAAAAATAAACCTACTGCTATGAGTAAGTGATCTGTAATTCCTGAAGTTAGTGGAAGATAATTTCTTGATACATGTACTCAGCAAGCCAGGTAGGAAAGATGCACTCCTAGACTTGTTATTTGTCAACAGAGAAGGACTTGTGGGAGGTGTAATGATAAGTGGCCATCTTGGCTGCAGTGATCATGAGATGGTTGAGATTAGAGCAATGAGAGGAAAAAAAAGTCAACAGAGTTGCTACCCTTGATTTCAAGAGAGAAAACTACTCAGGGAACAAGTTAGCAATGTCCCGTGGAGAATGCAAAGTTTCCCTCAGCTCAGCCTGGTACATTCAGTCCCTGCCTGAGTGAGGATGTCTCTGCAGAATGATTTTTGGATGGGTCTGGGACCTGGACTGCAGAGAGCTGCTCTCCTAAATGGACACCTCAGACCTAGGTCAGAGCTTGTCATGCATCACTATACACATAATACAGCATAACTGTTCTATTCCTTTCTATTCAGTTCTGTACTGTTCCATTATATTGATCATACCCCTGTACTGGGCACTGGTGAGGGCACCCCTGGAGTGTGGTGTCCAGTTGTGGGCACCTCAACAGCAGAGAGATCTGGAGGGGCTGGAGCGAGTGCAGAGGAGGGCAACGGAGCTGGGGAAGGGCCTGGAGAATCAATCTCATGGAGAGCGATGGAAGGAGCTGGGACTGTTGAGTTNTCTATTCTATTCCCTACACCCACCATGAACTGAATAACAGTGAGACTGTTGTTTCCCTGACGTGACAGGAAGTTTTCAGCTCGAAAAACACTTGCAATGACACAGTAGTTCCTTTTCTTTTTTGAACTGAGGAGACCAGAGCTGGACATAGTACTTCAGATGTGGCCTCACCAGGGCAGAGGAGGATGGTGTCCCTCAACCTGCTGGCAATGCTTGTTTTTATGCACCCATGGGTGCCATTGGCCTTCTTAGCCACAAGGGCATATTGCTGCCTCGTGGGCAACTTGTTGTCCACCAGGATTCCAAGGTCTCGCTCTGCAAGAGCTATTTTCCACTCACCTGTACCAGTGTATGAGGTTATTCCTCCCCACGTTACAGGACCAGTTCCTAAGTGGACACCAGTGACAAGTGGTGTTCCTCAGGGTTCATTACTGAGATCAGTACTGTTCAACATCTTTGTCAGAGACATGGATAGTGGGATTGAGTGCACCCTCAGCAAGTTTGCTGACACCAGCAAGCTGTGTGGTGTGGCTGACACACTGGAGGGAAGGGATGCCATCTGGAGGGACCTGGACAGGCTTGAGAGGTGGACTCGTGCATACGTCTTGAAATTCAGCACAGCCACGTGCAAGGTCCTCCACATGGGTCAGAGCAAAGCTGAGCACAAATACAGACTGGGCATAGAATGGATTGAGAGCAGCCCTGAGAAGAAGGACTTGGGAATGCTGGTGGATGAGAAGCTCAACATGAGCTGGAAATGTGTCCTCACAGCCTGGAAAGCCCACTGTGTCCTGGGCTGCATCATAAGCAGCGTGTCCAGCAGGTTGAGGGAGGTGATTCTGCCTATCCCTCTACTTTGTTCTGGTGACACCCCACCTGAAATAGTATGTCCAACCTTGCTGTCCTCAGCAGGAGGAGGACGTGGACCTGTAGGTACAGGTCCAGAGGAGAGCCATGAAGGTGATCAGAGGGTTAGAGCACCACTCCTATGAAGACAGGTTGAGAGAGCTGGTGTTGTTCAGCTCCTGGGGGCCCTTTGGTTGAGCCAGGAGGTGCCAGAGGAGCGGGCAAGAACCCAGCCCAAAGGGCCCCCAGGAGCCCTCGACAGGGGCTGTGCTCAGCGCTACAGAGAACAAGAACAACCCCCGGGGGACACCCTGGGAGGGGGTGCCCACCTGGGAGTCTAGAAAGCTTCCTCCCCCCGGATGTGTGACACGAGGGCCACCTTTGTGCAGCAGGGTCCTGGGCAGCATGGCCCAAAGGAGCCCTGGCAAGGGGCCCTGCTCAGTGCTGCAGAGGAAGGCAAAAAAACCCCCCAGGGACACTTGCTAGGTCACCTTGGGGGAAAAAAAAGCCTTCCTCCCCCCAGCTGCAGGGCACGAGGGGCCATCTGTGTGGTGCACGAGCAGCAGGCAGGAACCCAGCCCCAAGGGACCGGAGGAGCCCTGACAAGTGGACACTCGATGCTCAGAGGAAGGCAAAAAACCCCCAGGAGCAGTGACAATCAGCCCCGGGGGACAATTCCTTCCTGACCCCAGCCAGCGCTGGCGATCGGCTGCTCCCTGAGCACCTGAGCAAGACCTGCCTCCTCGTCCCATGGGCTGCTCCTGCCTCCCAGGAGATGCCCAAGCCCTATTCTCCCTCACCCTGGAGCCACCTCAAGGGGCTCTTCTGAGAGTGGCCAAAGGCCCCCACCTTGTTTCACTTTGGGAGAGAGAATCCTTCCCGTGCCTGGCAGGACACCCAAAGCACAGCCAGGCAAGCAGTGACTCTTCCAAACTGGGAAAACAGCCCATTGCAGCTATCCCTGTCCTGTCCCCTCGTCCCACCCAGCCCAAGGTGGGCAGCTCCTCTGCTGAACACACCCATTGTCCATGGTTATAGGGGATGCCAAATGCAACTCAGGCCTTGGGCAGGACTTTCACAGCTCACTTGTGACTTCAACCTTTCTGGAGTCACTTGCCTGCCTCGCTTTGTGGGAAGCTGTTCAGATCTTACCTAACCCCCCTGGAAAGTCCCTTTTCCTTGAGGATTTAGTGTATCAGGCATCCTGAGAGGGTAAGGAAGGTCCTTGTCTTGTCATTCTGTACGTTGGTGCCAAAATTCACCTGTTCATTCAGACTGTGTAAATCAGGGCATTTATACCATAGACATTCATTTGGATGTGGGGAAGCCTGAGGTGAAAGAAAGGCTTTTGGTTCCTTCTGCAGGGATGTTGAGAGCACGCAGGAGTTCCTCACCATTCCTTACCAATGCACCAAGGGATATTTGCTACTGCCCTCTTTATGGTGAGGTCATCTTCTTGGAAAGAAATCCTGAGTGGTTTTCTGTTCTTGACCTTATATTTCCCTTCACTCTTTTTGTACATTGTCCTTCATCATTGGTATCTTTCTTGAAGACAGAATCTTCCAGGATTCTATTCCACTCCATCCTACAGCCTACCATCTAGAATTACAATACTCAAAAAGTATATATTGTATTTAAGATGCAATTAATTTCTTTTAATCTTCCTGGCAGTTCACTAATATATTTTGCAGACAACATAATGGCACTCTCTAAACAGCAATTACTGTGCAACACTAATTAAGCTGGTTTAGCTTTTGTAAGAGTGGCACTAAAAATGTGTTATTTTTGCCTCCAGCTCTCTCTGCGATGTTTCAGCAAGGCTTTCTTTGAAGAAACTATTTACTTTCACAAGCTCTCTCTTAAACCATGTGCCACTTTGTGGTTGTTGACTTTTTTCTCGAACTTTTGGTAAGAGTCAAAGTATATTTGATCATCTTTGGTGATGATTCGGAGATCTTTCAAGGTCCCTTCCAATCCCTGATATTCTGTGATATCTCTTTATGTGCCCAGAATACATGATAACTGATTTATATTTTTATTACCTTTTCCAAGTTTTCTTCATTCTCCTTATTTAAGCAGTCCATATGAAAATTATACACGTGAATCTTTGCTAGATTTTTGAATGAGATCTGTTGAAATTACTTTCTTATCCCCTGTTTGTTGCAATAAACGGTTTCTTGCTGTATTTTAGAGATTTAGAAGGCTGTAGACCTGGTTCTGCAAAAGGTGAACATTTAGGCTGAACTTAGTGCTTAGATATGCATTGAATTCTACTGCACATGTTCATAAAAGAGTATGTGCATGTTTTTTAGACATATACGGAATTTGGAGTCATTAAGAGAAGCCCATGGGCCCTCTCTTCTCATATTCAAATTGATGCCATGTGGTGCTGAGGAAAAACCATGGTACCTTGCAAAGGTGTACCGCTATCCGTGTTTGGCTGCCCCATTCCAAGTTCCTCAGAATAGTTTTGGTATTTGGTATAGAAAGCTTTGCAGGAACCGTTTGTGGGACAGGTACAATCTCATCCAGAGAAGAGCTGGCCTTATTTCAGCTGCCTTTATTCCCTTCATGGAAAAGGAAAGAAACAAGCTTGTGAGGCTTTCTCCTCCACCCCCACAGGCAGGAGCTAGCTCTCAGTCTGTGACTTCTTCTAGAAGGTTATCCTGTGGGCCTCTGTTGTGAACCTTTCCCGTTTTAAGGAAGGAGAAAGCTGCAGTGTAGAGCACAACTCAGCTCAGAGTTGTGCTGCTGAAGAGTCCATCTCCACAGCTCCAACGCCGCAGCTAGGGCAGGATTACATCACTAATGCCTCATGACTTACAGCCAATTTCCCCTCTCTTTTCAGGATTTGACCAATGTGTCACCTGCTTGAAGTTTTTTTTTAATATTAATGCCATTATTTTCTTTCTATGTTTCCTATTAAGAACGAATAGATTTTTTCATAACCAGGTGAAAAGATTGCTACTGTTGAATAATATTTCCTTTGAATATGTTGTCTCAGTGTGGCATTTTCTAATTAATATTTTATTCATTCCTCCTCGTCATAACTTCTTCTGGTGCTTAACAGAGATGACAATAATGCATTTTCCATCCAAAGAAACCCTTTTGATAAGTGCCAAAGCCATTTGTTTGCCCACAGCTGGGAAGTGTTACAGTTTAGCCTTCAGAGGCACCAGGCCAGCATTTTCCTATGGAGATGTGGAAGAGTTCATGTGTGTCACGCACAGAGGATGCCACATGCATGTGGAAATTAATTGCTCCTTTTCCAGATGAATTCAGAAAGCAAGGAAGCAAAATATAGGTCATAGTTATCTGTCTAGCATACCCAGTGTATACTAGCCCCTGAAATAATATTGAAATTGGACTGTAGAAAGCACTTTAGGAAAACAAACAAACAAACAAAAGGTGTGGGGGAGCTGGTGTCCCCATATGACCATCACATTCATATGTAGAAACTCAAGAGCTGCGTGTTGAGCTTATTTTCATTCTGTTGGGTAGATTGTTCTCATCTTGACATAAAATTGCCTTTGTTTGTTTTCTGGCTTCTTTTTATTCCATTTGGAATCAAAGTAATAAATTCCTTTAATATTGGTTATCGGGGTGGTTTGTGATTGAAATGTGATGGTTTGGCTTCAACATCATGTTGGCATGTAGCTATTTTTGCCCTTACTACATATGCAGTTCATTAGAAAAGCCATCTGGCCCACTCTAGGCATGATCTGCCCAACCAGGATAGTGACAGAATTGTGTTTGAAAGATAAATCACTAAGTTTGTGTAGCCCTCTTGGAATTCCATCAGCTGTAACTCCTGCATAACACCCTTCTCTTCTCCCTTTATTTTTCTTCCTTCTGTAGGTGAGAAAGTTAGGATTTATATTTGTGCTTCAAAAAAGACCCAACAACCCTCATTCTTTTGATTATCAGTAGCACCAGGACTAGACTGTCTTCTGTGCTTTTGTAAACCTCTAACTTAAGTAACAAAGATCTCTTTCCTTAAAGTATCCCTCCCATAAACATCCCAATTTTCCTTTTTCTCCCCTATTTTTGAGAGTTCAGGAACATTGCACGTTCTGTGATCCCAAGTAAAAAGTTTCTTTCTTGGAATCCCCAACGTCTGAACATCATGCTCTCGGCAGGCAGCATTAGGGTGAGGATGGAGAGGAGGGGAATGGAAGAGAGTGGAAAAAATTGTAGAAAAAACCCTGTGCTGACCAGCAGAGTTCTGCTCCTGTTTTGCTGCAGCTTTATTTTTCCTTTTTGTGCTTTTAAAGTAACACCTGTCTGTCTTCTGAAAAGAAAACAAATCAGTGTGCTCTTTGTTTTATTCTTTTGAAATAAGGTGGCAAGCATCAATCTTCTCAGTAAGGTTGACGTTCAGTACTCAGAAATTTCAAAAAAGCTCATAACCCTTATTCCTGGGGTGCAGCAAATGTAACCAGTTTGCAAAAGAAGAGAAAGAGTAGGGTCAGGGTTTTCAAGGTATCATTTTCACTCCTACAGACTGAAGAGGAACATTATCTAGTCAGTTTGGAAAACTAACTAGACTTCCAATTTTGATTGCACTTGTTTTTTAACCTGCTCTCATTAGGCAGAGCTGGGCTGGATGACTTTCTCTTGTGAAAGCCCAATGATGCTAAGAAGGGCTGCTGAGAGGAGCTGACAGTCAGCTTCGAAGTGTCAGTGGTACAACAGTGCCTAGTGGTAGTACTTACCAGTCACCCCAAGTAAATCAGTAAGTTTAGGGATTGTTTTTAATGTTGCCTCCCTAGTCTATGATAAAAACAACAGAAGTGTGGAAGAAGAAACTGAGACTGTATCAGAAATGAGGAAGTGCTCATAATTTTTTTTGCAAGGACATTTACTACCTTTGCTTAACTTCAAAGTGCCAAAAGCAAGAATTACACCTGAGAGTAACAGTTAGAGAAGGGTTGAGTCACTGCGGGAAACTGGGGATCCTTCTCTTCCCTCACTCGTTGTTCCAACTGAAGATTAGGTTATGTTATATTACTTGAGCCACGGGAGATAGAGAACGTGAAACTGTTTTTCGAGTAGGCTCTAAGTTTTCAAATGGGATTTTAATGCCCATTTAGAGGGGGGATGTAATTGTCAGTTATGCAATGTCATACACAGCGGAGTGAGGCCGTGGTCTTCTTGGCTGTCTAAGCAAGTGTTGCAAAAATGGTACTGCAAAACCATGTTTTCTTTTATTCTGCAGTTTTAGTGGTTATTATCTTTTACTTATTTCAGACTGTAAGTTCAGAAAATACACTCATTCTAAAGCACTTTGTTTTTTCTTGGGGAAAAACAGAAACTTTGCATGAATTTACAGAAGTATCAGCCCGTGATCTCCGTTCATTTTTTGTTACCAGTAGTGGGTTGAAACTGCTGTGCAGAGAATTGATTAAGAACAATGAGATTCCTTAGTTGGGTGGACATTCATGTCAGTGAGAAGACGTCTTTGGCACAGATTCTTTTATATAGACGTTAAAGAATACAGTAGAAGGTGCAGATTTCTGACAAGGAAATAACAGAAAGTTCATAGAAATAACTCAGAAGCAGAAAAACACCAAACCCCACAGAAATAATGAAAAAGGTAGTGAGAAGTACAGGGATGACAAGGGAAAAATGGTGTCAGCAATACCTGGGGGCTAAGGTCTTCCCCAGATGAATAATGCAAGGGGAGAAATACATATACAATAATAATAACAATAAATACTCTTTGGGTTTTTAAATCATCGTTATAATACTGCTTTTATAAAACGTTATCCACATTTCTTGTGTTTACTAGGTATACCTAGAATAGAGTAAATGATTGATAGTAATGTTACTCCAGCCCCAGCTGAAGATTTATCCTCATTACCTGGCTTGGGCTGATGGGTTTCTGGTATGAGAGAAACAAGACCTGTGGAAGTACACAGGACAGAGACTTTAAAAAAGGTCATTGGCTAATTGGCAGTATTTAACCCAGAGAAAAGATTGGTCCTGTCCTATTCTATCCTGTTCTATCCTACCACTTAATAGAACTGCTTCGTGCTGAGTTCAGAGTTTCACAATGGAGGGTAACAAGAATCCCAAATAATTTTGTTGGTGTTGGTGGAGCTCGAGTGTGGTGAGTGAAACAATTTGCCCTCATCTCGGAGCCAAAGCCAGGAAACCACTAACCCACCTGCTGGAAATTTGCACAATAGACACAGAAACTCTCTGCAGTGCTGAGGAGGGTTGTAGACTATTCTTGCAGTAATTGACTTCTTGAATGCCTTTGAAATACTTGTGGCAGCCTATAGAAAACTGCCTGCAGGCACAGTTCTGGCACTGCTCTTTCCTTCCTGTTGCTGCACTCTATTAGCAAGCAATAATTACCCTCAGGTTTTCTCCTGGTGTTTTTAATGGCTACAGTTCTTCAGAAAACAGCATATGGAACTACATACCTATGTAATCATGGCTGTGAGAAGGTATCAGTCCGTTCCATCTTGATTGGAGTGGGTAAAGCCAGGGATATCCTCTGTCAATTTGTGATCATCAATTGATAATCAGCTATAGAGCGCTTAGGAAGCTTTGCTTTCTGTGCTTTGACTGCGTCTGTCTTGGTATTTGCCAAAACTCTCTGTTCAACTGGAAAAGCTCTGATAGACGTGGTACTGCCAAGAATGGAAATCATCACAAAATAATAATAAAAAAAACCCAACCCAAACATTTAAGTGAAATTTAATGCTCAAACCATAATGGCCAATAGTTTGGTGTTGAGCTTGACTTATCGTTGAACGCTTTCAGGGAGCTTAACTAATGAAAGTAGAAAATAAATACTGGTAGTGAATTACTCTGGATAATTATAGATGTTTCTTTGGCCCCAGACCAACCAGATAGATTCACTGTCGTGCGCAAGACAAAACTGTGCATTTACAGTATCGCTACTCATAACAGAGCATGGCTCACATGCCACCTGGTGGACAATCTTTGCAATTTTAATATTTCCTTTTACTGCTGGTGATAAATAATTCATATGCTAGCTGTGTTCTGGAATACATTTCTCCGGTCTTCTCTCTTTTTTGTTTTAATGGATTCTATATACCCGAGTTCTTCGGTGCTTTAATAGCCTTAGAGGAAAACGTGCTAGAGTGGGTAGGGAGCATGTTGAACATTTAGATTCTGTAGTGCCATGATGTTACGTACCTTCTTTGATGTAGCATTGAGCGTCCCACATCAATGAAGTGACTCTCAGCACATTCTTACCAAGCACCAAGGCTTATCCTGGCAGAAGAACGCTCTCTGCTGCTGTGTGTTAAAGTAATGACAAGAAATGGAAGAATTACATTTGAAGACCTAAAAGTTTCATTAGTGGCTTATTTTTATTGCCTTTCTTTTTTCGGTGAGCTTGTTAATAATGCAAGCTAGATTATCATTTTCCTTCCTGAAACTCATTATTTTTGAGTCTTGAATTCTCATTCTCTCGTGGAGAGTCACGTTCTCCACTCGTTGAGATCAGAAGCCAACACTTGTATTCAGGGCCATCTTCACGGACTAACCAAAGTCCACAGGGGTGCTTGGATGTGCGACATGGCTCATGGGACTGGGTGACAAAATGTGTTCCTGAATACTCTTCAGATAAAAAGAAGAAAATACTTTCCCACACTTGCATCCAGATTAATCTGCACCAAAAATGAGCAGATATTCAGGCTTGGATTTCATTGTTGTGGTTCCATTGGTACACTGATACCCAGTGTTCTGAGTGCCTTTCTGTACAAGTTTTCTCTCTCGGTAAGTTCAGTTTTGAATAAGAAAAAAGCCAGAATTATATGTGACTTAATGTTTGGGATGTAAAAAACTGTGAGAAGTGGACAAAAGGGAAACTCACACCATTTATTTCAAAACGCGGTCGTAGGGGGGATATCCTAAAGCAGATACATAAAATGTTATGGTTTCATTGTAGTAGAGTTTGACAATATAATCTGCCCACTGGAAAGCAAGCAAGCAAAAGGTATGCCTTGTGATTTATACATCATACACAAGAGAAATATCATTAACATTTGCATCTTCTTTTGCCTGTATGATTTGAAACAAACTTTACTGAGAGCAGTCGAATTGTACTAGGAGTCAGGAGAAACAGCATCTCACAAATATTTGCCAAGAACTATTTTATTCATTTGTTTGTTTTTGGTTTTTGGGTATTTTTTACTTTTTGCTATCTGTCAAGAAACACTTGTATAAGTAAGGGTGGTCAAAACAGAAGTAGGTGTGTTGTGGAAGCTGTAGTTTTTGAAGTTTTAGTGATCCATTAGCTAAATTTTGTTTTTGTCATGTAAACCAGAACACTTTTGACATTTTTCATGCAAGCACATTTCAAGATAATGGCTAGAGTTAATTTCTGCCTTGTAATGTACTTCTGACCTGAGTAGGAACTTACTTAATTTTCTCAGTGCTTTTGTACCTTCAGGAGCTTGTTTATATGCAGCATGTCATTGTTGTGTGATGAGATTTTTCAGGGGATGACAACAGATTTGCACTGGAAATATTCATCAGTGGTGTCTGAGGGATGTGCAGTGTCTTCCTACAGTATTTTCTCCCCTTTCATTTACTGCTCAGTATGCTTTGGTGACCAGTAAACCAGGGAGAGATAGATATCTATTTAACATTGGACAGAAGGAAAATTGTTAACATTCTTCACATTGCATGTGTACAGCATATACAGGCTTCTGGGATTAATCCAATCCATCTTCTCAAATGCCTGAACTTCTGTTTCTGTCTGGTGAAATCTTTAGTCATGAGCAGCTGATGTAATACAACACTTCATCTATTAAAACCATTTAAGTTACGGGGTTGGATTGGTTTGGTTTGCAGTTTTCTGTGCCCTAGTGAACCATGGCCAGTGACGTATCCTTTTGGGGACACAGAATTGCTGGACATCACTTTGAACAGGCTTGGGATGGTTCTGAAGAGTCTGCCCTCTCCAGCCAATCCTAAACTAACAGGAATATCTAGCTCCTCACCCAAGGCTGCTTGGTTCTAATGGGGTACCAAAGTCTATGGCTGGATGTATTACACATTCTGCTGCCCCTAGTTCATACTGCTCATAGTGATGAGAAATGGGCAAACTGATGCTTCTAACAGACACAGGAAAAATTACAGTATGTATACAGTGTACCCTTCTTTAATATTGCCATTTTTCTAGAGAGGGGAGACCTTGCTTTTTTGAATTCAAGAGCGAAGACATGACAAAGTTGGGTGTTTATTTTGATGGCTGTCATAAAGGAGGCAAACCCCAGAGTTGGGCAGAGTTCTGATACACAGTGAATTGAGTAGCTGTCCCTTTCCTACCTGTGGTTGCACAGAATAGACACAATTAATATGAGTATATTCATGTATTAATAAAATACATGTATTATAGTGGAAAGAGAGAAGAAGAGGCGTATGAGCAGGTTCTGTGCTCCTAGTGTCCCAAGTTCTGCTTGCATTGGCAACACAAACAGCAATATTTCTGTAAGTGAAATAAAAGTAGTCATTTAGTGCATAAAAAAAGTAGCTTGCAGATATTTTCCCCAGTGACATTTGTAGGATGGGGCTGCAATCCCTCATCTGTCATACCTCTGTGACAGAACTGGATGAAAGGATTTTTGCCAAGAATACGTCATAAAAAATGTATTTTTGGTTTTCATGAAAAACATAGGTACTTAGAATAACTTAGAAAACTTGGAAGGTTCCCAGTCTTGTACAGTTAGACAAGCTGCAGACAAAAAATTAAGTAATGAACAGATTATTAAAATACACAATAGACTTTCCATAAACTTATAAACTTGTGCCTGTTTTTCCATGTATAAATGGAACTTCTGTTATCCATAGGCCTCAGCTGACCTGTATGTAAGGTGAATGTCACCAGTGACCGGCTGAGTCAGAGGAGTCATTTCTCCCTTGTTTCAAACATTGTGGCACCTACATGAACTAAGAAATCCCTCAGGAGCAGGACAATTATTCCTACGTGAACAGTTTTTTACTCTGACACTTGAAAAATAAGGAAGCTTGCTTAGTTCTCATGTGAAATATGCAGTTGGACCGTTGTCCTCTAAGCGTGATATTTTAAACAAAAGCCAATGATCTAGAAAGCGGCAGTTTCTGATGGTGATTGAGCCATACGACTGGTTAAAGCATCTTGTCTTTATTTCCAGAGGGATAAGAAGAGTTGTCTGTCCAAGTGTAGTTCCACCTTTCTACAGGTGGAACTACTTGTAGTGTGTCTTGAATTGTAGCCCATTCTTACCGTTTGACATTTTAAGGGATAAAAAAAATACAGTAAAACAACCTGGCTCCCATTTTTTTTTTCTCCTGATGTGTTTGAAAGAAGGCCTAGGGCTTTATTATTATTAATGGCTTGATTTAAGACCATTTCTTTTTTTTTTTTTTCCCCAGCTGTCAACCATGCATTTTAATGTTCAATAATTTCTCATGTTTTTAATGTGACTGAGAATAATTTCAAGATAAGGGGCAATGTTGGCACATGAGCAGATAGGATATAAGGCAACCATAAATATATTTTGGCTGGAAAGTTAGAAGAAGGTTCTTGACCATTAAAATGTTATGATTCAATTTTCCAAAAAGAAATATGGGAATAAAAAAAAAAAAAAGACAGATTTTGGGGTGTAATTCTTGAAAGCCCCAGAGGTTGAAATTGATAGATCAGGAAATCTCTTCTGGTCTGTGATTCTGATCAAGAAAGTTTTCTCCCATACAGTTTTGTAGGATGTTTTCCACCATCTACCAACCTGGTTACTTTGTGGGTAACGAAAGCTGTGATGCATTTGCAAGTAGTTTTTTCTCAGTGCGGGTAAGAGAGAGATCCATGAAGTACCTCTCGTATTCAGTAATCCAGGCTTCATGTTAAGATATAAGTGACCAAGTAAGAAATGTGTGTTTTCCAGATAAACTGGAAAGCAGAGTTAGACAATCGGTCATCATCGAGTGTTTTCCCCAGTGCTATCATATCTCAGTGAGGTATCAGCAAGACAATATAAACTCTACAGGATCGTAGACTCATTCCAGCTCACCATGAGGCCAGTGAAGGACTTGGTCATTGACAGTAAAGGAAAAGCAGGGTAGGCTATGGAGGGCAAAGTGAGCCAGTTGCTCTCTCTGGACAGAAGGACTCACTCAACAGAAGTGAGGAGCTACAGGTTTGTTTTGATGTAACGGAGAAAGCGAATCAAACACCTTTCCCGGCTCTCAAACTAGTTTGGAAATACCATGAGGAGTACTCACATATGTAAGATTTTAATTATTATTCTCTTGCACAGGCTGGAGAGGAAGGAGTGATGGAGAGTATGTATCCTCTCACTGGAAAGGAAATCAAGGGATTACTGTGCATCCATGGAGGGGGGGGGGAAAGTGAAATGTTCTCATCTATACCTGTGGGTACAGCAGGGATGGGTTGACTTCAGGGTCATGGTAGGATAGCAAAATGGTGTATTTCTTGTTGTTCAGCACTTGGAGCCAAAGACCTAGTACTACCAGTTCTTTTATGCTTTACTTTCAGAGTTGATAAAAGAATGGAAATGTTGGAAGTCCCCTGAGTAGCCTGGCACATAGACTGGCGTAGCACAACATTTGGGTTTCATAAAGCATAGGCAAGGACCACGGAATTCTTCTTATGTTTCAATTTTGGAAGCAGATTAGAGATTGCAATTAAAGTTGGGGTTTTTTCGATTGCCTGCCACCTTTTTGGGTATAGATAATTTGCAAGGAGTTAGTCTAATGAAAAATCTGCTAGTATGGATGGGACTTACCCATATCAACATGACTATATTGAGTGCTTTTGTCCACCCACTATTTGCATTAATTTAAAGGGAATCGCCATGCCTTGATCATTCTTAAATTGCTATAATTGTGATTACAGTAAATAAGAAAATCCACACCTTCTATGACAAAAAAAGAGAAATCACTGAACCAAAAAAAAAACAAACCAAGAATCCCAATGCAGCTGCCTCCCTCTTATTGTTTCTTGTATGAGATGCAAAACTGTAGGGTATCGACTGATTTTACTGCTAAATGCAATATTTGCTTTGTCTGTTGATCATATTCTTTCTTCCCATCAGTTACTTATTTTTGTTTGTTTTCTTTGGTTTGTGGTGGGTTTTTTTCCTCCCCCTTTTAAAATTATTATTATTACTGTCATTTGTGGCTTGTTAGGCTTGGTGTTAACTCACATGGTTCAAATCTGGACTATGCTTACAAGGAAAAGGCACTTGAAGGAAGCATCTCGTAGAGCTTCTCAATTCCCAATGTCATTTGACAGTTCTCAGTGTGATTATTCTCATGTCTTCAATGTGAGTGAGCCAGCACAGCATATGTGAGTGGACACGGGGGTGAAGCAGACTCTGTGGAAGGGCAGCAGAATCTCTCTGTTCTAGGGCAGGCTTCATCTTGCCCATATTTTGCTGTCTAAGACTGTGTAGGGTACTCAAAAGATCTTCTTGTCATTAAAGGAAAGGAAATAGGCACTTTGGTGGTGCTTGACTCATGTGAAAATGTGCAAACTTCTAGCTTAGAGTAACATGAAACTTATCCTGGATGACACTGACAGTCCCAACTAACTCTTGTCAGCTGTAAATGGGGACTAAAGTGACAAGTTCAAAGTTAGATGTCTATATTCAGATGAGTCCTTCCTTGATTTGTTGGGGAGAAAGATGCCGTTCCTTCCCACCATTTACTTGTTGGAATCCCACAGACTTCCAGCTGAGCAGCAGAGCAAACATTAGAGCAATCACGGTTTGAAATAAGACCAAAGGCAACTGAGTGGAACAGAAGACTAATGAACAAAAGATGCAGCTTTTTCTGGGAAAAACAGGTTTGGTTTTTTCATCTGAGTTGTCAAAATATCCCTGTGAGTGTGTCTATATGTGCTATAAGTCCTTGTAAAGCCACCTGCATCATCAGACCTGCCAGTTTTGCAGATAGTGGGTTGGCAAGAAGTGTGGCTGAGAGATGTCCTGGAGCTCGTGGTATCCTTTGTGCCTGCACGTGCCCAGTGGGCTACTATTTTGCCAGGCAACCTCTAAGCAGGCAGTCCACAGCCTGATGGAGAAGCAGCCCTGTGGGTGGAAAGCACCTGGAAAGCAGGCTGTGATGCTGTATTTACAGCTTTTCAGAATGGTATTGACATATCCTACAACTCTTGGGTAGAGTGGTCTTCACTAGAGGTAGCCGTGGCGAGCATCTAAATCACTGCCTGCTCTAAGATGGGGGAGCAGAGAATAGTCTTTCAGTCTTCCCTTTGCATCTAAAATTCTCCTACGTTTGCAGGCATGTCTGTGGGTAGAACAATGAGACTTTGCTTCATCATGAAGTTGGAAACACAGTAGGAATCAGTGCTTTCATCACAGCAGTGCTTATAATTAGATTGCATTCCTTTTCGTTCTTAAAGAGATTGCATTCTTTTTCATTCTCAACATTTACCAGAGAGATTCAAGGTCTTTTATAAAGTGGAAATCAAATAGCCTGCTCTTCATCTTTCTTTTGTACAAAGTACAGCCATATAGACTTCAACACATTTCAAGGTTTTTGACTGGGATACTGAAGATCTTTCACTGTTCAAAAGTGACAAGTGGTACTATTAAATTCTTCTCTGCACTCAAATCGTTTCTACAAAATGCAGAAATTTCTACAAGACAGCACTGTGTCACTTTTGAATGACACACAACAAAAATGTGTGTACTTTGTAAATTATGAACATTTCTACTACTAGTTTCATCTAGATCACCTATAGCTCTATCATATTTTCTTTATGGGTAGCAAAAGGCATTAGCTTGTTAGTTGCAGTCATCACGTTCCTTTGATTCCTTTTAAAGTACTTTTCACTAAGGTTCTGCCTTTTCCCCGTAGACTGTGGTTCTGATGGCTAAATCTCTCCTACTCTCTGCTATCTCCATCAAAGTACTAATGGAGCCCTTTCAGTTCACTTGCCCTGATCAGGCAACTCGCCCTGTGGGGCAAGAGGCCTTGCTTTGACTGATCTGTCCATCTGGCTTTAAAAATTCAATTTGGGTCTCTGTGGAGACCCCAAAACCAGTGGATCTGGTTTACAGGGGTTGGAATGTGGGTGCATTTGGACGCTGTACACAGATTTCTGTGCTTGTTCTATACATGGCTATAATATTTACTTACCTTGTTGGGAAGCCTAAGTCAATATTTGTGTGATGCTTTGAAATCCTTAGGTGCTGTGGAGAATAAATTATTGTTCATTCATCACATGCCACATTGCAGTGAGTAACATACAGTAGCCTGAGCGCCTGTTATTACAAACACATTTATAGCTAAAACACTCTTGTAGTAGTAGGACTTTGCTCTACCTAATGTGACTTCTTTATCATTTTTAATTTAAAAATGAGATAAGATCAAGAACTATAAGTCTTTTATCAAATACATGGGGGTTTTTCATGTCTGATACTTTCAAAGAAGCTAAAAAGGGTCTGAAAGCTGAGTGGTTTTACGTGCTCATACCTCACAGAAAGTAGCTCCAATTCACCTCGTGTTTTGTAAATATTGTGAAAAGGATTTGTGCTTGATAGGAAAAGGGACTTTACCTCATAATACAAATATGACTGGGGAGGCCTCTACCAGTCATACTTTCTTATGGATGATGATTATCCAGAATGTATTTTAATAATAAGCTTGCCATTCCATAATAGATATTTGTATTTTAATTCATATTGTACACTATTTGCTTAATACGTAAGTAACATGAGGTACTTGTGCGGGTGGGTGATACGTACACGTAAATATTCTGCTCTCCAAGAGATAACAGAACTGTATGGTGGGCCAGTACTGAAGCCCCTGACATGTAAATAAGGCAGCTTACCCACAGGATCCTTCACAGTTCGGTGGTCCCTTTTTGGGTTGATTTTGGTTTTTTAGGACCCTCATTCCTCACTTAGGGAGCTCAAATCACGTCAGTGGTTATTCTTGTCTCTGTTTCACACCTGTACCAACAGTCGAGCTGCACCTCACCTACTGCCGGGTGGCCTGGCATGTGAGAGTTCATTGCATTGAACTACTGATTGCAGAAAAGACTTTAAAATCATGACTTTGATTAGATGTTGTCCAACTGCAGGCAATAAACACAGGCTGGTTTGCAATGTACAGATTAAATTCATGGATGTTGAAACCAAAACGTGGTTCCGTATCATTGAAGCTGAAGTGGCCTTTATGAAAGGCCTCTGCGCTGCCAAACCTAACAAGAGGTTGCCATTAAAGGGGGTTGCAGATGCAACATTCATACATCAGAGACCTCTTCACATTGTGTGCCTCCTATCAAGGCTTCCAGTTGGCTTTTGGTATGTCAGGGCAGAAGGGGTGAAATCTTGTTGGAGGCTTGTCACCAGTGTTGTCCCCAGAGGGCTCAGATTTGAGTCCAGTCTTGTTTAATATCTTTATTGATGATCTGGATGAGGGGATTGAGTGCACCCTTGGTAAGCTCACAGACAACACCAAGCTACGTGGAAGTGTTGATCTGCTGGAGGGTAGGAAGGGTCTACAGAAGGATCTGGACAGGTTGGATCAATAGACCAAGGCCAATTGTGAGAGGTTCAATAAGGGCAAGAGCTGGGTCCTGCCCTTCAATCACAACAACCCCAGGCAGCGCTACAGGCTTGGGGAAGAGTGGCTGGAGCTGCTCAGCAGAAAAGGACCTGGGGGTGTTGGTGGACAACTGGTTTAGCATGAGCCAGCAGTGTGCCCAGGTGGCCCAGAAGGCCACCAGCATCCTGGCCTGGATCAGGAACAGCGTGGCCAGCAGGAGGAGGGCAGTGATGGTGCCTCTGTCCTGGGCACTGGTGAGGCCTCCCCTCCAGTGCTGTGTTCAGTTCTGGGCCCCTCACTACCAGAAGGACACTGAGGTGCTGGAACGTGTCCAGAGGAGAGCCACCAAGGTGGTGAGGGGTCTGGAGAACAAGTCCTGTGAGGAGAGGCTGAGGGAACTGGGCATGTTGAGTTTGGAGAGGAGGAGGCTGAGGGGAGACCTCCTTGCCCTCTCCAGCTCCCTGAAAGGAGGGTGTAGAGAGGTGGGTGTTGGCCTCTTCTCCCAAGGGAATCATGACAGGAGCAGAGGAAATGGTCTGAGGTTGCAGCAGGGCAGGTTCAGATGAGATCTTAGGCAGAATGACTTGACTGAAGCAGTGCTCAGGCACTGGAACAGGCTGC
The DNA here is from genome assembly GCA_013400055.1 of Nycticryphes semicollaris. Taxonomy (NCBI): domain Eukaryota; kingdom Metazoa; phylum Chordata; class Aves; order Charadriiformes; family Rostratulidae; genus Nycticryphes; species Nycticryphes semicollaris. Next base: position 333,839 of record VXBJ01002345.1, read on the forward strand.
CCAGGGAGGTGGTGGAGTCACCATCCCTGGAGGTGTTTCAGAAAGGGGTAGATGTGGCACTTGAAGGCAAGATTCTAGGGGGGTTTTGTGTGCATGTGGTTGGACTCGGTGATCTCAGAGATTTGTTGCAACCATGAAGATTCTGTGATTCTGTGAAAACTGACCAAAAAAAAGGATTGGGGTATAGCCCTGCAATTTGTACTTTGATTTAATTCCCTTTTTACCGTTGCTTATTTTTTTTTTTTTTTCTGATTCTATAAGGAAGAAATAATTTTATTCTTGGTTCCATCCTTACTTTGAAAATAGCTACCTGGATGTCAAGAGCAGTCATTTGTGCTCACAGTGTTTTGGGCACTTATGATGTACATCCATGTATGGTTTCAGTATATGCTCCTGCAGCCTGTTTACTGCTCCCCTTGGAAGGACATCAGGCTAACTGCGGGGGGACTGCTCTCAACAAGCAATGGATAAGTCATCTCTTTGTCAGGATGTAACTACCACAGCATAGAGTTTCTATCAATATGCCAATAAAACCAATAGTGGGGTTTCAGACCACCATACCAGTTAGCACCTCATCTCCTTAGTTCACTAGAAACCTCTATGTTCTGGTTTTCCATTTAAGTTGTAGGAGGGTTACTGGCATTAATGAAAACCTCCAACTGGTGAACAGTGGCATTCCTCAAGGCAATGTGAAACAGTAGCTCCCTTGTGAGCTGTGGGCTGGGCTGGTCAGGCTCAGTTGGAGCTTTGGAGCAGCTTGGAATCTTCACTGAAACTGAAAACCAAGCAATTATGATGCCTGCATAGCCATGACAAGTGACTCCCTAAAGTTAGCACAAAGCTCACCTAACACTTTCAGTTTTTAAAAAACAAACTTGCCAGGTCTTTATACAGTTGGTGTTCTTAATGCCAGGCTGTCTTTGTTAGGAATTAGGAGCCTAGCAGAAAGGGGACGGGGCAGGGAGGGTGGGGAGAGAAACCCAGGAGATGCATAGGAAATTATCTGACAGGCAGGTGTGCAGACAGGCAAAACAATACATATTTATCTCTTAAGTGGAATCATATTCAGGTAGTATGCAAAAGCTCCAGGCATGATTGACATCCTGCTTTGTACTGGGTGCGCTGCAGACACCTAATAAAAGGCAGTCCTGGAGTCAGAATGGAGAATTACTGGAGCTTCACATTTAGCTGTAACACCTTACCACAATCAATTGTATGAAAGAATTTATAACATGGTTCAAGAGGACTCCGGATACTCCTAATATTGTAAGACAGAGTAAATTGCAGTATTTTAAAATACTTGTATTGTCATGTACCCCTATGCTATCTGTAGCAGGAGATGAAGATAACTATGGTTTATTAGTGTGGTAATTGAGACTGAACGTTGCGAACAATGTAACAGGGAGGCAAATATATATTTACTCAGAATGCTTAAATGCTTCAGTAACTTCAGTGCATTACTCTGCTAACCTCTTCCAATCTGTTAAATATGTATTGAGTAGATAATGAGGCTATATCCTCAGGAGCACAAATTATTTAACGTAAAGCAGTGGTTTAAAGCTACTGGTTGTGAATTATTCCAAAACCTTTACCAAAGAAGTTCCCAAGATGAGGGCTGTAGATCACTGTCAGTTTAAAGAATGAAATCATGTCAGATTATGCTGGCTCTTTCCTGTGTTTCCAGCTGCTAATTTGCATTAAAATATGGCTAAAAATACATCAATTCTTCCCTAATATTACTTTGCTGTGGAAGTATTTACTGTATTCACCAAAGTGTTGCTATGTACTTGTCTTACAAAAGCCTTCGATTCACATGGACTCTCCTCATCCAGGCATAAATGATAGTTTAAGAAGAGCTGACAGTCTCTTCTCTAGCATTTACCTTGCAGGCTGTGCGTTAGTGAAAGGATCCTTTTTTCCCCCCACAAATACCAGAAGGAAATGTTCCAGATTGATTTCAATTTCTCCTTTAAAGGTGACTAGAAATATTTCCAATGTGATTGCAATAGCTTTTGATAATATTACTATAATTCACTTTGTATGCTTTTTTTTTTTTTTTGGCATAGACCTTCTCCTGTGCACCCATGAATTGCCTATGAAATGTTATAAACTGAATTAAGACTATTTCAGCATGGTATTTTAAATGTGCATTTAAATGCATTTTAAAAATACATTCTCAGTAAGAGAATAATTAACATCTTCAGTGTTATTTTATACACTTATGAGATGCAGTGATTCTTCATACAGACAGGACTTTCTCAGGTGTCACAGGTACAAATGTAAGGGGTAAAATCCTGTTCCCATCTGATGCAATAGCAAACCTCCCTCTGGTTTCAGTAGGACTGAGATGCTGCCTTACTCAACCAAAGCACACAAGACTAGGATCTATAACATAGCATTTAATGTATTTGCCATTTAGAAAAATATAAAGAGAATATGAAATATTATTGCTCTGATAACAGTGATACAGAACACTGCGAAGAGAGATGGCACCCATGTGATCTTAAAAAATAGTAAGTAAACTGAGAAAAAGAAAACTTTTACGGTTAGTGAGTCAAAAACTCTAGTCTTTATTCCAGAATGAAATAGAAACAGATTCATCGAGAGGGTCAGTCTTTCAAGGACTCAATCCCATGTTTTAAAAATTGCCTAGATGTTTTTCAGTGCAGTATTCTCAGGTGAAACCTGAGAAATTGCAAAACCCTCAACTGACCACTATATTGAGATGGCTATTACTGACCCCCTCCTCTACTTATGGTGCAAAGAAAATCTCCTCCTACATATTTTATCTGTGTGACATAACAGATCCAGCTGAGCTTCCAGTTGGGCCGGTTGCTTTAGTAGCAGCCACAGGTTACTCCATGGAGCTCCCTGAAAGAGTCAGTTCCTCAAAATAGGTATCTTCATGGATATAACATTTCCAGCTCGGAAGAAAAGAATGATGAAATAGATGCCATGTTAAAAATCACTCATCTCAGTGATACTCAAGTGTTACTTAATGTTTTCATTAATAGACTTTTGGGTTAGTAGGAATACAAAATTATTTTGCAATATAAAAACCATACAAATGAATTAACAGGCGATGCTTAAATCAGAGGAGGAGGGAAACATGCTGGAGGTGGGCTTCGAAAGTGAACTCAGAAGAAAGAATAAATGTGTAGAAGAATACCATGTCTTGGAGGAGAGAATTATTTTGGTCTGTTCAAGTGGATGAGCAGTAATTAAATTATATTTGTAAATAAACAGATTCTTCCATTTCTTCAAGGAGCATTAAACTGGAAATGAGCTCAAAATAAGACTGGTGATTAGTGTAAAGTAGTTGCATTTCTGTCAGGTAACCACCATTTCTGTTTGCTTGTTTTAGTCATGATGTAGAATAAGAATGGAATTCAGTTCCTATTTGCACATCTATAAAATGCAGATTTAAGTCTAGTGTATGTCTGAGACATATGGCATGATTTTTTATTTGTTTTGATTGTCAAAGTTTTTCATTACGTGCTGTAGATTGATAGAGACCAAGATCTCCCACAAGAAATGTTTAAAGGCAGATGCTGTCTTGAGCACGTGCTTAGATTACAGATGTAGGGGCATGAGGCTGGAAACGTCTGAGCATCTTCAGTTTCTTTTGATGTCTGTATGAATGAGAGTCTGGGGTCATCGTTTTTAATAGTGACATACTGAGCATTGTGAGAAGTTAACATTCCTTTTTTAAACCCACCTGTGTTATGAAGCATGTAAAGAAAGCACTAGAACCATATTTTGCTATGATTACCTGTATACTCATTTCCAGATTTTTATTTGCTTGTTTGTTTTAGTTCAATTACAGCAGCAAAACAATGGTCAAGCCAAAATGCATTCACTTCAAACTATAATGCTTTATTTTTAGCTGCATGAAACAAGAAAAAGATAATGACTCTTTTCTGCCAAGGCACCCTCATCTTCCTTTTTAGCTACATTAGGAAGGTTAGGAAAGACTCTTTCCTTACATTTCTAGAAAAGGAGGATATTCTTCAGGTCTTTGCAGCTTAAAAAACAGGCAGGTGATCACAATTTTCATGTGCCCTGTTTCTCCCTCAGAAGAAGACCCATGTTTATAGGCATCCTGGCAGAAAACCCCATGTTATATTTAATAAACCAAAGACTTCCCTCAGTCTGTCCATTGCATGGCTTGTCATTCTGTGCATTCAATTGTGAAGTCTCCTTGGGTCATAAATGGCAGTACATTGCATCTCCTGTGTGAAGTCCTCATACCTACCATCCTGAGTACTTGGATGGAAATTCTGCTATGGGTAATTTTTAGAGTTCTGCCATGCAACGGATCCTTGGCAACCAATAATATAAAAGGGAAACCCTATGTGAAAATGGGAGGTTTTTAGAAATAAAAAAGCACAGCTTTTAGTTTTAAATATTAATCGAGAAGTTTCAGATTCTTTTTCAGCTTGGCTCACTGTCTTCTGTGGCCCCAGAAGAAAGAATCTTTTTTGGATGCCATTTGATCCCACCAGTGTTTGAAATTCTTAATTATCCTTTCTAGCTTTCTGACATTGTGTTTTTCTTCTTGACATTCACAAAGTGTAAATATAGGTCTGTCCAGGATGAATTCCATTTAGCAGACAATGCTTGACAGCCTCAGTAAATTCGGAATGATCTATTCATTCATCAATATGTGTGGATAATTTCCATTAAGCTAAAAAAAATTTGTGTACAGCTGTAATAACTAGAGTCTTTTAACACTTTAGTGTCTTCCTAATTGCCAGGGAGGTTTCAACAGCAGACTGAGATATCTCCCCAGCTTTTAAGGCTCTGGGAGTGTTGATTTGAAAAAGAAGGAAGGGTTAATTTTCTTATGGGAGCAGCTTTGCTGGAAGATTGTCCTTCTGTATGTCTTGGCTGGTGTATCTGTCCCAGGCTGCTAGGACGCTTTCCTAACCTGTAGCCTGTGGAGGACAGGTCCCTGTTGACCCAAGTTGCAGGTATCTGCTGGTTGCAGGATAGGGGAGGTTAAGGTTGCAGTTGTCCTGCCCAGGCTGCAGGAGTCTCTCATGCTTGCTTAGAAACGTTCTCGTGTTCACTCTCTGGAAAGGAAAGGTTTAGGAGGAAGAGTAGAAGAGAGAAGTGTCAAACAACTCTGTATTGTGCCCTAACACAATTTGATCATGTTTTCATTTCAAAGGTTAATGTATTCAACTTGGATTTGTTGAATCATGTAAAGTAATATTTCAAAACATCCCCTAAAAAATAATTTTATGAAGAGCGAATATATATATATAGATGATGATTACCTTATTCTGTAGGACTGCAAAAATCACTGAAGATCTTTGTAATGATTTTTGTGTGATGGATTCAGTCAAAGTTAATGATTTTGCAGCCCCCAGTTGTGGTTATATTATAAATAATTGCATTACCCCTGCATAACTCATTGCTGTTGCTACATAGTTTAAATATTTTATATAGTTTTTAAGGACTGATCCTATTGCAAGGTGGGGAAAAAATGCAATTATCTGTGCCATTTCTTCCGTCTCAAACCACAAGGAAACTCTCCCATCACCATTCTTGAGATATTAATCAATCAACCTGCTGAATCTTCCTGGTTTCAATTACTTGTCTTATCCTTTATAACTATTTTTTTAAGTGCATGCCTACTTGTGAGCTATTTGTGTGTGGTTTTGAAGACCCCAATTAGCATATGCTAAATAAGCATGAAGTTTGATCAACTCAGGTTGAGTCAGATTTCTGTCCAGTGGAGGACTTCATGAAATGGGTGATATGCAAGTATATCTGTATAAAAGTATAAATGAGTGATGTGCGAGTACGTTGCTTTTGTTGTGCTTGTTGGAAGGGCCTTAAAAAGCAGAAATTTAGTGGGCAGAACAGTCTGCTGAGCTTTTAAGTAGTTACTCAGAGAAGCTGTTTCTTACTTACTCAGGTGAATAATAAAGGCCAGTGAATACTGAAAGGGTTGCAAGATCTCAGAATGAAAGCGTTAGGATTTTTTGCATGTCATAGTCAGGAGTTTTTCTTTTTTTCTCTGAACATATGCAGGCAGTTTCTAATAGTATTATCAGCGCTATTGCTCCTGCTGTAGCTGAAGAACAGAAAATCTAGGTTTACAAATTTGAAAAAAGGTAGGATGTGGAGCAGGAGGAGAATAGAAGATGTTAAGAAGTGATGGAAAGAGGCAATTTTGAACTAAGTTAATACCACTAATTAATATTTGGTTCTTAGTTAATTGTCCAAAACCTCACATATCTTAATGATTACTTAACATCAAAAAGTGTCTGTGGGTCTAAGGAATGGGGAGGGTCATGGCAGAGGGCTGAGGGTGGTGCAGAGAAGAGGTAACAAAGTGTCTGTGGGAATATTTACTTTTTCAAAAGCAGAGATAAGTATAATAGTTCATAGTGCACTTGTTCATTCCACGTTTGCTACAGACATATCGGCATTACTTCTGTTAAAGCATGTAAAATATGAATGTATTAATTAATAGTCAGTGTGGAGAAGGCGAGGAGGGGAAAGATTCAAGGAGGAAAAATGAAGGCAGTTGGACAAGATGACAGACGCAGTTTTTCCCAGGACTGTCACTTAAGCTTTGCCCTGTGCTGTGCTTAAACCTCTAGGCCACAGCTCTCCTGGGGTATCACGTACTACGTGTGGATGAGTTTTCAAAGTGACCTAAAAGATAGGCACTGTGCTCCCTCTGAAAGGCAATAGGAATGAGGATCCCCATATCCCAAGGCCTTTCTGAAAATCTCATCTTACATACAGCCTTAACCACTTCATCACAGTCACTAAATAACAGCAGATACTTGTTAACAGCATGTGTATTAGTCACTGAAAAAAATTTATCCCTGCTTCGGGGCTCCTCTAAAGAAATTACACCTCTCTGTTTCTCAGCCTTCTGTATGTAACACCTGAGAAATAATTGTTTTCATTTTTCTTTGCCTCATTGATTGTAGAATAAATAATCCATGAATAACTCCCCACCCTCGTTATTCTACTGTATCTGGTGAGCAATAACTTTTGGGTGAGTCTGTTTAAGGGCAATGCCAGGAAGGATGGAGAGGGATGGAAAACAGCGGTCAGTCTCTTGAAATCCCTAAACCACAAACCTCTAGGATATGGCCAGGTTGTCTCAGTCATCACTTGTAGGTGAAAACCGTAATGATACTTTAATGCAGCTTGCTTCCTGGCTCGCCCTCGGAGCGAGAATTAATTACCGAATGCAAACATCTGCATTAGCGGCTCCTGCAGCCCCAGCTCTCTGCGGGCGGGATGGTGCTCAACCCCCAACTCCCCCGGAACCGGGACCGCTCGGAGGACTTGCCTGCTGGCCGCCTGGCTCGGATCCCGGCGGGCTGGAGCTCGGGGAGCCGCTACCATCTCCGGTGTGCGGGGGAGCGGCGGGGAGAGAGGCGGGAGCCGGCGGCGGGGGCCGCCGCTGCGCCCCGGGGGCGGGACGGGACGGCTCAGCCTCCGCGCCCGCCTTCAGCACCGCGGACAGCGGCACCGGCGCGGCCTCCCCGCCCATCGGTCCCCGGCGCCGGCTCCGAACCAGGCGCGGGAGGACGAGCGGGGTCCTGGAGGCCGGAGGGGCGCAGAGGAAGAGGGAGGAGCCGGAGGAAGCGGAGGGAAGGCGAGGGGAGCGCTAGGGGGAGGGTTCTCCCTTCTGCTGCCTTTTCTTTTTTTGGTGGTTTTTTTTTTTCCGGGGGGAGGTCGGTGCTGCCGGTGGCAGCGTTTCCTTCTGCTGGAAGATGATGAATACATGAGGAGAGAAGCTCTGAGCCTGCTTCTCTGCTGCGGGAGTGCCTTTCCCTCCCTCCCTCTCTCTCTCCCCCCTGCCTGCCTGCTCCTGTGTGAGTGTGTGTTTGGCTCCCCGGCTGTGTGTGCGTGTACACTGTGTATATATATCTGAGCTGGGAGGTTATTGCAAGCTTCTCTCAGCAGCGCTGCTCTGTGCAGGGAGAAGGGCTCAGCTGCAGTGGTAGCATCAACAGCAGCATTAGCAGCACCAACAGCTTTTTCTGCCTTTCTCCCTTCCCTTCATCTCCATCTCCCTTTCCCTCCCTCCCCCCACATCATTTTGGGGACTGCTTTTTTAATTTTTCTTTTGCTCTTCTACAGTCCTTGTTATTTGATACTTCGTGGCCTTTTCTCTTTTTTTTCCTTTTTTCTTTTTTTTTTTTGTTTTTTCCTCCCTTCCTCTGAGAAGGAGGAACAGACACAGACACGCACAAACACAGGGAAATAAGGGGAAGAAAGTACCGCGACTTCTCCTGCTGCTGCAAACCCAGAGATAGCAGCCGAAGAGGGGGGTTGGCTTCTACCCCAAGGTAAAGCCCTGCCCCCTTTACCTCTTCACCACCTCCTCCGAGAAGGAGAGAGAGAGAGAAAGGGCCGAATTGGAGAAAAGCAGGTCTTCTGCAGCTGGCTTTTGGAGTACAGGGAGCCAGGAAGTGAAGGATGGTTGTGGTTACCCGAGCTGGCTGCAGGGCAGCTCTCTTCCTCTGGATTTTCAGCAGCATTAGCTGCAGAGCCAGGACCGCTCTGCCTGCATCTCGTAAGTACCCCTTCCTGAGAAGCATGTACAATTTCATTTCTGCACTAAGCCAGAGGGGAATTCCCTCAACTCTGGGAGGCTGATTATTTCCTCTGTGCTGGTGAATCGGGTGTTTGATTTTCTGTGTTATTTGTATGTGCATGTGTGCACTGAGGCTGGATACTGTTGGGGTTGCTCCCTTATCAGATCTTCCTTAGTGTAGATGATTTCAGTGGCAGCTGGTGTGGAAAGTTGAAGGACCTGCTCTATGATATAGTCTTGGTTCTGCAATGGAGTCAGAGGGGGAAAGGAATCAGAAGCTATTCAAACTTTGGGGGTGGTTTCGGTTTGTTGATTTGGTTTGGTTTTTTCCTCCCTTCCTCAGAAGGTGTGCAATTTGCATGGGGAAGCACTTCATTTCCACAGCTGTGTGACAGAAAAGAGGAGAAGGGAGCAGTTTCCATAACTAGTGTTTTATCAGGGAGCAGCAAGAGAAAATTATGTCTCATTTGAAGAGAAAAGAATGACTGTGACTTGATGGGAGGGAACTGAGCCAGGACAGCTTTTCTTGAGAGTGAAGTTTTGCTTCCCATAATAAAAAGAGCAAAGGTATTTTAGAGGAGACCAGCAATTGCTCCCCTAGGGAGGCAGAAATAGAGAAATGATAAAGCATCTGCTGAAATGCTGAACTTGAGCCCGGAGGAGTGCAGAGCACCTATGCAGGACCCAGATCTGCTGTCAGTGTAGAAATGACAGCGTACTCAGTGATTTCAATGGGTGTTAGATCAAATCTCCAACACAGCACTGAGCTGTAGTTTCCCGCAAACCATTTGCAGGTAGATGTCAGTGTTAAGTATTTGGTTGTTTCTCTTCAGACCTTATAAAGCATTTGCCATTTGCAAAGTGTGTTTGAAATGCATACTGAAATAAAGCAGTGCCTTTTTATAGAATCATCAAAAATAGATACTACTGTTGACTTCCTCTGTTGTTTGTAGAGGAAAGAAATATCATGAGATGTTACAGATAGATGTGTTGGGGTTGTGTGTGTGTGTGAATGGGGCTGATTCTACTGACCAAGCAGGGAATTCTCTTAGGATGTAGTGTATATGCTGCATAGAGATCTATGTGGATCATGATATTTATTTATTTATTCCTCAGGAGCAGGAATGAACAATGCAATGGTTAGGGAACTGGAGCACTGCTGTACTTTCTCAGTGGGTTCCAGTCTCTTATCATCTGATACCTATTGAAAAATAAAACAATGTTCTTGTTCCGGGATTTGCTTACACTTAGACATTTATTTGTGTGTCAACACAAAATGTACAGCAGCGTCTGCATCGGATCTAGGTCTCAGAGGCTGTAGGATGTTCAGTTATTTTTCTGCCTTTGATTTAGGAGAAATATTGATCCTGAGGTTTACTGTTTAGTTTTGACCGGCTATCTAATTTTTCTTCTGAATATTATTTCTCCATGTCTCAGGCTCTGCATTACAGGGATATACGGGGTTGGGGAGTGGGGGGGGAATATTATGATTTAGGTTGTCAGACATCTGTTCTCAGGAAATAAAGTTCCCTTTACTGATTTCTATAATAGGGCTTTTGAATGTGTTGGGGTTGGTTTTTTTTAGTCATTGGGTAACTAATGGCTGTAGTTTAACTTGAAAATGACCTGCAGTGGGTTAACATATTGCTCAACGAACAAACATTTAACTTTTGAAAGAAGTTACTAGAGTAGTTAATGGTTGTAGTAACATCACTATAACCAGAAATTCCATGAATAAACAATACATAATTTAATTACAATTTACTCATCTACATTCCCATCTTGACATTTTTTTTCATGTATTCAAATATTTCTATATATTAATTCACCTTCCAAGAGCTCACACACTGCAATCCTTATGTAATATATAGCATTTTATTTCTGACTCACTTCTGAAAGTGAAATGGAGCTGGATTTGTTTACTGGAAACAGAAATGTAGCTAGAAGTACACGTCAGCCTTAAAATCACTAAAGGAGTATTCACATTGCAGTGCTGGCTTACAATTCTTGTGAGAACGTAGGGGTGCTTGGGAAGTGGCATCGGGGTAGGAACTCAAGTGCTGTGTCACAGTGTTCTGGTGCCCCGTGTAACTGGTTACGGTGTTGCACGCTTCGCTGTACAAACCAGTCACTCTGCTGCGTTTGCTGGGGTTGTTTGTTACTTGTGTGCCAACTGATTGTGAGTGACACTGGGTAATTTTCTTCTCCTTTGGCAAGAGAATGCACTTGGGTTTTTAATCTCCTTTTTTTTTTTTTTTTTATCCCTTGTTACTTGTCACTTGGGTTTTTAATCTTCTTTTTTTTTTTTTTTTATCCCTTGTTACTTGATTTTGCACATCAGATTGGGAATACTTCTGAAAGAATTAAAAATTGTGTGAAATGCAACTTTGAGGTAAAACTCATTTCCAACCACGTTTTTATTTCCCCCTCTGTTACTACATTATGTTTTGACTTTGAAGTAATCAACAGCAGCAAATTTATTCTCTACAGTATGTTTTAGGAAGTAGGTATGATTCACGGTATATTCCGAATTACAAATCCCTAGATATGAGCTTGCTCTTCAGTGTTTTCTTACAGTCTGCTTGTGCTGACACAGAAAAAGGTACAGTTTTCAGCAAGAATAGAATCGGGCATCACTCACGTGAATACATTGCATCTCAAATGGTTGTTTGCTTTGCCAAGCCAGTGAGTCTGTCTCAGTCAGGGAGACGATGTCTCTCTGTAACACTCACTCAGAAGGGATCCTGTGAAAGCTTTGAATCTCCTTCAGTTTTATCTCAGGGTGAAGTCGGTGTTGAGTGCCAGTCTTGTAGTACAACAAACATAGGCTGTTATACAGTATCACAAACACTAATACTCAGATCTTACTGTAAATTTTGTTCATAGTAATGTTTTTTGTGCCTCGGCAATAAATTCTTCATTTTCCTGCATTATGGTTTTTTTTTTTTAAAAAGTGTAGAGGTATCAAAACACTCTTAACATCTGGAATGAAGTCTAATGAACATCTCAACCAGGAGAGGTCATCACAAGATAAAAAGTAACACAGAAAATACAAATTTGGTGCTTTATGGTCTTTTACATGGCTTAAAGAGGGAATGATAAGAATATGACCGTGGGCAGACTAACTTTCAACTGTGTTCTTACCAAAGAACCACAAAACAGTGACCTTGTCTTCTTAATGCGAATGTGAAAGGGATTGGTTGCAGGATCATCTGCTTCTCTGTGAAAGCAACTCACTTTAATAGTAGTTGTCTTTCACAGCCAAGCTTTATTTTTGTTTGTGTCCGGTTCTGTGTGGTGCAAACCTGATCAGTACAGAACTAGTAAAGCCTCCAGTTCTGCTGCTTTTCATGCTTTTGCAGTACGTCCCATACCACTGCTGAAGTTGAAGGTTAACTGCATTCTACAATAACTCATGCAGAAATAAATGAGGAGCAAGTATAGTAAATCATGAAGATTTGTATCTAAGCAAAAATACACATCTTCTAGCTTTGGCGGTGTGGCACCCAAACTGTCTTTCCTGTTCACTCTGCTTGAATGTTGGGTGGGTTGGGATGTCATATATTCTGCTAGACTCACTTTCAGGTATAGTTATCTTCCAGGAAATTTTTCAGACATTATAGCATTTTGTGAAATCTGGTCAATTCCAGTTGTGTTTCTGTTAGATCTGATTAAAATTTCTTAGTTCGGGTCCTGTTGTTGGAGATACCACAGAGTTTAGTTTCAGTTATACTGAAACACTTTCATGGAGGTTTAACCCTTAACCATTTTTTTTTCCATCTGGGTATCAAAGCACAAATATACTAAACTTGTAAACTGAGGGCCAAAGTTTCCTTTAAGACTATAGGATTTTGTAGCATTAAACATACACTTGCTTTTTTTTTTTAAGAACATGTTAGGTATAAATTAGAACAAAATGTATACACATCATATAGCATTACTGTTATATAAGGAGCTATGGAATCATAGAACAGTCCAGGCAGGAAGGGACCTCCAAAGGTCATCTAGTCCCACCTCCCCACAAGTCAGCAGGGACACCCCCAACCAGACCAGGCTGCCCAGGGCCTTCTCCGGCCTCCTCTTGAACATCTCCAGGGAAGGGGCCTCAACCACCTCCCTGGGCAACCTCTTCCAGTGGTCCATCACCCTCAGAGTAAAGAACCTCTTCCTAATATCCAATCTAAATCTGCTCTTCTCCAGCTTGAAGCCATTGCCCCTCGTCCTGTCACTGCAGGCCTTTGGAAACAGACTCTCCCCATCTCTCCTGTAGCCCCTTCAGACACTGGAAGGCTGCTCTGAGGTCTCCCTTCAGCCTCCTCTTCTCCAGGCTGAACAACCCCAGCTCCCTCAGCCTGTCCTCAGAGCAAAGGTGCTCCAACCCCCTGATCATTTTTGTGTCCCTCCTCTGGACCCGCTCCATCAGGTCCATGTCCTTCCTATCCTGAGGGCTCCAGATCTGCAATATCATATACATCCCTAGATAATAAAATTAATATTTAAAAGGCTAACAACAGTTTGCTAATCGGTTATTATTTAACAGCATTGAACTGAGTTACTCAGGGGGTGACTTTTTAAATGAATGTGCTTAACTATATGCTATAACATTATCCTACATGAGAATGAAATAGTAATTAAGAGTCTGCTGTCATTTCTGAACTGGTGGCAGCAGCAAGAACCTGCCTTGGTGCAGAAAACCCAAAGTTTCAGAGTCCTTACCTCCAGTGTATGCAACATTGCCCACAGCCTGACAGCAGACATTCATCTATATACTGAAAGTCTGATTCAAAGTTTGATGTGGTCAGTGGGCACTGAATCAATTGCAAATGTCATTGAATTAATGTTTTATAAGCTATTTTTTGCTTGGGTTCTTTTTCCTTTGCTTGTGTTTTTAATTAATTTCTTTTTTTTAAACTCTGGTGCCATAATGTGGAATAAAGCACAAAAAGGGCTTCAGTTAAGTGGCCCATTCTGCAAGAAAGTTTGAAAGTTGAGGTTAAGACTAAGAATTGAAGAACTGTCTCCATGAACATTGGCTGTTTGTATTGCAAGGAGGAGAGAAATGTTTTCTGATTATCTCTCATATTTTTTTACTCAGGTATTTTTAACGCATTTGGAGGATTAGTTCAGTTGATGCAGTTATGACAGGAAATTCTTTATATATAATACATTAATCAGATATTAGAAACTGAGTATCTACTTGGATAACTCACATCACTATGGGTCTGTGACAGGCAGTAGGTTTTCCTTTAGGAGTTCTTTAGGGGTTTCAATGTGGATCTCTAAATCTTATAATAAAGCATCAGATACCGTGTTTGATGTTTAGTACTTATAACAATATTTAAGTGCTTGGGGCAATAACAAACGATGCACCTTTTCTTTTTCTACATATGCAGAAGCTGATGTACCTCTGAGCAATTTGTCTCATAGGTCAAACATAAGAGAAGTAGTTAAATCTTGAGGTGTGCCACCAACCTTGTCTGCATTTCCTAAATACCAGTCATGGTTGATCTTACAAAAAGTATACTTGGAAACGTGCTCCAGTCACTCCAGATAGATAATGTTAGAGAAGTAGTACCAGTTGTCTTCATCAGGTGAAAATCTGAGTGACTTCTCCATTTTGTTACACTTCAGAATTTTAAAGAATACACGTAAAAGTGTAATGCTGTTTAGAAAGGGGTCACTTGATGAGGCCATGATTTCCAAAATCCACATGAAAGATCAGGAAGATCTGTGGGGCAAAGAGTGCAGTCTGGTAGCTTGAGTCTTCTCCCAGTGAAGGAGACAGAAGTTATGTCACTCATTCTCAGACCTGTGTGGTTGTGGCTTCTGTCAGGGAGAAGTTCTTGACTCAGTCCATTAGTATAAGATCCTAGAAATGATTAAATGGTTCTTCAGATTTCAGCCCTTTAACTAACATTGATTTTATCTGTATCACACTGCATTTATTCAGCTGCTTTATTGGCATTCCATAGGTAGATAGCATGAGACCACCAGCTAACTGCAGAACATGTTAAATCTCTAAGTTTGGTGGTGTAGGACACGGTGGTAATCAGTAATCAATTCTTCTGAGCCGTTTGGAGTTCCAGGTTTGAAGGTGTCATAGGTACTATGACTGCTGTTTGACATTTCCAAAGAGCTGGGGCACAACTAGGTTTTGGTAGCTCGGTGATTTTACAAGCAACTTTACAAAGTTGAGCCCTTTCCTGCCTGAGAGATGGTCTCAGCATTCACGCAGTGCTGTAGTACCCAGCTGTTTCCTAGTTGTTCCTCGAGCTTGAACAGCTGCTAATTCAGAGGAGAAAAGGATATTGACGTTCACAATTACCTCTTTCCTCTGCCCAAAAAAGTCTAGAGATTTTTTTTTTGCTTTACTGTCTCCCGTAGAGGTGGTTCTTTCAGACATTTAACTCAAGTGGTCATGCTAAGCCCACTGAGGGACTGGAAGATTTATTTAAACTTACAGTTCTTAATTTGATGTTAAAATTTATCGACACTTAAAATACTTATCAAGTGTATACACTCTAAAAATATATTTTAAATAGATCAAAGACTAAGATCCACTCAGCGCAGCTACGATCAGTACAATCTCAGGCTGGTTTACAACTTTAAACACATAAATACAATAAGCAGTTATAAATACTTTCTAGCAGTCAGGGAGCATTTGAACTGTCCTAGCCAAAAGATTTTCCACCCCAGGGACAAATGTGATAGTTTAGAATGAACATTTATTATTTCTTTCTTTAGAATATTCGAAATCCCACTTTAAAGAGAAAGTACCATTTTATTGGAGAGATGTAATGACCTGTTTAGATACCTAACTATAGCATAAGCATCCTGTTTGGTTTCTGGTAACTGCTATATCATGTTAATATTTTGTAGCCTTTGCTCAGGGAAATTAGCCATGCACATACTACATTTTTCTCTACTTTCTCTGTTTTTACACTGCAGGAATTACCTGCCTACAAGCATTTCTTTCATCCAATCTCGAGTTGTGCCACTCTCCATTTTTTTTTATCATCGAAATGGTGATAAAGCCTTGGCTGTGTCCTTGGTTGATTGCTCAATCATATGGTATACCTACACTGATATTTACTGTGAAACCAATGAAACCCTGGAATTTGGAGGGAAGGAATGCAAATAAGACCAGCAGATGAGCTGAGGAGACTGCAAGGGTCCATTTCCATAAGGGGTGGCTGAAAGCCTGTGATAAAAAGTTTGCCAGAGAAGAAAAAGAAGAATTGCTGCCATAACAAATGAAAGCTTAAAAGTATATTGGCCGGATGCAATGGGATGCAACGCAACAGGCAAGGGAATTGCAATATATTTTAGGGTTTTGTATCTTACATACTGGGTTTAAATGTTAGTGGTGTCAGGTTCTTGAAACACAGTGTGAAATGCAGTTAAATAGTGATGTAATTTTACCTCCAGTTCCATTTATGGGAATGGTAGCAAGATATGGTTGTGGAAAAGCCCCACGTATGAAAAGCAAATCAAACCAGCAAACTGTCGGTTGTATGATGAATGTCCTACCTGCTTCTTCCCGGGTATGGCCAAGCTGTTAGAAATGATAGTGGAATTCCCTGTATTTCAGAGATGGTATCCATTATGGTTCCAGTCTTCTTCCAAAACCACACACCATCAGACCCATTTGCTTCTGCTCTTCATTTGTTTGCCATTTCTCACATACCTCCTTTCTCATGTTGTTAATCTTATGCCCTGCTCACTGCCCTCTCCCCACCCTTTCCTCCAGGGATAAACTGACTCCGCTGACTTCTCTTTGTTTTCCATTGATTAATCACCGTATTGAGTAATTTGCTGAGCCTGAAACTAAGGGAGATTGTCTTCATTGGGTCCTGATTAATTCATCCCTATGTGAAAGCTAGGTACACAGGTAATAACTCAGTTGAAATTCCTTCGCCGCTTAATTGCTGTGCCATAATCCTGACATGTTAAATCACATAATCAGATATTATGACTGAAGTTAGGATTCATTTTTTCCAAAAACAATTATTAGAATATCATTATAAAGAAAGCTTTTATTAACTCTGTTTATAATTATGCATAAAATGGTTTGGGTTGGAAGGGACCTTTATAGATCATCTAATCCAGGCATGGGCAGGGACGTCTTCCACTAGATCGGGTTGCTCAAAGCCCTCTCCAGCTTGACCCTAAATACTTCCAAGAATGAGGCAACTGCAGCTTCTCTCAGCAACTTCTTAACCTCTTCCAGAATTTCTTCTTTCATTCTAACTAAAAACTAACCTCTTTTAGTTTAAAACTGTTACCCACATCTTATCACTACATGCCCTGGTAAAAAGTTTTTCTCCACCTTTCGTGTAAGCCCCTTTTAAGTATGGAAAGGCTGCAATAAGGTCTCCCTGGAGCCTTCTCCTCTCCAGGATAAACAACCCCAACCCTCTCAGTCCTTCTTTAGGAAAGGGAGAAACCTTCTGACCATTTTCATGGCCATCCTCTGGGCCTGCTCAAATAGGTCCGTGTCTGTCTTGTGCTGAGGACTCCAGAGCTGGACACAGTACTACAGGTGGGGTCTCACCAGAACAGAGTAGAGGTAGAGAATCACCTCCCTCGACCTGCTGGTCAAGCTTCTTTTGATGCAGCCCAACATATAGTTTTCTTTCTGGGCTGCCAGCACACATTGCCAGCTCATATCTAATTTTTCCTCTGCCAATATTGTCAAGTCCTTCTCCTCAGGACAGCTCTCCATCCATTCATTGCCCAGTCTGTATTGCTACTGGGGATTGCCCCAACCAAAGTGCAGGACCTTGCACTTGGCCTTGTTGAACTTCATGAGGTTCACATGGGTCCCTCAGGATGGCATCCCTCTCCTCAGGCATGTCAACTGCACCACTCAGCTTGGTGTAATGCACAAACTTGCTGTGGGTGTGCCCAGGTCCCAGTACGTTACATCAGTAGCTCTTGCCTTAGTCACCAATGGAGTCACTCCATCCTAGAAGGCCAAAAGATTAGTCAGGCAAAGTGTGCCCTTGGTGAAGCCATGCTGTCTTTCTCTAATCACCTCCCTGTCACCCACATGTTTTGGCATAGCTTCTAGGGGAATCTGTTCCATGACCTTCCCAGGCACAGTGGTGAGGCTGCCTGCTTGGTATTTCTCTTTTTAAAAATTGGTGCAATGTTTCCCCTTTTCCACACGCTGGGGACTTTGCTTGACTTTCATGACTTTTCAGATGTGATGGAGAGCAGCATAACAACTACATCTGCTGGTTCCCTCAGAACCCTGGGATGCATCTCACCAGGTCCCATAGACATATGTATGTTCAGGTTCCTCAGATGGTCTCACACCTGATCATCTTCTGCAGTGGGTGGGACTTCATTCCCCTAGTCCCTGCCTTGAGATTCAAGAGCTCAAGAAATGGGGGAAAAGCAATTGCCAGTGAGAAGTTGAGGGAAAGAAGTTGTTAAGTACCTCAGCATTGTCCGTGTTGGTTGTCACCAGGTGCCCTGTCTCATTTATCAGCGGGATACAGTTTCTTTTGTCTTCCTTTTCTGACTAACATACCTGTGAAGCTTTTGACACATTTTGTGGAATGTCTCAGTCTGGAACTACGTTTTTTATGGACTTTATACAACTTTACACATTGCCACATTAAAATGCCTCATGTTTCCTTTAACCAGCTGACCTAGATGTTCCAAGCTTGCGACGTGTGTAAACTTCAATTTCAAGTCATCTTCAGCTTCAAAGAGTATGCATTTTTCTGCAGTTCAAATAATGAAGATGTTAAGTAATGAAGGGTAGAAAATCAGATTTCCACTGGTTCTCACTAGGAACCACTCATTTTCTTTGCTGTGGTTAAATGTTGAGATATTTAGTATGTCACATTTATAATAACTCTGTATCTTGGTTTAAATGGTGTGCACTGCCAGTCAAATGCCTTCAGAATTCCAAATGTATACTATTACATTGCAGAAACAGATAGAAATGCATATATATGCAAATTTGATATGATCCAAATATGTCATCTCAGCAAAAAAACCCCAAACCTGCCTTCAAAATATCAGGCTACTTTGACAGGATCTACTTTTTATAAACCCAGGTTGATTTGCACTAATTACACTTACGTCCTTTCCATTTTTATTAATGGGGTTCTGTTCTTTTGTCTAGCAGCAATGTTAGTTGGAGTGGCTTGTATTTATGCAGGTCATCCTCTTGAGTATGTGCACACCATACTTTCTTTCAGTCTTTTGGAGTTTCCTTGGTGTTGCAAGGGTTACTGACGATCAGCAATAACCATGGTCAGGGACCTTTTCAGATAGGGGTTCCCTTGCTGTTTTGAAGCTGTCTAGCCTTGTTAGCTTCTGTTTAACATCTTCCTCAGTTTTTATTAGAATGTAAATTGTTTTGTTGCCACTCTGGGATCTGACTGTGCAGTCTTGTTTGTTTTCCTAACACTGTTTGTTAGTGTCTTTCTCACATGACTGGCAATTTCACCACTTGTATGTAACAATCTTCTGGTATGGATCCCTTTGCACCTCACTTCTTCTCACACCTCTTTTTAAAAAAAAACAAAAAACAAAAAACAAAAACAAACCAAAACCAAACCACCAAGAAACTGCTTTTTTGCTTTTTTTTTTTTTTTCCTCTTTTCATTATGCTTCTGTGCATACATAAAATAAGTCTTGGATCCTTGTGCTTATACTTTTCCTCTATTTGTTACCTTTGGGTTTACAGAGTCACAGAATGACTGAGGTTGTAAGGGACTGCTGGAAGTCATCGTGCCTTGCCCAAGCACAGTCACCCAGGCTGCCTAGGCCCATGTCCAGAGGGCTACAGATATTCAACAACCTCACTGGTTTTATCTGCTCACCAAGGAGATACTGCACAACCTCCCTGGACAACCTGTGCCAGTGCTTGGTCAACCTTACAATGAAAAAAATGCTCCCTGATGTTCAGATGGAACCTCCCAAGTTTCAGTGTGTGTCCATTTGCCTGACAGGCTCCTGTCAGCCCATTTCCCCACCCTGTTGAGATCCCTCTGGGTGACACCATGACCATCTGGCATATCAGCCACTCCTCACTCACAGTTTTTTGTCCTCAGCAAACTTGCTGAGGGTGCACATCATCCAGGGTCACTAACAAAGAAGTTGAATGGGACTGTACCAAATTCTGACCCCAAGGGTGCACAGCCTCAGCTAGACTTTGTGCCACTCTCTGGGCCCAGCAGTTCAACCACTTTTTAACCCACTTCACTGTCTCATGCAGCTCACACTTGATCAGCTTTTCTGTAGGGACCTTATGGGAGACAGTGTCAAAGTGTGGTCTCTTCTCACAGGGAATTAGCCATAGAAGGAGAGGGAANAACCCTGGGATGCATCTCACCAGGTCCCATAGACATATGTATGTTCAGGTTCCTCAGATGGTCTCACACCTGATCATCTTCTGCAGTGGGTGGGACTTCATTCCCCTAGTCCCTGCCTTGAGATTCAAGAGCTCAAGAAATGGGGGAAAAGCAATTGCCAGTGAGAAGTTGAGGGAAAGAAGTTGTTAAGTACCTCAGCATTGTCCGTGTTGGTTGTCACCAGGTGCCCTGTCTCATTTATCAGCGGGATACAGTTTCTTTTGTCTTCCTTTTCTGACTAACATACCTGTGAAGCTTTTGACACATTTTGTGGAATGTCTCAGTCTGGAACTACGTTTTTTATGGACTTTATACAACTTTACACATTGCCACATTAAAATGCCTCATGTTTCCTTTAACCAGCTGACCTAGATGTTCCAAGCTTGCGACGTGTGTAAACTTCAATTTCAAGTCATCTTCAGCTTCAAAGAGTATGCATTTTTCTGCAGTTCAAATAATGAAGATGTTAAGTAATGAAGGGTAGAAAATCAGATTTCCACTGGTTCTCACTAGGAACCACTCATTTTCTTTGCTGTGGTTAAATGTTGAGATATTTAGTATGTCACATTTATAATAACTCTGTATCTTGGTTTAAATGGTGTGCACTGCCAGTCAAATGCCTTCAGAATTCCAAATGTATACTATTACATTGCAGAAACAGATAGAAATGCATATATATGCAAATTTGATATGATCCAAATATGTCATCTCAGCAAAAAAACCCCAAACCTGCCTTCAAAATATCAGGCTACTTTGACAGGATCTACTTTTTATAAACCCAGGTTGATTTGCACTAATTACACTTACGTCCTTTCCATTTTTATTAATGGGGTTCTGTTCTTTTGTCTAGCAGCAATGTTAGTTGGAGTGGCTTGTAATTATGCAGGTCATCCTCTTGAGTATGTGCACACCATACTTTCTTTCAGTCTTTTGGAGTTTCCTTGGTGTTGCAAGGGTTACTGACGATCAGCAATAACCATGGTCAGGGACCTTTTCAGATAGGGGTTCCCTTGCTGTTTTGAAGCTGTCTAGCCTTGTTAGCTTCTGTTTAACATCTTCCTCAGTTTTTATTAGAATGTAAATTGTTTTGTTGCCACTCTGGGATCTGACTGTGCAGTCTTGTTTGTTTTCCTAACACTGTTTGTTAGTGTCTTTCTCACATGACTGGCAATTTCACCACTTGTATGTAACAATCTTCTGGTATGGATCCCTTTGCACCTCACTTCTTCTCACACCTCTTTTTAAAAAAAAACAAAAAACAAAAAACAAAAACAAACCAAAACCAAACCACCAAGAAACTGCTTTTTTGCTTTTTTTTTTTTTTTCCTCTTTTCATTATGCTTCTGTGCATACATAAAATAAGTCTTGGATCCTTGTGCTTATACTTTTCCTCTATTTGTTACCTTTGGGTTTACAGAGTCACAGAATGACTGAGGTTGTAAGGGACTGCTGGAAGTCATCGTGCCTTGCCCAAGCACAGTCACCCAGGCTGCCTAGGCCCATGTCCAGAGGGCTACAGATATTCAACAACCTCACTGGTTTTATCTGCTCACCAAGGAGATACTGCACAACCTCCCTGGACAACCTGTGCCAGTGCTTGGTCAACCTTACAATGAAAAAAATGCTCCCTGATGTTCAGATGGAACCTCCCAAGTTTCAGTGTGTGTCCATTTGCCTGACAGGCTCCTGTCAGCCCATTTCCCCACCCTGTTGAGATCCCTCTGGGTGACACCATGACCATCTGGCATATCAGCCACTCCTCACTCACAGTTTTTTGTCCTCAGCAAACTTGCTGAGGGTGCACATCATCCAGGGTCACTAACAAAGAAGTTGAATGGGACTGTACCAAATTCTGACCCCAAGGGTGCACAGCCTCAGCTAGACTTTGTGCCACTCTCTGGGCCCAGCAGTTCAACCACTTTTTAACCCACTTCACTGTCTCATGCAGCTCACACTTGATCAGCTTTTCTGTAGGGACCTTATGGGAGACAGTGTCAAAGTGTGGTCTCTTCTCACAGGGAATTAGCCATAGAAGGAGAGGGAATGGCTTCAAGCTGCACCAGGGCAGGTTTAGGCTGGCCATGAGGAAAGGATTTTTCCCAGGCAGAGTGGTCAGAGCCTGGAATGGGCTGCCCAGGGAGGTGGTGGAGTCCCCATCCCTGGATGTGTTTCAGAGTGGTTGAGATGTGGTGTTGGGGGATCTGGTGTAGGGGAGACCTTTGTAGAGTGGGGCTGATGGTTGGACTCCATGATCCCCAGGGTCTTTTCCAACCTGAATGATTTTGTGATTCTGTAATTCTATGAAAGACCTTACTGAAGTCCAGGTAGACAGTTATCAGGTGCTCTCCTCCCATCTATCAAACCAGTCATTTAATCATAGGATTTTATCAGGTTGGTCAAGCATGACTTCCCCTTGGTGAAGCCATGCTGACTACTCCTAATTATTTTCTTGTCCTTCATGTGTTTGGAAATGGCTTCCAGGATGAGCTGCTTCATCACCTTCCCAGGGCCCACAGTGAGGGGCTTTAGTTCCCTGGGTCCTCCTTCTTGCCCATCTTGAAGATAAGAGTGACATCTTCTTTCCTCCAGTCCTCGGGCAGCTCTCTCAATCACCACATGTGTTGGCAAGCATTAGCTAAAGTGTTTTTTTAGACAATTCCCATTCACAGTCAAGGTTTTCTGCTTGAACTCTTACATTCTGAAGAAATCTAGGTACTACTGCTACTAAATATATGTACCAATGGATTTATACATCCCTCAAGGAGCAACCAAAACATGTCATTAGTTGTAGAAACACACATACAGAAATTTTTTATTTAGAAAAAGATCTAGGGGACTCACAAGAACCCTGTCTAAGAGACTCAGTAAGTCATCTATATTCAACTAGGTATGTAAACAAGTGCTTTAAAATAAGCCCCTGAAGACACCCAAACATTCATGAATAAGTCTTTGATAATTATAAATGTTTTATTAAATTCTTGGTTGAAATGGGACAACCATATGCATAAACACATGTTAGGACCAAAGTAAAACACTACAAATAACTATTCAGCTACAATTCTCATTACTGATGGACAGTATCATAGAAGTGTCTGTCCAGTGTATTGTTTATGTTAATGACCCTAAATTCCGGATATAAATTTATGATTATTATCAGTTTTAATTATGACCTATAAATTAAAACATTATATGTGAAAATATTTTGTTTAAAAATACTTATTTTTGCTTGCCTAGAAATGGTTGCACATAATTTAAAAAAAAAAGTCTTTGAAAGAGTGTTTCTGAGCTGGGCTGAGTCTTTCCATGTACACACACACCCAGACAACAAAGCTGGCCAGGTGGGTTTTGGTGTATTGTTGGTAACACAAAAAAAAATGAAGCTGCTTTGAGTTTTCTCTTGAATGTATGGCAGAATGATTTCGGGGAGTTCCATAAAGTTTTTGGTAAGTTCTGTGGCTTTACATGCAATTCCTTCTGGGACAGGGGATGATCCTTCAGGCTGGGTCAGACTACTTCATAAGTTTTCTAGGCTTAATTTTAACGTAGCAAAAGGGCAATGAAATCAGAATCTGGAAAAAAAGGCATGACTAACGTGTTTCTCATCCAGTAATGAATTGGGAACATAGTGAGATATTTGCAATGTGTTTATTATGAGTAATTTTTAAATACCTTTTGTTAATTGAATATTGGTAGTATGTATTTTTCCCATCTTACACATAGAATCATAGAACAGTCCAGGCAGGAAGGGACCTCCAAAGGTCATCTAGTCCGACCCCCCCGCAGTCAGCAGGGACACCCCCAACCAGACCAGGCTGCCCAGGGCCTCCTCCAGCCTCCCCTTGAACATCTCCAGGGAAGGGGCCTCAACCACCTCCCTGGGCAACCTCTTCCAGTGTTCAACCACCCTCACAGTAAAGAACCTCTTCCTAATATCCAATCTAAATCTNTGGCAACACTTCTGTTGATGCAGCCCAGGATGTGACTGCCTTCCTGGGCTGTAAGTGCCCCCTGCCTGCTCATGGACAGCTTCTCACCCACCAGCACCCCCAAGTCCCTTTCCTCAGGACTGCTTTCTAACACCTCACCCCCTGGTCTGGATTGATACCGAGGATTGTTCCAGCCCAGGTGCAGAACCCTGCACTTGCTCTTGTTGAACCTCAGGAGGTTCATCTGGGCCCCCTCTCCAGCCTGTTCAGGTCCCTCTGAATGACATCCTGTCCCTCAGGTGTATGGACAACACCACACAGCTTGGTGTCATCTGCAAACTTGCTGATGGGGGACTCAATCCCTCTGTCGATATCATTGATAAAAACGTTAAACAGCACCGGTCCCAGCACGGACCCTTGAGGGACACCACTTGTCACTGCTCTCCATCTGGACCATCCAGCCATGCAAATGTTCATGGGCCACTGGTTATGCAAAGATACTGGTATCTTTCAAGTTCTTCCACTGAGCCTGGTTTTCATCATTCTGCCCTGTCAGATCAGAGGTGAGGTTACTTAATAAAGCACATAGTTGGTACCTGGTAACGTTCAAATGCGTTTAGAGTCAGTCAGGCACGTAGGAAACAAGGTCTCCTGTGTTTGGTGTGTACAGGAGGAAGAAAAGAAACTTAAAGCATGATTTCTCTTTACAACAAGCCTCCTGTGAACATGGAGTGGCAGACGGGCTATGTGAGGACACAGTGTCCTGGCAACAGCTCTGGGTGCGAGGCCTCATCAGTTTATGGTAAGGTCTGGGGTGGTGCCTGTGTTGGGGAGCGTGTGGCAGCTGTTTGTGGGTGTCTGGAGTGTGACTGTGAAGGGCTGCTCCTCCTCAGTCCCTGCAGCGGCACGGAGAAGCCCATGTGGCGTCTGGGTGGATGGAAGTGTCTCCTCGCAGCAGGAGAACAGCCCAGCCTGCACGGAATGAAACACCACATCTGGTTGGTACTGACCTGGAACAGACGGGGCATCAGACCATTCTTTTTACTCTGTGGGTCTTTTTTTTTTGTGGGTTTTTGGTTTTTTTTTGTTTTTCCTTGGCATAATTAAACACTTGCATAAATTTTATTATCAAAAGCTTTTTATAGATCTTACCTTCTCTCATTACTTGTGTACAGCACCAGTAATTAAACTGAATTCCAGCAAAGTTGCGTTGGAGCTATTTTAGTGTATCAGAGATGAGAATTTGGTGCAGCTTAATTAGAAATTTCTCAGTTGTATTCCAGATACCAGCTATTTATCTCCAGTGGCTCTTTGAAATGCATCTTTATGGTTTTTGATAAAACTGTTTGTGATGCAGAAAAATAGTCCTTACAGCTGAAAGTCTTGAAGTTGTCTAAGTTCCTTTTGGGTATTTTAGACTCTTAATATATAACCATGCCAAGGCATTAATTGAATGACAGAGGCTGGATCTTCACAAAAGGAAATATTGCAAGTACTGTGAAATATTTTAGCACCTCATATCAGCCATCTTCTCTTTGAGGATTAACAATGATCACAAAGTTATTTTCTGTGGCCATATCTAGTGTAGACGAACACAGACATAATTTAGTGGCTGACATGAAAAGTCCCAGCACTTCATTTTTATTATCTTCAAAAAGCTTTTTGAGCTTTCTGGGAGTCTCTCCTGTAATTGCCCTATTTAACTGAAATTCATATATATATATGCGCACACACACATATATGAACTGAATGGAGTAGCAGGAAGGTATTTCTAGATGATGAAACTCATCAAGAGAACCTTTGCAAAGCAGACCTTGCCTGTTAATAATAAAAAAGGCAGATGAAGCTAGGATGTTGACGTGTTACTGGCATGACCAGACCTGGGTTTACACGTGTGTACACAAAGAGCTGCAATTCTTTTTTGAAGTATAACGTTTTAAAGCACAACGTACTTAGGCAAAATGTGTTAGCTATTATTGCTAAGTGGAATATATTAACAAAGACTCTCCACCTCAGCTTAAAATATATCCAAGCAAAACTGTGTCCTGGACTATACAGTTCCCATATTCATCCCCTTAAAAAAGCTACCAGAGGTAAACCTCTAAAGAAATTGCATTGGTGCAACAACAACCGACCAAATGTTGCACAGAAATTACATCTTACATCAGCTGCCTTCTGCTGGCCCACTTTTCATTTGAAAATATGATTACCCTCATCTGATCAGATTACAGGCTGTGGAAGAAAGGTGCTACATTATGAATTCCATGCATGAATTCCATCATCTTTCTAATTTTCCACGTGATGTTATTAAGCAGCAGATTCTGTGAGGCAACTCAGTGATTCTATTTCGGGGGGTTTTAACCAGGGATTAATGTGTTTCAGAAGAGTAGCTGTACATCAGTTATTCAAGACTCATTAGCAAAATTAGAGGGTGGTCCGCTCTTTAAAACTTGTGTATGAACATCTTTTCCTGCTCCCTTAAAAATGCATTATGATTTTCTTCTTTTCTTTCCCATGTTTACTTTTCTGCTGCATAATGTTGGGCTTCCAGTGGATCACATAGAATGGAGAAATGAAAGGCACACGGTGTTTTCGTTTCTTTTATAGAATCATAGAATGGTTAGAGTTGGAAGGGACCTTAAAGATGATGGAGTTCCAACCCCCCTGCCCTGGGCAGGGACACCTCCCACCAGACCAGGTTGCTCCCAGCCCCATCCAGCCTGGGCTTGAACCCCTCCAGGGATGGGGCAGCTACAGCTTCTCTGGGAAACCTGTTCCAGGCTCTCACCACCCTCACAGCAAAGAATTGTTTTCTGATATCTAAATCTCCACTTTTTCAGTTTAAAACCATTACCCCTTGTCCTGTCACTCCACTCCCTGACACAGAGACCCTCCCCCTCTCTCCTGTAGCCCCTTCAGGTACTGGAAGGCTGCTCTAAGGTCTCCCCAGAGCCTTGTCTTCTCCAGGCTGAACAACCCCAGCTCTCTCAGCCTGTCCTCACAGCAGAGGTGCTCCAGCCCTCTGAGCATCTTTGTGGCCCTCTGCTGGACCCCCTCCAACAGGTCCATGTCCTTCCTGTGCTGAGGACTCCAGAGCTGGACACAGGACTCCAGGTGGGGTCTCACCAGAGCAGAGCAGAGGGGTAGTATCATCTCCTGGCCACCCTTTTGATGCAGCCCAGGATGGGGTTGGCTTTCTGGGCTGCCAGTGGCACTGCCAGCTCACGTTGACCTTCTCATCCACAGTCACTCCGAAATCCTTCTCCTCAGGGCTGCTCTCCAGCCCTTTTCCACACAACCTGTATTTGTGCAACCTGTATTTATAGAATGGCACAAACAATCATTTTAACCACACTTTATTTCTTCCAGAAGAGGCCAAGTGCTTGTATGTTGCCTGTCAGAATGATGTTCTAGCCCCTGACCATAGATCACATCAGCTCCACCAAGTAACACCTTATGGAACACAACAGGGACCCAAGTTTTGCCATCCTTGTTCATACTGAGTGTTAGCCACTGTGGCATTAGTTCCACTGCTCTCCCAGTGTAATGGACTGGACAACTGGGATCAAAATGGCAAAGTGTATGACTAATTTCTTAACACAGTCCTTAGTGAACCCTGTTGGCTAGTCATGACTTCACGAGGAAAAGGAAAATCTTAGAACCTTTAAAAATGAAATCTTAGGTTCTGTTTTGTTGAATGGAGCTTGGAACAATATAAAAATAAAAATTAAATAAAAGCCCTGTTTACTTTAAGTACTTTGTTATTGGAGCAGAGAAATACAGAGAGAGATACCAGGACGTGCTCTGCCAGGTGTGCAGTGTTTTATGCTAATCAGATGCAAACTGGGCACTTTTCCAAGCTAACAATAGCTCTGGAGAGATTTTTTCCTCTCAGACCCCCCTGTTATCAGCTCTTGAGGAAACTCTTGCAGTTAAACGGAGCCATGTCCTCTTGTGATTTAGGTATATTTTAAAGATGCTGCAGGAATGTTCCTACCCTTAGAAAGAGTGGAATGAAGTAGTGTTTATTGAACATCATTAACACAAGTCGGGTTCTAGAAATTAGTTCTAGAATACAAATATAGAAGTGATTTTGGGGAAGGTTATAGAAAGAAGCAAAGGAAACAAATGTCTTAGCATTTGACTTTAAAGGGGGAAAAAAAGAAGACAGGTAGAAATGTCTCTCATTTATATTTTTTTAATGAGACAATTGAATCTTTTGCAGAAAAGGAAAGAAGCCTAGAATTTAAAAATTATTTGGGGGGGATTTCTGAATACAGGAATAAAATCCAAAATGGGGGGAAAAAATTCAACTTGATTTTGTCTTTATTTTGGAGTTGTTAGGTATTTTTGGTTTTGTTTTTCCCCAAAACATAGCCCTTTCTTTCCAAATTAATCAAATGGTTCCAGAATCTCAGTTCCTACATTATTCTGACTATAATGCTGCTTTCTCCTCCCCCCCCCCTCCTTCTCTGTTCCCCAATACCTAAAACTATTCTGCTTTGAAACCCTTATCTTCTTAGAGGTGACAAGAGCTTGCTTTCTGCACGTTGCTGACTGTGTGGCTGAAGAGGGAATGTGCCTGCTTTTCTCCAGTGTGAAAAGTAGGGAGCTTTTGCTCCAATTTTCCTTCCTTACCTATTTGTCAGTGGGTCATTGAACAAATAGAAGCTGAAACAACATCAAACAGATCACAAAATCAAAGCTGTGCTCAGAAAGAGTCAATTAACTCCAGAACAAAGATCTACACGGTGAAGCTGAGAAACATGTGAACATAAAGGCCTTTTTTCATTAGATACATCCTTTGGAAATCCTCACTTATTGCACTTTAAATAGTCCTTTTTGTTTCTGAATGATAAAGGACATCAGGGTAGAATATGCTAGTGTGAGAAAGAGAGAAAATTTGAGATAAGAGTCAGAGGATCAAGTGTGCAAGTAAAGTAATACTCAAGTTTTAGCTTTCCCTCGAGCCTGCCAGTTCTTTTTCATTTTGTGATATCAGATTGGTACCAGTCATTACTTATTTAATGAAGGATTCCCAGACCTATGAGATCTGATTTGCCTGAAAAATAGGAGGAATAAAACAGAGTGGCCATCCCTTCAGGTGGGCTAGAATTTTCCAACGGTTTCTCTGTGAATTATGTTGAAAGTGTTCGTAATACAGTAGGACGTTGGTCAGTTCTCTCTGCTTATAAGTGACATCTTTCCCTCTACGTTCAGGAAAATTAAAATACGTATTTTTTCAGTCTCTAGGATTGTCTCAGTGTCACTCACTATTCATTAGTTTACATGGAGCTATGAAGAGCACTGCTGTTGTCCTGCCGAGTGTGCTTGAATATGCCTCAGCACTGAATGAACGTCTGGTCAGAGCTTCATCCTTTTCCCGTTGGTTGATGATAAAACCATTGTTGACTTCCCGTGAGTCTCTAAATTTTAGTGGGTGATCTAGATACCAAGTGAAGGAAAAGAGCAAAAGGAAAAGATGGGATGGTCAGAACACTGACAGAAGTATTTCCTCCCTGTTGCAGAAGCATCTTGGGTTCCCTGCTGTGTAGGTAGGTCAGTCTGCCAGCCAGCGTGAGGGTAGGTTGGTCAGTCAGACCAATGCACAACCTCCATAGGCTAAGAACTGTCAAAACACTGGTGCTGGTCCTTCTTGAAGCAAGACATAAAGGAAAGGCATCACTGGTAAAGGACACATTGAAGCCTGTTGATACTCTTAAAATTCGGAAGCCAGGCAGCATTCAGCAACAGGTATTTGGATGATATTCTTTATATTACTAAATAGCAACAGGACCCTAATTTTTCTCAAGTCACCATTTTCATTTTTATATTACATGCTCTTGAGGTGCTTCCAGCCATTTCCCTTCTGCAGTGTTTACTTCTGATGTCTAGCAAGTGTTTCTGTTGCTGGGGGTCGAGCGTTTCCAAGAAGGATGTAGGAATGATGGAGACCTCCGTGTTGTGGACTTACAGAGTGCGTGTACTATCTGCTTGTGCCTGTTGGACTCACATTTGTGTTGAGCTTGTGCTCTGAGCCAGGACAGGATTGATGAGATAAAGAGATGCTGATCTTTCTTCTTGAGTAAGCTGCTGATTTAACTGGGCACTGTGGGACAAAATGGACATAATATCAGCATTACAATCTAAGTTGTTATTTATTTAAAAGTCACTTGGTGATCTGTTTTGTAACGAATTGCACTAACACTGTATACTGTTCTATCTAACTGAAGTAGCAAGATTTTTTTCTTCTCATAAAATTTTCATTGATAGTCCTAAGATAATAAGTAGGATAATAGTACAAAGAAATAGAGAAAGAAGAAGTGGAAAAGACCTGAAGGAGTTCAGATGGCTGGCAATGTTAAAGACAGATGGTAATTATCCTCGTCTGATGGTTATATGAAAACTGATTGATGTTTCTCTGAACATAGTAAATTAAGCAGGTTATTTTTCCTTTTTCTTTTGAAGTTATTTTGTGTCATGCTTGTAAATTCCTAGGAACATGAATTAAAGGATGGTAGTTATTGTAACTTATTTTCTGCTTCTCCTTACCTTCTGTCTGTACAAATGCCACCTGCCCCAACCAGACTATAGACTGCTGAAGTTAGTTTTCTCTGTTGTGTGGACTGTAGAGATTAAAGAACTGCGAGATTTAAAACCTAACCTAGTAGAAAGCATCCTGCTTCTCCTCTTCCTTTATCGCCTTGCCTCCTCCCGTGACTTCCACTGAAGTATTTAACATCTCTCTTCCTCCCCTTTTCCTCTGTTTGCTAGCAATCCGTGTATCGACCAACCCCTTCAGCTTCTGCTTCAGAAGGAATCATAAAATGGGTTGGGTTGGAAAAGACCTTCAAAGATCATCTAGCCTAACCCCCCTACCATGGGCAGAGACATCTTTCACTCGATCAGGTTGCTCAGGCAACCTGACCTGAAACATCACCAGAGATGGGGCATCCACAGCTTCTCTGGGTAACCTGTTCCTATCTCTCACCAATGACTTTGTAAAAAATTTCTTCCTTCTATCCAATGTAAATCTACCCTCTAGGAAGGCCAGCAACAGAAAATATGGCCTTGAAAAGGCTAGAAGAAGGTGGTTGTTGGTTTCAGGCATAAGGAAGTGATACATAATCTTTTCAGACCAATTCTGGCCTGGTCCCTAGTATTGCTTCAAAGCAGAAGAGAAAATTCATTTGGATTTGAGGGCTGGTAGACATATATCTCCTACTTGTGAATTTAATGACTTGCTACATCATTAAGTCAAATCCCATAGAAATGGTCCTCCCAGTCTTCACTCACCTCTTTCTCTGTATTTGTAAATAATATTTAGTTCAGAATTCTTGTTGTCATAGAGAATATTTATATTTTGAATTAAAAAACCCACTTCTCTCTGGTTGCTGAAGATTTACCTTTCATGAAATACCATCAGAAGCATTATGTCCATTGTGAAGCATGTTCAGAGATGGGAGTTGATTTTATTTTTCTCCTCACTGGGAAAGGAAATTGCTTTTGGTATTATATTAAATCTGAAATGTGGTAGCTCAGACTATGGAGTTTTCATCATGTTGTGATGCCGTGTGTGTATATCTTGAGGGGTTTTTGTAAAGGGCAAAAAAGCTTCCTTTCTCCTAAGTGCAAGGCAGTTAGGATCATCTCACAAAGCAAAACCTACTATAATATCAAGGAACCTTTCTGATGGAAACTCAGAATGGACTGACCTTACATATTAATTTTGACCATTTATGTAGGCTGTTTTTAGCAGAGAGAGGAGAAATTATCTTGCAGAAAGAAAATTAACTTGCTATTTCTAACTGAGCAGCTGATAGTAAGAGCCATTATTTTTTTACTGGCCATATTTCACTCTTTAAAAAGTCAGTATTTTGTTTGCCTTGATGACTATTGTGACATTAGGTGAAAGACAGGAATCATTGTACTTGAAAGTGCCTAGAAAGGGAGCTCTTCTGCTCGGTTCTTGAAGGATTTAGATCTTGGATAGTAACTTGGAAATGTGGTGGACAAGTCACTATACCGTGCATCTCCTAATGAATCAAGATTTCACCCAACTCTCAGTGAAGACAGACTTTTGAATATAGTAGCTTACTTGAATACTTGACTTGGAAGCAAGGGTCTGATTTATACAGTTGTTGAGTCCTGCAAAATACAGTTGAAGACACTGGGAACCAGGTAAGACAATTTTGACATTGTGAAACAGGGACACTCAGAATTGCAGGCATACCAAAAAAGCAGGCTTGTCAAGGAAAAAACTCTTATGAGTGAGGATTCTGTCCACAGAGTTATGGTGTATAAGTTCCTTTTAATTCTTCTGACCAGGTCTAGGTAAGGAAGACAGAACGAAACTAGAAACACCTAGAGATGGATGCAAATACTGAAATTTTGAATCAGGTTCAAAATTCAGTGGAGTGAGGTCTTTCTATGTGTGTCTTTCTACATCAGACATGGCTCTGCAGATGTTCCTCAAAACACTGCTTTGGGATGTATTTGGCCATATCTTTTTCTGATGAGGGTGCACATCCAGATTGCTCAAGCTTCTCTGTATCCTATCTGCTGTATAGTGTTGAGGTAGGAATGCATCCCCCAAATTGTTGTAAGATGGCATGGCTGCAAATAGCAGCTACATGAAAAGGGCACGAGTAACTGAATAAAAGGAGATAAATGTAAAGACCAAGCAAATAAAACTGAACCGTGAACTGAACAATAAATAGAATTGTATCATAATTATGAGAAATCGCAACAATTGTTCCAACTCTGCTTGTAGGAGTGAAAATAATCTGTTGGCAAATGTCTCATTTATGCAAAGCCACAAAGATAAGTGCAGTGCTGAGATTTTCTCAAAGAATTTTCAGTGGAATTTCCATGGCATGATTGGCATTTTATCACTATTCCAACGTTTCAGAATGTGCTCTGCTTTCCAAGAATAAAATACTATTTACAAGTATAGCCCGTTATTTGTACTTATCAATCAGTGTATGCTATGCTTTGCTTTAATAACTGATTATAGAAAGAACTGAACACACAGTTATGCAGGATCTCATAGTAATTCACAATATAAAGATGTAAACGCTTCTAATAGCACAGACACTGTATATGTCAAAGGAAATTGTTCTGGTGTCAGTTTTAATGAGGACTATAGTTACTTTTCAGCATTGGTATTTAATACTTACAAAGTTTTGCTTCTTTCCTTCTTTCCTTCCTTCCTGCCTTCCTTCTTTCCTGCCTTCCTTTCTTCCTTCTTTCCTTCTTTCTTTCCTTCCTTCAGCCCCAGAGAGAGGGGAAGTTTTAATTGACTAGCAGACACATATGCAACACACATGTAGTCTGCAGCTGGGGTGTGTAAAAATCTGTTATGGAGGGGAGCTCCTCTAAAAGTGTCCAGAGGCTGTGGGTGAAGACAGAGAACCTGGAGCTGGTTTTGTTCCCTGCAGTTTTGATTGCACGTTACATGTTGTCACCATATACAAACCATTTGTAAGAATGAGCCTCAAATGTAAATCTGGGCATGTGTTATATATGCTGTTAATAACAAGAGAGGGAGTGGTGGTCATAAACGAATTTTTCAATGATGGTTCTCTAATTTCTTTTGAGTAGCAGTGATGTTTTTGTAAGCCATATTAAAATACTCCACACTGTATACAGTGAAATATCCCCTAGATTGTTAAGGAGCATTTATGAAATCTGATTTTTGTAGAAAGGCACCAGAAATACTTTCAAGGAAGCAGTCTGATTCAGGCACAGATTCACTCTTCAAATACAAGCTTTGTCTTGTTCCAGATCTGTTTAAATTGAATTTAATACACAAAGTCAATCCGGCTGCCAAATTGACTTTATACCTAAAGCCTGAGTTTCTGGGAATAACTCCTCAGCTAGTGTGATTTATAGGACTTGAGTGATTTCATGCTTGAAATAATAAGGGACCTTACTCTCATAAACTCATCAAAGATTGGGAAAAAAGATAAAATGAAAATAACAGACACTGACATCTGGGGACATAATGATAAATAAACAAATGCCAGCAACCTTAAGCCAAGGCTGAACTGTTAAATGTTCTTTTAACAATGATTTCAGGGAACTAGAGGTGGAGCTGGAATGATAAAGTGTGCTTCATTGTCTGACCACATAGGAATTTGGATATTTAAGAGTTTAATGATTTCTGCTTAATTCTCCTAATCAAGTGCTATTGTTTGTTTACTTATCACGTTTATTTCTACATAGGGTGAACCCTTCAGAAATTACTCCTCAAGGACTTTTAGTTCCAAAGGTTTCATTCTTTTCATACCAGAGGTACAGATACTAATCTGTCTAATTGGTACTGAGTGATGAATTTTGGAATCCACAAAATCTGTCTGTCTTAATCACCTGGATAGAGTTTTTTAAAATGGCAGCAAATTAAGACATGAAATGTGTGTGATTTGAATGGCACACAGACAGTAGAGCTGCCAGTTAATTTTTAGTTTTCTTTGACTGTTAAGTAAGACTTTTTGCCTGACACCAGATGATTTTTAAAATCATGGCGCTTACAAAACTAGAATAATATTCGATTAAATTGATTGACTAGAAATTCAATCAGTAAAGAATGGATAATTCAGAGTGTGATAATCTTGTGTCAAGAAGCTATCGTATGTATTTAGATAATTGGAATTACTAGTCAATATCTTTCTCCAGACAACTATAAATTATCTGCCCTGTAATGTAAATTGAAGCATCTGCACTTCCAGTCCATAAAATCAGCATAAAAAAATACATCTAACATCATTTTTAATAGTTATTAATAAATGTTCAGTTGAAGACATTTCAGTCATTGATGTGTAAGTTGGAACCACTCATGTTTTGGAATGGATTGTTGGTCTGTGTCTCTGTAATGTAAATGAATGTGATGCTTGACAGAACCATAACAAATGATCTGATGACAACAGGTAACGCAGGTTGAGCATTATCTCCAGAAGACTGTCCTTCTTGAAGTGTTGGAACTTGTAACACTGGTCACAATGAGAAGTCTACATTTTTAAATATCTGGTGTGATTTGTATATAATTCCTAAATATATTTTCACTGCTAATGCCATAGGATATACTGTCACATCACTAAAATATTCCACATCCATGCATCAAAATTATTTACTGTGCTTAGGGTTTACGTTTTGTACACCAAACAAGTAAATTGCTGTGAGCATCTTTGATAGGTATCATTTCTGAAAACCCCTTGTGCTGCCAAAATTCTGGCAACTTTTAAAAACCAAAACATCAGAGCCTGTCTTGACAAGCATATGCATCAGCACAATTTGGCAGATACTGTGAAAGCAGCTCAGATCCCTGCAGCTTCGCTGCTGTGCAGTGGTGAGGAGGCAGCTCTGGGTTGGTGTGTACGGAGTAACATTCTGCAGGTAAATAAAATGTCTGCTTAAAATATCCACTGGGCAATAAAAATCCGTGTTAAGCTGTGGAAAAGTAGTCTAAGAGTCAGTGAAAGAAAAGGATAAAATATATTAAGGCAAGGATAAAACATACTAAGTCTCTCTTGTGAGACCCCACCTGGAGTACTGTGTCCAGCTTTGGGGTCCTCAGCACAAGAAGGACATGGACCTGTTTGAGGGGGTCCATCAGGGGGCCACAAAGATGCTCAGAGGGATGGAGAACCTCTGCAATGAGGACAAGCTGAGAGAGCTGGGGTTGTTCAGCCTGGAGAAGAGAAGGCTCCAGGGAGACCTTAGAGCAGCCTTCCAGTACCTGAAGGGGCTACAGGAGAGATGGGGAGGGACTCTTTGTCAGGGAGTGGAGCCATAGGACGAAGGGTAATGGTTTTAAACTGAAAAAGTGGAGATTTAGATGCCAGAAAGCAATTCTTTATCGTGAGGGTGGTGAGAGCCTGGAACAGGTTTCCCAGAGAAGCTGTGGCTGCCCCATCCCTGGAGGGGTTCAAGGCCAGGCTGGATGGGGCTTGTAGCAACCTGGTCTGGTGGGAGGTGTCCCTGCCCAGGGCAGGGGGGTTGGAAGGAGGCGATCGTTAAGGTCCTTTCCAACTCAAACCATTCTAGGATTCTAAGTTTTACTTTGAAGGGAACACATTACCTTCATAGGGAGCCAGGGTCACCATACGAATAACTCAGATTATTGCTGAAATATGTGACTGCTGATAAGGCCAGTAAGGGCTTAAGAGATAGATTTAATTGATGACTAACAGTCCGATGCACATAGAATATACATGAACCTCGTGCTTCTCAGCTGCAGATCACTGTCCACGCTGTGACTTCACTAATTTTTGCTATTAATTCAGTTTCTGGGAGCAAGGGAACAGGTTCATGAGAACTCCAGTTTGAATCATCAGACATAATTTTCTTCATTCCCGCTGCGAGAGGCTGCCCATTTTTCCTTGAGGTTCCTGACTGGGTCCTAGCCACCATGGGGCTGCCAGCGTGGAATTGTATGGAATTGTTCTGTACAAGTGCAAGAAGGGTTCACAGAACCACAGAATGCTCTGGGGCTGGAAGGGACCTCTGGAGATCATCCAGTCCAACCCCCTGCCAGAGCAGGTCCACCCAGAGCAGGTCCCACAGGAACGTCTCCAGGTGGGGTTTGAATGTCTCCAGAGATGGAGACTCCACCATCTCTCTGGGCAGCCTCTGCCAGGGCTCTGACACCCTCAAAGGGAAGAAGTTCCTCCTCATGTTTAGATGGAACTTCTTATGCTCCAGTTTGTGCTCATTTCTTCTTGTCCTGGGTCGATGCCCTAAAGATGGTATTGCAAAGAACTGGGAATAGGGAATTTTCAAGCTGATTGATAAGAGCTTTAGGACAGACCTAGGAGCTTTTTTCAGAAGTGATTATAAAATGGTCTGAAATGTTTCAGTGAAAGCTTTGGCAGGGAGCTGACAGATCCACACAAACTGAGAAGGAAAATTTGAATGCACATGGGAAATTTTTAGCTCCCTTTCTTAAAGGACAGAGCTGATATCAAAACTAATCAGAACCCTCAGGATGTGCTCATTTGATCTGGGACTGGATGTGCATTGGCTGGTCTGAAGTAGTGGATTGTTAACTGTAAGGGAACTCAAGTGGGGTTTGGGAACCAGGTCAGGTCAGCTCAGCCGCCTTCTTCTGGCAAGTATCCATTGCACCAGTTCTTTCCAGAGGATGTCCTAACAAACCAGAATCAAATAAACCAGAGTTAGAAGTGAATTTGGATGCCTAACATAAAGACGTCTTCTCGGGTTTGGTGTTCATACATTCATGAGCAGTAAATAAATACTCTTGTTCCCAATTTTCAAACATTCTAATGGGGGTTATGCTGTCCTCTGCTGACCCCAGACTGGGGGCCAGCTGGGAGGGTTGGAGGTTTATACCATCACTGTCTGGGTTCCTGCTGCATGAAGTAATGAAGATGTAAAGAAATCAAAACCCTTGTTTTGTATCTTGGCTTTTTTTTTTCTGCATGTGTGAGCTATTAAGTCCTCAACTCATCTTTGAGTACCAGAATGTCAGAGTGTTTGCGTTTGGGTTTTTTTATATCTTTGTAAAAAGTTCTCATGGTGGGTGACTTTGTAGAAATCTATAGAACAAACAGCATTTCCCCCCAGGCAGTGAGTAGTTAATTTTCCTCTGGATTCTTATTTTTTGTAACAAGTGTATGAAAGCAAGCTTCTCTTTCAGATAACAAGAGGGACATTATGCTTCAGATCAGTTTTTGTACAAGAAGTAAGTCAGAAAATTAATCAAACCACTCACTGTTTTGCATTCAGCAGATCATTTCGTAAACAAGCATAGAAAATTAGAACCCTATTGATATGATAATACATAACTACAACTGTACTATTTTCTGGATCACAAAATTTTAATTAAAAATAGTGGAATACTAAGCCAACCTCACTCATACTCCCCACTCCTCTTAATTACTGAGCATGATGGAATGTTGTTCTTTATGTCTTATTTCTACTAAATTTGACCTGATCGTTACAACCCCAAAGCATACAAAATTAAGCCCCTGTTGATAAAATAGTGCAAAAATAAAAATATTACTTTCCAGAACATCCACTTTCAATACCATATTATCAGATAAACTTTAAAAGTAATTTCATTTGAAATTCATCTGTAATCAAAGTAGGAAGCAAATCTGGGCTGAATCAGTCATTTCTTTTCATTCCTTTTCCCATCCCTGCCCCCTTCTGATATGAATTTTCTCTGCAGATGAACAAACTGACAAAAAGCAAATAATTGTTTTCATCTCCTTTCAAAAAGTTTTCATAGTAAAAACCTAAAAAGCGTATCCTAAACTGCACTTTGGCACCATGTGATCTTTTTTGTTTGTAGCCAAAGAAGTTCTAACTCTGTATGGGAAGGCAGAGGTTCATTTTCCATTGTCGTAATATTTCCCTTTTATCTTCAGCATACTGACATCAGTACCATATTTTGATGTCCAGCTTTGTCATGACATGATGATGATGGTCTGGGGGTTTGGATTTTTTTTCTTCTTTTTTAATTAGAGGAAGCATTTCTTTATTCCTATATCGTATCCAAAAGGACAATCTTGGTAGATTTACTGTTGAGAGATGATGTGATTTAATAGGTGTTCACAAGCTCATCCAGCTGTTCTGCAGTGGAGGAGGTTTGGATGGATGGTGAATGTTACAGCAATTGCTTCATTGACTTCAGAGTGCCCAGTATTTAACGTAGGTGCCACATTTAACGTTTGGATGGTGATTTAAGAAGTAACTGTACCGTTGTGCAACGTGTCTGTATGTACTGGGTCTGTCTGGGATGGAATCAGAAGGGCCGTACTGAAAACGCTCCTTTTTGCACTTCGAATCAGGACCATTGCATCAATTGACACACAAAAGTTACTGCTTGTATTGAAAATAACCAACCAACCAAACAAACAAGCAAACAAAAAACACTATGTGAAGAATTTCTAATGCGGAACGTGTATTTTGGTGAAATCAGACATTTTTTTATGTTTGTATTCCGGCATAAGATTAACATATTTTTGGGCATGAAACTTGACCTACTTTCACACTTCTAAGGCGTAACAGAAAAACATAACTTGTATTATATTCCTTCGTTATGAAAATCTATTATATGAATCTTTAAGAAAACTGCACTAAGCTATAACTAGTAGGTATGCAATCTAAGTTACAATAATAATTCATAGCTCAAAAATAGTATTCCGTGATTAGGCATCTCATAATAGTGGATAGACACTGTGCTCAAAGCAGTAATCGTTACTCAAGTGAGCAGCACCTGCAAAGTCATCTGGACTTGTGTAAATAAGAAATTACCTGCATTTCCAAAGAATGAAGGATCAAATCCATGCATTACTTAGTCATAACACCTTCCTACGCTACTTAAGGCTTTTTATGCACATGCTGCAATGGAACAAATGGAGATTAATGAGATACTTGATTTGCAAAAGGCGTAAGAGACATTAAGTCAAGTGGTTCCCAGTATCAGATTGCTAGACAAAACTGGTTTTGCCCCAAACCCTATTTTCTTACTGTCACACAGCTTTTCTTCTGCTTTCTAGTGTCTGAAAGAGGGAGCTGAAGTGTTTTTCCTGGGAGAGTAACCAATTAAAATGCTGAACCCGAAGGTGTAAAACTAAAAGATTAATTCTAATGAATTTTTTAAAATAGAACTATTAATCTTATAATTGTGGCTTCTCTTTCAGACTTCAGAAAAAGAGTACGTATCCATAGACTTGTCTGCTTTATTCCAATAATATATAGGATTAGAAAAATACTACCTCTCTGTACAAACCTTGCTTTGCTCCCTATTAACATTATTATTCACCATTATCTCCCTTTGCCTGACAGCAAAGTCCTGTGACATCTGAAATTGAATAGTAAATGCTACACACAAAGGTACTTTCCAACTAAATTTATGGCAAGTGAGCAAAGCTTGTGATGTATTCGCTGCAAACTGGGGTGAGACAACGCCAGCCCTGAAGACCCTCTCTGTTAGCTAACATTTGTCTCGGTAAAGCACTAGCAGTAGTCTCAAGTGCATTTATAAGCACATCTCCAGGTCTGTTTCATCCTCTTTTAGGTGTTAAAGTGGTATCTGTCCCATTATCAGTCCTGGTTTTTCGTTGAGGTTTTTTTTGTTTTTTTTTTTTTTTTTTTTTTTCCCAGTTCTGGGCAAATTTATGAATTGCTTTAAGCTGCAGCTTAAAATTAGTTAGAGAATTCAAACCACTCTAGTGGCATAAGAGAAGAAGTCATTTTCTTGCTGAGCACATTAGTGAGAAAAAGAAGGGTGCTATACAGTAAGAAGAGGACAGATTACAATTTCATCTTTAGATGAAAATCTATAAAGATTGTGTTACACTCAGGTTTAATATCTCCACCTTCTCAAATTATGTTGACAGAAAAAAATGATTCTGTTCAGTTCAAGGGTTATCAGTGATTTAAAAGTCCATCAGTCCTTAAGATGAAGTCCAAACATTTCTTCTGGGTGATTCTGTTGTGGAGAAAATATAGTCAGATACTATAATTTAAGGCATAGCACAAGAAGGTATGTGTTTTGTTGACTTTCACTGTGATTTGTTCTCCTCACTGTCTAGGATGGTGGAGGAACAATGGTGGTATTAAGTTGATAAATGCGATGGAAGTGGGATTTTGACACCTATCACCTATGTGTTTCTTTGAAAGCCTTCAAAACCTTTGACACTTTTGGAGCTAACCCCCTAAAGTTGAAGCTTCAAAGCCATTTTGGGAAAAAAGCTTCAGCAAACCGGGTTTGAAAAGTTTGCTGTGTTTTTTGGTTGTTTTTTTTTCCTTCACTTTAACTGTAAAACATCCTCAGACCGGAAGGCAACTCATTCTCTCCTTGCTGATGCTCCTTTTTAGTTTCATGTTATGGGTCTACTGTCTATACTATTCTATTCTATTCTATTCTATTCTATTCTATTCTATTCTATTCTATTCTATTCTATTCTATGCTATGCTATGCTATGCTATGCTATGCTATCCTACCCTATCCTATCCTATGCTATCCTATCCTATCCTATCCTATCCTATCCTATCCTATCCTATCCTATCCTATCCTACCCTATCCTATCCTATCCTATCCTATTTAGTATAATGTAAATATGTATTAAATAGCCTTAATCAGGGGTGTTCCCAGAAGTGAATAGTGCATAGTATTTTTTTTTCTCTTTATAAATGTCACCTTTTGGACCATAATCAAACTTCCCGCCATCTGCAGTTGACTACCCTGCTCCCATTCTGAATGAATTCTGACTGTTCCATCTCTTCATCTACTCGTATGTCAGGATGTTTACTACAAAACATCTGGAAAAAGATTTGTATTGAGGTGTGGTCTAAAGTATGTGGTGATCCTGGCACAAACCCACTGGGAACTGATAAAAGCTTTAAAGAGAGTGCAAGTGCAATGCAGCTGCCTCTCCCTCTCTTCCTGCCATGGCCTGCCAAAAGCATGCAGTGGGTAATTTGAAATAGTTTTGTTTAAGAACAAGAAGTGAAATGATTTGTGGCAGCTTGAATCTGTTTGTGCAAGCATAATTGCTTGCTGAAATTCTTTCCAGTACATTCCCAGGGCCTATGGAAATTGGTCCAAGAGCCAGCTCTGCTCCGCTGCTGCCCCACGCTGCTGTCAGTATCAGCCCTTCTCACATACAGCAAGGAGGTG
Source organism: Nycticryphes semicollaris (assembly GCA_013400055.1). Lineage (NCBI taxonomy): Eukaryota > Metazoa > Chordata > Aves > Charadriiformes > Rostratulidae > Nycticryphes > Nycticryphes semicollaris. Next base: position 375,368 of record VXBJ01002345.1, read on the forward strand.
TCTGTCTTCCTCTCCCTCCAAACAATTCCTAGCTTTCAGGAGGAGAACAGCATTTTTCTCTGCTGAAACCTAAATGTGGGCAATACAATGATAGACTTCAGAGAAAAAAATAAAGCCATTGTAGCCTACACAAATTCAAGTGTTTGACCACCAAGTTTGAGAATTGGATAAAAATGTTGCAGCACCGAAACTTACTGTTTATTCCTCAATCAGCTTAATCTGTCTTAGATTTTGATTCAAATGCTTTGAAATTGTGTCTCCATCCCCAAACCTTTCAAGGGTAAGAAGCTCTATCATTATCTGTCCTTTTCTGTAGTCCTTATTATTCTTCACTGCTTTGAACCTGCCACTTTAGGATGTAAATATATTGAAAGCATTGGTACAGCATTTGTTACATTAGCACAAAAACTAGCTGTTTTTTCAGAAAACTGATTCATGAAAGGATCTTATTTTCCAAATTGACTTTAGATCTTGATCAGAAATGTAATTTAAGAAGATAATAAATTGGTTTTTAAACTATTAAGTTTATATCATAAAAACACACCAAACTGTATTTAGCAAATGTTTTGAGGATTTTTTCCCTTTCCATATTTGTGGGGGATAATTTTTATAAATACCTGAATATCCATGTGATTTTCTGTTTCCCATTTGCTTCACAGAAAGAGGTGAAAATACATTGGAGGAGGTAACGTCTCGCATTCTTATGAGTGATTCTCACCATGTACATCACGTAACAGCAAGGCCCTAAAAGTCAGACTCGATTCACGCGTTTCCTAGGCATCCACTACTATTCTCTCTAATGATCATCATTGCTGCAATCACAGTCTAATTACTTATTTTCAGTTCTGATCTTTCCTGACTTGAAAATTGTTGTCTGCTTTTAGAGAGTAAACTGAGTGACTGGTGGTTTTTATGGAGCACTTGCCCTCTTCAAAATCCTGTTTCGTATGTCTCTGCACGTGAAGCACATATAATGTGCTTGGGCTCTGGTCTTGTAGGAAAGAATACTGAAAAATATCTGGAGGGTACCAAGTGGAGCTTTGGGCTTTGTAGTACAAAATGTCTGATGGCTAGATGCACACCATGTAGAAAGACAGGCTCAGAGAATGGTTTTGCATAGCCTTTAGTATAAAAAGCTAAAGAGAGGTAGATATTTCTATTGTATTCAACTCCCTACTGGTAGAGTGCAAAGAAGGTGGCGAGTAGGAAAAGAGGCAACAGTCCCAAGGTGAAACAATCAAAATTCTTCAAAACTATAGGGGAAAAAAAAAAATCCCTCTGCAAAAGTTTCATAGTGAGAGTGGGAAAGTATAGGAATAGGTTGTCCAGAGAGTTTAAGGAATCTTCATCCCTGGAGATAGTCAGCGTTCAACTGGAGAAGCATCTGAGCAAGGCATACTGGAGATAGTGACATCCCTGCAACCCTGCTAGCAGGGGCGTGTGGCTTTCTGTGTGGGTTTTACAGCTACAAAACAGGAGGGCAGAGGCAAGGGAGACCCTCAGGCAGGATCTAAGGACCATAATGGCTGTGACAAGGCTCATTGGAGAATGGGCCTGACACCCCAGATGGGGAGTTCTCCGTGTGTGAGCTCCACGTCAAATGGGACTCAGAAAGGAACACAGGTAAACTACCCCTGAAAGTTTGCAAAAAGAGGAAGCTAAAGCTTCATGTGGCAAAAATGCAAAATGCCATTAGAATGATGAGGGGCTTGGCCCCACCAGTTGTGGTAAAACCTTAGAGTGCCCTGAAACCAACTGCTTACCTGTCCTTTTAGTAAGTAGCACACAGGGTTGTTCAAATTAACAATTGGAATGCATGCCACACAAGACCTGGGAAGTGGGAATTGTATTGGTTTGTGCTAGAACTATTCTTTCTAGACATCTACAACTTCTTTTGTCAACCTACACTCATGAAACACAAAGGGGACTTGGAGGGGGTTCCCTGTTAATAATGTAGCTGGAAGTATGTGTGTACATGAGGGCTCCCGTTCTATACCGCAGTGGGCTAAAGGGGCATTCAGAGCACTCAGTTCTTCTGTGCAACCACTTTTCATGTCCCTGGAGAACTCTAGTTTTCTACCTGGAAACTAGGTGGAAAACAGAAATGTGCAGTTGTACCTTTCATTATATGGCATATAAATCAGTTTTCCATGCTGATTCCTTCCAGTTTATGTTGTGAGCATATGCTAGGGTCTCCAGTGCTGTTGATGTGTATCTCCTTCCTGCAGACAAAGAGTGGACAAAGATCTTCAAGATGACTTTATCCTATTTCTTCTTGTTAGGGCTCTGAATATATATTAGGGAAGTTTTACCTCAGGTGCTCCCTGAAGGAAATTACTGCTAGGATAATATAGTTCTTCAAAATGCTCAGTAGCCAGCAGCTGTGTGGCTAAGTAGAACAGTTTCAGCCTAATATTTAAGGAACTGTGAATTTAGGAAGAAACACTGATGCTTCATAAAATTAATATATTTTCCATGAGAACAGCAGCTCAATTATTGCTGCTTTTTATATTAAATACATGACATGTAGTGTTTGATTGTTTGAAACCTCTAATACATTGCTTTATTAGTTGGACATTTTTAATATCTTACTTAGCAATTACCACCTTTCCATGAGTGCCATTCTAAGGGGGAGATTAATAGAGTGATCCATGTCTATGTCAATATGCTACTTCATCTTCTAGCACTGATGGCCAAGTCAGTATCTGTTTTTAAAAGACATCCACCAACTGTACCTCCCATTCAAATATTACAAAATAAAAATGAGATAAGTTGACTTAAACACCAAAATTGCATTTGCAATAAAAATACGCAAAAAATGCGGCCAGAGGCATACCACATAAAAATACCATATTCAACTTGTAAAAGTCAATAATTGATGTAGATGTCTTCACCAGCATTACTACTTATTTTAAGTGGTGGCTTGCTGTCAAAATCTGGCTTAAGTGGCCATTTATCTCAGTGTGTCAAATTGGACTTTCAGGAATATCTGAAATTCTATGTTTTTTTCAGTTTCTGATTTTGATTTTTCCTGTAATTTTGCTTTTTATAACCCCATCCCTGGAGGGGTTCAAGGCCAGGCTGGATGGAGCTTGGAGCCACCTGGTCTGGTGGGAGGTGTCCCTGCCCAGGGCAGGGGGTTGGAACTCCATCATCTTTAAGGTCCCTTCCAACTCTAATCATTGTGTTGTTCTGTGATTCTATGAAACTGCCACTTTACAGCTATATCCAATGAAATAATAGCAATAACAGCAACGTCTGGTTTACCAAAGCCAAGTCTATAAAAATTGTGATCAATATAGAGCAAAACAATGAGCTGTGTTCTCTGCTACTTTGTCTAACAATGCTAATTAATTTAACTGATTAATTCGTTAACTCATCCATTAAATTTAACTTCCGATGACCAAATTTAAGAAGCTCAGACATCCAGGTTAAAGGTCTGGTGGGATGGTAGACTCACTTCTTAATAAATGTGGAAATTCTTCCAGTGCATCTTTGCATATGAAATCTAAAATTGGTCTCCTGAGTCATTTATCTTCTGTCCACTGACTCTATCAAAACTCTGAGGTAGCTTAGACTATTGATTTACATATCTTAGTTAAGCATCTAGAGCTGATGATATTAATATAGAATCACAGAATGGTGACAGTTGGAAGGGACCTTCAAGATCATCGAGTTCCAACCCCCCTGCCCTGGGCAGGGACACCTCCCACTAGCTTAACATTTCTCAAGACAAACAAAGAAGGAAAAATCTTTTCACTTCTTGTAGATGCCCCAAATACATTTTTTCTAACTAATTCAAGTTCAGCGCCAAAGTTTCAGGTGCTTTGTCTTGGTATCCTTTATCTTACAAGTTTTATCCTTGTGCATTGAGAAGTGTTGAGTTTTTCATCAGAGCAGTGACCACATCATACTGTTACTAAAACAGCGTGGATCACTTATTTAAACATGAACTCATTGCACGAGTAAAGTGTTCCCTTGTAGAAAGTGTAAATAGGTAGGGTTTTGGGGTGAGGGGTTTTTTTGGGTTTTTTTTGGCAGCTCATTGCAATATACTTCCATGTTGAAAAAGTGGTCTTCCCTTTCTTTTCTTTCTCTCCCACAACTGCATTATGGCTTTTCATAGCTTCGGTAGTCACGTCCCGATTTGAAGCCAATGGGAATTTTGCTATCCAGAAGACGCAAGGTTTTGGGTCATCAAAGCTGATGTCCTGTGTGCGTGCACAGCTCTTTCATACTATTTCCTTTCTAAACAGGTGAAGTTTGAAAAATTAAGAACTTCTTTTGTCTCTGTTTGAGTTTATATCTATGAGATTTGGACTTACCTAGTGCATTAAGAGCCCAGGACACGCACTATAGGAACACATCTTGCAAACTGACACTTTCGATGTCAGGAGCCAGATACACACCAGCAGCACTGGAGATGCTAGAACAGGCTGAGAGAGCTGGGGGTGTTCAGCCTGGAGAAGAGGAGGCTCCGGGGAGACCTTAGAGCAGCCTTCCAGTACCTGAAGGGGCTACAGGAGAGATGGGAAGGGACTCTTTGTCAGGGAGTGGAGTGACAGGACAAGGGGTAACAGCTTTAAATTGAAAGAGGGGAGATTTAGGTGAGATATTAGGAAGAAATTCATTGCTGAGAGGGTGGTGAGAGCCTGGCCCAGGTTGCCCAGAGAAGCTGTGGCTGCCCCATCCCTGGAGGGGTTCAAGGCCAGGCTGGATGGGGCTTGGAGAAACCTGGTCTGGTGGGAGATGTCCCTGCCCAGGGCAGGGGGGTTGGAACTCCATCATCTTTAAGGTCCCTTCCAACTCTAACCATTCTATGATTCTAAGCTCAGAAGTGTTGAAAAGATTAGAGTCTTGCAAACTAGCGGTGACATCAATCTACACTTCCTTGAAGCTGTTTTAGGCCTACTGGTTTTCTTTGGCATGCCCAATTAACCTCTTGGGGGCCCTTTCTGTCTTCAGGTCCATTCAGCTCACTCTGCTAACTGGTTAAAAATGCACTCAGTGTTGAATTAGTCTCTTTTTCTCCATGGAGAATTCTTCTTAAACAGAGGAGAGTGTACATAGTTCAAGTGTAAGGTAGGACAGACACATTCCCAAATAGTCATCAGAAGGTGAATTTGTCATCACCACAGTTCTGCAATGAACTTGATCTGGAAACAGAAGCAGGGCAGAAGAAGCCAACGATCAGTTCCAATAGCAGCCTTTGAAGCCAGCCGGACCCACCAAATAATCGTAGTTCCCAGACTGAAATCCCATTCCAAGTGATTTTTTTGAGAGAGGATGTAAACTTGTTGCCTATAATTGCTCACAATAATTACCAACTGGAAAGAATCCACTAAGAGTTAACTTCATTTTTACATTCTGTAGCAAAGGGTAGTAAAACTCTTCTATGTCTTAATAAGATAAATCTCATTTTGAGATTTCTAAATGATCTCCAAATGAGATAATCTCTTAATCATTTCTCGCACTGATCTCCCAAATGACGGTGTGTGGGCCCAATCCAAAGCCTGGTGGAGTCAAGGAGATTTTTACCATAAGCTTCAAAAGGTTTTGCATCCAAACATCACTAGGTTGTTATAAATAAACCCATACATTCCAGTCTGTAATAATAAACTTCACCACCGCCATGTGTAGCATGACTGTAAAAACATATTTAAAATCTAATGAGATTAATTTAAACTAAACCACATGTGGCTTCTTTTTCTTTCTCAAAGTTAAGAGAGGTTCACACCCACACTTTGTGGATTTCTTGGCTTAGTTGAACAATTGCATTCTCCCTTCTCTTGGCTGAAGCTGTGCGGAGTGTAAGATTCAGGGATGATAAACAGGCAAGAATCTGATTGTGCTCAAGTGCTGAAGTGCTCCTTCAGGGCAGAGATCCTGAGCTTCAATCCCTCTTCTAAAACTGATGGTACGTTTTATCAGATCACACTTTAATGTGAAATACAGAAAGATGTTTTTATTTTAGGGCTTCAGGTTTTTTTTGAGTGAACAGTCTCCTTAGTTGTAAACATCTGTATTTTGCTCACGTGAGGTACTTAAGACCTTTTCTGGATCTAATTCCAAATGCCCTGAAAGCCTAATCACAGATTCTTGCATAATAGCAAGATATTATATTAAGCAGTGTTTCCACATTAGAGGATGTAGGCCATTTAACTGTATTAAGAAAATACAAATACATGTGCTACAAATTTTACTTCAGCAGAGATCACCTTAATGAGTATTGCAATAATATTCTTTTCATGTTTAAAATGATGCATTATAATCCCATAAGTACTGTACTTCTACCAGCCTGTGAATTATTAATAAGGTGATAATCATGTTAATGAAGCTGCCTTATTAGGTCTTGATGGATCTTATTAAGATGCTAGTTAACTGTCTGTCGAGGTGGAGGGAAAAAGGGCCTTTTTTGTGCCTGGAAGGTTAACATTCTCCTAACAGAGTGTACTGTGAGTCTTCCCAGATTTTTTGTTTTAAAAACTGCTTTTCAAGTTAAATCTTGGGATTATCCAATCAAAGTCCTGCTTGTCAGTATTACAGGGTTCTGTGACACGTGACGGAGTGATGGGATAATAGAATTAAGGGGCGGTTGTAAAATGAACCCTGTTGAAAGTTAACCACAAATTAGTAACTCAATATGTTAATCAGTAATATGAACACTTGGAGGCAAATCTCTCTTAAATCAGCATCAACAAACCAATAAAATCCACTGAATGCAAGGGCTTATTTTCATCGTCCTAGATATTTCTTCAAGCATGTTAATGTTGTGGGATGTCAAAGTACGGAGGGAAAGAAATATGTCCCTGCAACTCAGAAATAACAAACAGCATAAAGACTGAGTCAGCTCAGTTTGATAAACCAAAAATCCATCATCCATCTCTCTCTAATGTTAATGCAAAAAATACAAAGCACATTAGCATATTTTTTTCTACTTAGAAAAATAAGGCTGCTTGTTTGTTTGTTTGCACTTTGCATCTTTCATACGGAGTTTTCCCGGGGCAGCTTAAAGTATGCACAATAGAAATCTGTTTCCATAACGTTTTCAGTCCAATTTGCAGACCTTGGAGATCTGTGTGGTTTGGATTTCAGCTTCCAATATGTGTCTGGCTGAAGTTTGAGGAACTTATCTCAAAGAAAGTGAACCAAGAAATCCATTACAAAACTTGTAAGAACTAGGCAACTTTCATCAGCTTCAGCTTTCCATATGGTGTGATAGAATTCCATTTTGATTTCATTATTTTTCAAGCTTTATCCCAGGCCTCTTGCACCAGTAATAATGAGAATGTATTTGAGATGACTGCAGACAGGACATGATGAGAAACAAGTATTATTCTGAGCTTAGCAAATTTTGACAGATTTTGCTGCTGGCTGTTGGAACACAGTAGCTTTTCAACACTGGTGGATAATGTAGGAGATGCCCATTTTGCGGCCCGGCTGCACTAATGCCAACATCGGTGTAACCCGAAGCAGCAGGACCAGTTTTATCTTCAATGAGAAGGACCAGGATATCATGGTGGGTTGAAATCTTCACTGACGTTGAGGCGCTACATACGAAGGGTTGATCTGATCTTGGAGATAGGGCCTGAAATTCCTGTTTCATAGCAATACAAAAAAATAAACCTCAACAGTGACAAAAAAATGCAGCAAAATTTGGCCAGTAAAACAGAATTTCTGACATTATGTTTCAAACAGATTAACTGACATAACGTTTTCACTTTCCTAACTGTTACTGATACCATAATTGATGTTCAGAATAGGCAAGTCTCCACTAACACCAAAATGACAGTTAACATTAAAGAGAAACAGCGATGTACACAGTTTCTTCTCTTCCTTCTCTCTCCTTCCACACGCTATGGAAGTATCCCTACTCCTTAATCTTCCCAGTAACATTTCTTAAGTCTTACTTGACCACTGAATGAAACAGATTTGGTGCGGCGATTAATAGCATTGATAAAATGACAATAAAAAATTTGTGGCTCAAGTTGGGAGGAAAGCTTCAGCTTTTTATTTTTTTTCTTTTTATTAAATTTTTGTGTTGCAAATATGCAGAATATTTTGCTTTTTATCAAATCAGCATTTTCTGGTGGAAAACTGTTCCAATTTTAATCACTCTTTTGCTGGGTGGTTACCGATGGCCCTCTAACCCAGCCAGTACCAGTAACGTGCTGTGTGCTGACTAATTCTCTGCCAGAAAGGTCTGTTTTTTTCTTTTTTCTTCACCAAATAATTTATTGAGCTCTTTATGAAATGTCTTTGAAGACTTTGCCATAGGAAAAAAAAAGTGAATTCGATTGCAGCCTAGGAATCTGTAACTAATGAATAATACTAGTCTGATTAATGTCAGACTAATTCAAATCCTGCAACTAGCTAGCTGAAATAATTTTTTACTTCTTCAGGTACAAATTATATTCAAAATCCATAGAGAGTTTCTAATAATACCAAATGTCAGTGTCTTACCTGTACAACGTGTATCTCTAATGAAACCCTGAAATGAGCAATCAGAAGAAATACAATGCAGACTTGTGGCAAAATTTTATTTTTGCTTCCTAGAGCTGATCTCGTGTGCGCTCTCATAAACACTCACAATACTCATTTTCATGTTGAAGATTCCCCTAAGAAAATGAGGTTTCCCTTAGGAAAATAAGTCGATTTAGTGCACAGGAGGAGGCCAACCTTTTCTAGAGCTGGATGATTCATGAGCGAGCTCATTCCTCCGCAGCACTGCCATGACAAGCCTGATGGAACTGGCTGCTGAGAACTGCCTGGGCTGCAATTGCTGCTGAATCAGTCCTCAAAGAGTCACCACCTGGAGCAGAAAAGTTTCACAAAATGCTTCAGACAGTTTCAAGCTGTGTTGGCGGTTTTATTGTATATTGGTTTTATCCAGTAAAATTTCATGTAAAGCACCCTTTGACACCCTTTTATCCATTCGGGAACTGCTTCACGCAACTAAGATTGAAGCTAGGAGGTCTAAGCATTATTAGTGTGTTAGAAGTACACTATTTAACATTTGACTTTGTGTTTCTATTGTTTGCTTTTTTTTTCTAGAAGCCATAGTCATACTTCAAGAATAAATGAAAGTACATCTCATATATTTAATGTTTTGAGCTTAAGACCATAATGCCTATTACACACACTTCCACCCCAATTACTAGAACTCTCCAAACACTAATTTGCATAGCATCCCATTGCAAATTAGTACTAAATCCACCTGAGAGATACGTTACCTCATCAATGAAAGCGCTGATCCTGCTACAAAATCTCCTGTGATGTCATTAGTGATATTAGTGCTTTGAGAAAGGTCGTTCAAAGTCGGGACTGGTGGAAGCTGGTGGCCTCAGTTGGCAGCTCTCTTGGCTGATTATGAGATAGCAAAACCTTCTTTCCACAGTGTCCTGGTTTCAGCCAAATTTACCAAAACCAGACTGACAGATGGGCTTTCCTCCCCCCAAAAAGAAAGGAGAGGAAGAAGATAAGGAGATTCACAAGTATAGAATGAACTGAACTACTTTAATGAAGTATTAGTATTAAAACAAAAGTAAAAAGAAAATAGTGAAATAGATGTAATATATGCAAAACTGTATCAGGCTCCCAGGATGATGATCATATCACCAAGCAGGCATCCACCAGACTGGACTCAGTGACCGACAGGAGCTGGATTCCAGCTCTGGAGTCAGGAATGCTGGGATAAGGATCAAAGGCAGATGAACAGACAGGGTCCTCCTCAGACGTTGGCCATGGAAGGAAGAGAGTTGACCCTTTGATCCTTCAGCTTTTCTACTGAGCAGGATGCAGATGGGATGGAATCCCCCCGTTGGTCAGGTTGGGGTCCCCTGTCCTGTCCCCTCCTCCCCACAGGGGTGACCCCTCGAGGCTTTTCCGCTTCCCACCCTCCAAGGGGGCAAAGAACCCCATTCCCTGCCCTTGGTTGTTCCAGCAATAAGGATAAGCCAGGGCCTCTCTGCACCATCCCTGGGTGTGATCAGGTCTGAGCACCCTGAGAGGGAACAGTTTCTGAACAACCTGCTGTTCATTCCAGAGTTTAGTCAGTTAGAAGAGGCTCAGATAAAATAATAAAATTGTAAACCAGAAAATTGGTTCATTTTGCCTCAAACCAGGACAAACAGTTATTTCTTTGCAGTTTGTTTGTTTGTTTGTTTGTGGAAAGTGAGATTCCCTGGTAAGGCAGAGAGAAAAGATGTGTTTATAAAGAAGGGTGGATGGCTGAGGTGTATTGTGCGTGTCTTTCTGTTCTTTCCTCATTAATCAAATACTGAGGGATACATTTATCTTCAGAAGTGCATTACTCTATTACTTTTTCAGGTAGTTCATAATATAGTTATAATCAAAAAGGAACTTAATGCGTGAAATACGCAATTTAAAAGCTATAAGGAAATTAAGGGTTGACTACACTGCAAAGAATCCCTTCTGAAATGGTAGACAGGTAATTTTAGACTTACTAAAAGAAGGTTGTGGGGCCTTGGCTTCTGAAAGAAATTGTTGGAGTCTATGAAATCTCCGAAAAATAAAAGAAACAAAAATTAAAGTATTCAGAGATAATTTTTATTCTCATTATCTCACTTGCTCAGCTCAGTTATGTTTAAATGCCATTCTGTGTTGCACATTATGCAATTTATAACCTCCTTTTGTCTGCTACATGGAATTCCTAGATTTCTTTTATGCCATGCTCATTTAAGATACGACATTTTGAATTATTTAAGCACATATTGTTTTAAGTATATATTATGGATGTAAATTGATTTCAGTGGGAAATCTAGAGAGGATTTTGGTTCTCATGTGGGGAGGGGGCTTGGATAGTGAAATTCTTATGTAAAAGGAGTAGGAGAAAAATTTGTTGGCTCCAATGGTCTGCCTTTTCTGCTGGGAAATTCCCACAGGAAATTCTATGTATCAAAGGACTGAGAGGCGGACATGCATTTATTATACTTCTCCACAATACTTATGTGAGGTCCTGTCCTGGAAGGAGAAGCAATACTTTTTTTCATTCCAAGCGAACTAGCTGGTCCTAGTTCCCACTTCAGAATTAGCATGTCATGCTACAGTTGATCATACATTTTAAGACCCTTTCTTATATCTTAAGATACCTTTTATTACTCTGAGCTGGCACTGAAGGTTTCAGCACAGACTCCAGACATCTGAACTTGCTCTAACTGAGATGGCATGAATGTTGGAATTCTCAAAACACAACTATTAATACTCAAGTAATTACCTTTTTGATAACAAATTGAACTATGTCATTATCCCAGAAAGGATAATGCACTCTACAACTTGCTGAAGGGAGGTTGTGAAGAGGAGAGGGTTGGCATCTGCTCCCAGATAACTAATGACAGGACTCGAGGGAATGGCCACAAGTTGCACCAGGGGAGATTTAGATTAGTGGTGAGGCACTGGGATGGGCTGCCCAGGGAGGTGGGGGAGTCACTGTCCCTGGTGGTGTTCAAGAAGCGTCTGGACGAGGTGCTACGAGACATGATTTAGTAGCTGAGTGGGCAGTATTGGTGATAGGAGGATGGTTGGATGAGATGATCTTGTAGGTCCTTTCCAACCTCGTGTTTCTATGATTATATGAAAGGGGTGAAGAGTTTGTTAATTTTGGAGGCCCCATCCCTGGAGAAATTCAAGGTCAGGGTTGATGAGGCTCTGAGCAATCAGTTGTATTTAAAGATGTCCCTGCTGACTGCAGGGGGGTTGGTCTAGATGACCGTTAAAGGTCCCTTCCAACCCAACATATCCTATGATTCTATGAATGTGTAATGGCCAGCCTAAAATATCTTGGAAGAGACTGACATTAAAAAAGTACTGCCTTTTACATATGCCCTTAGAGTACTTCAGGTTGGACATCCAGCTTGAGCCAGCCACGCTAAAGTAAGTTGGTCCCAGTGTCTACCACAGGCGTTCTTTGCCTACTTTCTCTCAATTTCACTGAAGCTAGGTTCAATCTGAGAATACAAATAGAATCATAGAATCATTTTGATTGGAAGAGACCTTTTAGAACATCAAGTTCAACAGTGAACATAGCACTGCCAAAAACAGCACTAGCTCATGTCCCTCAGCACTATATCTGCATGTCTTTTAAATCCCTCCGGGGATGGTGCCTAAACCCCTTCCCTGGGAAGCCCATTCCAAGGTTTAATAACCCTTTCCATGTAAAAGTTTTCCCTGATATCCAATCTGAACCTCCCCTGGCGCAACTTGAGGCCATTTCCTCCCTCCTATTGTCTGTGACTTGGGAGAGGAGACCTCCACCTACTGGAGACCCACCAGCCTATTTCTCCTGCCTTGGCCATACAAAATAATGTATTGTATAGGGAGTTCTCTGGTAACTTTACCTTCAGTTTTATGACAGAAGTTTCATGGTTTCAGAAAAACAACTTCTTGTCATTGAGGGTAAAAAGTGCTAATGATTTTGAATCACTGAAATTTAAACTTTAAATCATTTAAATTTATATTAAAAGCAGAAGAAGGATGGCCATTTAGCTCTTTTTCTTCAAAAATGTAGGTGTTAAGATTCTGAAAAATAGCTGTGAATGCTGAATAGTTGATGTGATTAATCATTAAGTCAACAATAACTTGCTATTTGTTCTGTTACAAAAAACAGAAGTCCATATTTGTTGAGGTTTTTTTCATAAAATTCTTTATTTGCTGACATTCATGGTTTGACAGTGTCTAGAGTCAGATCCCATATTAGATCTTATATAAATATTATTTACAAAATGAAAGATTTTAGGCTTTTTGTTAGATGCATTTCATTCTACACAGTCAAAAAGTCAAGAAAAAATAACCTGTTTTGTGGAATATAGTTTGGATTCCCACAACTAAGATGTCCACAGATGATACTGAGCTGCTTCTTCCTGGGATTGTTTTTTAGTCATGAAATGGAGATACCCTGTGTATGGCTGTAATTTGTGTTACCTCTTCCTCCCTGTGAGTACTGTTGTTGGGTGCTTGGGTTTTTTTACCCAGCAGGAGAAACTGATGACAAATTAGGTTTGCCTTTATGACACTGTTTCTTTACAGTTCTGTAAAAGTGCCACACTTTCCTGAGTACTGAGCTAAACAACAGGGATGTACGCATGTGTCTCCCTTTCACCGTTTCTTGGGTGGTTTTACATTTACACAATTTCTCTCCAAATCAGCCCTGAACTCAGAAGAACACATGCATTGTGAGGGTGAAGGCCATTGTGGTTAAGGGAGGACACGTGGAATCCCCCTGTAGCCTCTTAGTGGGGCAGGAGGAGAAATACTTACATATATGCCATGGCATGATGGAGAAATTTTATTTCTTCTCTCCCTGTGTGTGTATAATTTTCATTCATGTGGATGAGAGCTCTATATATCAGTGCGGGGAGTGTAGTCCCCCTTAGGCTGTAAGAGACACAATTACCTTTCTGACAGCAGTGAAATGGAATTTTTTACACGGAAAAGATGTAACTGAGAGCAGGAGTTTAAGAAAATGTGTGCCTAAAAGCATATTGTCCGATAAAATTCAGAATTTGCAAAAAGAATATGCTGAAATTTGTGCATGTATATGACCACATACTTTAACATTTGTTTCTGTAACTGGAACCAGTTTAGGTGTTTGTAACCTCACTAAGTTTATTGCTTCCTCGGTACTGTCTAAAAGGCACACTGATATTTTCTAATGTTTTACTAAATCGAGCGAGTAGTAGTTGAGTAGAGCAAGTAGTAAATTGAGTAGAGCGATGGAAGATGATTGAAGACTTAAAGAGTAATAACTATTTGTATTATCCAATAATAAAGGTAAATATTATTTTATATTACCGTTTTACCATGAATTCATTCTAAGCAATATTTTTAATTTAAGTCAGGTAAAGTTTTTGCATTTCTGTGACTTCAGATTTATTTTTTTGATTCAGATTTTTTGAACCATCAAACTTTCACCAAAAAGGATTTTTCCAGGAATGTGAATACTACTATAAGGTATTTTATAAGTATGGATTAAGATTAAAATTGGTTAAACAAAATGAGGAAAAAGAATGTTGTTCTGTAATTGAAATGTCCATACGGCTTCTTTACATGTAGTGGTTGTCAAGTAGCAGTTTGATTTCATCATGTAGAAAAGAGAAGCCTTCTGTCCAGAAATGCCTAGAAATCCTTCAAGGGTGGGTGTCAGGAGGAAGGGGCCAGGCTTTTTTCAGTGGTGCCCAGGGACAGGACAAGAGGAAATGGGCACAACCTTGAACATAAGAAGTTCCATCTAAACATGAGGAGGGAGTTTTTCACTTTGAGGGTGTCAGAGCCCTGGCAGAGGCTGCCCAGAGAGGTGGGGGAATCTCGGTCTCTGGAGACATTCAAACCCCCCTGGACACATTCCTGTGGGACCTGCTCTGGCAGGGGGTTGGACTAGATGATCTCCAGAGGCCTCTTCCAACCCCAGAGCATTCTGTGATTCTGTGAAAAGTAAAGAGAACCTTACTTCTCTGTAATTGATAAAGTGTTCAAGATTGAGAAGTTTTCATAGCTGAGATATTTTCACAGGAATATAGTTTGGGATCTTCTGATAGATCCATGTCTTTTCTGTTTTGTCATCTATTTCCTTCAGCACAGACAAGTGTGAGCCCTCTGGAACACAATCCTGTGTAAGGAACAGGGGAAAAAAGTACTGCTTTGCAAAATGGAGCAATGAATTTTTTGGGGGGAAGCACTCTGCTTGCTGTTTGGTATTAGCTGTGTGGTTCCATAATGATGTCTGCTGTTGAATTCAGACAAGATTGTAGGCATCTTTCTATTACTTCAGTGTGGTTATTTCTATTAAAAGACAAATAAAAGATGTATTTTGATTTAATAAATGAATATGGGATACAATGCTTCTGGCCTAGGTATTTGCCTAAATCAATACTACAGTCTCTACCTTCCTGACTTTTGTGGGTGTTTGAAACTAGATGTAGGACCCTACCTCTTTTTTTTCTTTTCTTTTTTTTTTTTTTTTTTAATCAGGACACTGATATAAGTGTCAAAATACAATTTGTAAACAGGTACAACTAAAGGCACTGTGGGTGAAACTGCCTAAAACTAAAAGTGTCTCCTGCCACTTCAGATGGAGACACCTGGCTGCTCCTACAGAAGAGGTCTCCACTACGTCTCCTGTGTCTGTGAGTCCAATGTGGATGCATCTGAACAATGGCATTAGGTAACAGCTATGGTTAGATATGTGAATAGCATCCTACAAAATATTATATTGTTGTATTTTGAACCTAGTGCATCACTTTTTAATAGAAATCTTTATGGAAAAGTAAAAGTTAAATCCTATGGTTCAGATTTTCCACAACGCTTACAGACATGCTCAGTCTTAAACTATTATTCAAGATCATTTCTATTTAATGAAGGTTGAGTGTTTGTTTATATTGACTGAACTGAAGGACATTTAAGTGTCTGTTGAAAAGTAAATACGTGCTCAGCTGTGCTGCGGAATGCTCAAAGAAACTCCAATTACTTAGATAAAGGAAGAAATAAAAGGCAATTTCTAGCTAGATGGACAGATACAAAGAAAGAAGAACCACAGTCAAAGTATGTTTAAAAAAGTGAGGGATGTGAGCCTAGCAGTCAGAAAATAGGGTATAAAAAGAATTCACAAGACAAGTGTGCTAATGTGTAAGCAGTGGTAATGTCTTTATAAGAGAAAGGACAAACAAAAAGTAAGAGGCAATGAAGTAGTGTTGACACAGGGAAAAAAGTTTAGGTCTAATGGATCTGGCAATATTAGAAGGGTAAAAGAAAATGCCCCAAAGGGAGATTTGAGTGCTTGAAGTCACTTATTTCAGCTGTTGGGCCATAGAGAGGTAGGGATGTATGAAAAACATAATGCATGTAGGGGTTCAGATCTTGCTGAAAGAAAATAGCTTAGAAATTAGGACTGACATGAAGCCAGCTGTTCTATCCAGCAGACACCGGGCCTGCATCATTCCTGATACATTTTTAAAATCTTTTTCTTAAAACCTTCAGTAGTAGAGGTTCAGAGAATCTACTGCAAAGCGTAGCTGTCTTTGTGTTTAGAAATTTCCTCTTCATTCTTAAGAAAAAATGGAACAGAAGGTATTGTAGAAGGAGGATGACTGGAAAAGACATGCACACGTACTTGGTATAGCATCATAAGATGCTATAAGAAGAGATGCAGTTGTCACCAGAAATAATACAGAAATGCTTGCAGAAGCAAGAGCTGAAAGAACAGAGGGGTGTGCAAGAGCTCACTTTCCACTTAGGTTCACAAATTGTCCTGGAATGCGAGAGGAAGTGAGCCTGTGAAGAATACTGCTGCTGCAGTCATTATTATTTGAATAATTAAAACACACTGTAATACTTTCTTAAAACTTGTGCTCAACTGGCTGTGAAAAGAAATTCTGCTATTGCCTGATGCAAGGAAGTCACCAACACTTAAATTTTTACTTACAACCTTATACACGTTACCTTTCTGAGGCAGGGCCTTTTATGGAGAATAGGCATTATTTTGCATGGGTGGCTGAAAACAGAACTGACACAGACAAGTTAAATATACATTTAAAACATTCTACTTTGACTCTAAGCTTTCAGGTTGAACTTAGTCTCTTTTATCCCACTGCCACCAGCAGCAGAAAAGCACATCATTAGCTGAGTAAAACAGATCGGTCTTTCTGTGGGAAGGTGCTGTGGAAGGGTTACAAAACATTCTGCAAATAGTCAAAGGCAGGCGACTGGAAAAGTGAGAGAAGATAATTTTCCTCACAGAATCTTTCAGGGGTAATGTGTAAAAAATTCCATAGAAAACTTCAGTCTTTGAACTGCTTCTGGTTTGCACTTTTGATCCATCTCAGTCAGGTGGGTAGCAGAGTACCTTTTTTAAGCTGGAGAGATGAGGCAGGGTCAGTGCAGGAAGGGCTTACAGCAACAGTTTCCCATGGCAAGAGAAAAACCCTGGTGAGGCAGAGTAGTGATGGGAGCAGGGACAGCTGGGGGGCAGGAAGTGATAATTAAAAGTGGAAAGTGAGGGCACTTGGGGGCTGTTTTTGTGCACTACAAGATCTAGTATGATTTCAATGGAAAGGCAATGCAACTTGGTAGTGGGTTCTGCCATCCAGAAAAATAGAAATAAGAGCCCCGTGCCCTTTTGAAGAGCCTTCTTCAAAGTGCATTTTGCTCTTCCCTAAACAGTCTCCAGGCTAGACAATCCAAGCCATGAGGCAGTGATTTCCATCAGGGATCACTGTAAATCAAACATTATGTTCTCTCAGTTATTGATGGCTTCAGAATTTTTTGAGGGCAAAAACATATTTTGAAAAATGTGAGATTTTTCAGCAGGAATAACTGGGATCTGAATCTTTGCTCATTCAGATCTCAGAATCTCAGAACAGAGACTTAAGACTGGATCTCTTCTGAGGCAGATGCCTTAGTCACCTCTCTACAGAGTCAAACTCTCTTTATAGAGCCATTTATCTTTGAACAACACATTATAACTTCACAAACCCAGAATGGGAACTAGAACATCTCACTCCATGAAGAGGTGAGTAGTAACCTCTCAGTCTGCTCAGATTCAATGCTTATGCAAATCTGAGTTGAATGGCTCATCTGTTCCTTAATAGTTAGGACCCAGCAAATACCTTCCACCAAAAATTTCCCCCTTGTCTCGAAACCTCGTCCGACGAAGATTTCCTAAGAAACAGTGTAATTCTGGTACATATATCCCCATAATTCATTCCTGGATATAGTTTTGACTTCCAACAAATCATTGTTTTCCAGTTAAAACCTGTTTAGTTGAAAAATCTCAACCATTTCTAATTTGCATATGTTTCCTCTTTTAGGGAAGAGGAGATAGGTCTTTTCCCCAAGCCTAGGCGGAGTTCTTCCTTCCATGGGCAGGAGAGGCTGTGAGGGGTTACTGCTGGCATCATCTTTAATGTCTCACAGGGAGCTGAACAACACCCAAAACTCCAGGGCCTCTAGGGCAGAAGAGGTTCTGAGGTGCCTGTGTAATATAATACACCACAGCTTCTTCTCACCTTTCAGCCAGGGACACCAGGGACACCAGGGCAAGTGGCTCCACACAGCCCCCACTTAGGACAGAGGTACCTGCTCCTCTACTGGTCTGTAAAGATCAATGCCTCCAAAAATAGAGAAGTAGTACTTTTGTACACCCTGGGCTGGTTTTAAAACAGAGTGTAAAGAATGAATTTTTATTGAGGAAAGAATGCAGGAATGCAATGATGAATCTAGGTAATTTCTAGAAGTATCACAAGTTCCCCCTCCTCCCTCTCCCCCCCTTTTTTTATGGAGAGGAAAAGAGGTGTTTTTAAAAAAAATTCCTCTCTGATCCCAGGATAAATAAATAAATAAATAAATAAATAAATAAGAATAAAGACAAAGGAAGATGAAGGTGTGGTGATTACTGATGCATGACAATGTTACTGAAGACAGCCAAGGAATAGAGGAATACAGTGATTTCTTAGCAAACCAGCCCTTCTAGGAGAAAAAAAATATCCCAGCACCAAGTCAGTGAAACAAAGCTATTAAATTTCTTGTGTTTATGAAATTAGAATAGCTGTGATGGGCAATTGGGGTTAAAAAAAAAGAAAAGGATTATATATTAAGAAAAAAAAGGAAAACTCAGCAACAGTTTGTTTTTAACTGCTAAACAAGTGGGTTACATTGCTAACTACTATGCCTAGGAAACTAATTGAATTCTAATAACTTATTCAACATATTTTGTCTCTTCATCTCTCTGGTCTCTGGAAGGAATGTGAGGAGAGTACTGTGAAGCCTAAATTATTGAAGAAAAAGCATTTGCTGAACACTATCAGAAACACTTCTCCTCTGGTAGCTACTCATAGGCTTTTGGGATTCATAGCTTTCTGTAATTACTTAATATTTGAAATTGCAGAATTTACATCGGATGGTTTTGTTCTCTTATTTAAGATTTATTCTTTTCTCAGCAGCTTCCTATGCACAGATCTGTAAATTTGAATTTAAAATTCCCTTTCCATAAATAATTTTTAATGCTCACTTGAAGTTCATTGTTTCAGCAGAAATTCCTGTACTAAATTTATGAGCTGTTTGTGACCCCATCTCAACCTGACAGTCACTCAGGTCTATTACTTCAGTGGGATTGTGTGGATGCTTCAAGCTATATATACTTCCAGACTTGACCCATTGAGGATCTAAGCTGAGACATGCATTTTTGTTAACCGTTATCACCATAATTAGTGCACTTGATACACATCTTTCTGTGGCACATATTCAGTAACCCACGTCCCCTGGTTTCCTATGCTGTAAAAATTAAGGCTAGTGTGCCTTGGTTTTCATTTACCTCTGCATTGCTTTTCTCATAGCAAAGTTGAAGGTCAGCTCCAAGCTTCTAGGCAGGAACAAAATTAGCAAAATTAAAACTTGACATCTCAAAATAACCATAAAATAAATTGTTCTGAGGTTATCACTAGTGGTACGGCACTTCCCTCGGATGCCATTCACGCATGAAGTTCATGGTGCTGAAAATAACTTCCTCAGCCAAAGAGAATCACAGAATGCTGAATCACAGGATGCTATGGGGTTGGAAGGGACCTCTGGAGAACATCTAGTCCAACTCCCTTGCCATAGCAGTGCCACCCAGAGCAGGATGCACAGGAATGTGTTCAGGACAGTTTTGAATCTCTCCAGAGATGGAGACTCCACTATCTCTCTGGGCAGCCTCTGCCAGGGCTCTGACACCCTCAGAGTGAAGATGTTCCTCCTTATGTTTCATCCTCATGTTTAGATGGAACTTCTTATGTTCAATTTTGTGCCCATTCCCTCTTGTCCTGTCCCTGGGCACCACTGAAAAAAGCCTGGCCCCTTCCTCCTGACACCCACCCTTGAAGGATTTATAGGTGTTGATCAGATCCCCCCTCAGCCTTCTCCAGACTAAAAAGACCCAAGTCCCTCAGCCTTTCCTCAGCAGAGAGATGCTCCAGGCCCCTCATCATCTTTGTGGCCCTCTGCTGTCCCCTCTCCAGCAGTTCCCTGTCCTTCTTGAACTGGGAAGCCCAAAACTGGACCCAGTGTTCTGTGTGGAGCCTCCCCAGGGCAGAGCAGAGGGGGAGGATGACGTCCCTCCACCTGCTGGTCATGTTCTTCCTGATGCCCCCCAGGATGCNTGTTCCTCCTTATGTTTCATCCTCATGTTTAGATGGAACTTCTTATGTTCAATTTTGTGCCCATTCCCTCTTGTCCTGTCCCTGGGCACCACTGAAAAAAGCCTGGCCCCTTCCTCCTGACACCCACCCTTGAAGGATTTATAGGTGTTGATCAGATCCCCCCTCAGCCTTCTCCAGACTAAAAAGACCCAAGTCCCTCAGCCTTTCCTCAGCAGAGAGATGCTCCAGGCCCCTCATCATCTTTGTGGCCCTCTGCTGTCCCCTCTCCAGCAGTTCCCTGTCCTTCTTGAACTGGGAAGCCCAAAACTGGACCCAGTGTTCTGTGTGGAGCCTCCCCAGGGCAGAGCAGAGGGGGAGGATGACGTCCCTCCACCTGCTGGTCATGTTCTTCCTGATGCCCCCCAGGATGCCATCAGGCCTTGTTGGCCACAAGGGCCCACTGCTGGCTCATGGTCATCCTGTTGCCCACCAGGACTCCACCAGAATGGCAGGTACAGGACATAATTCGTACTTTGCTTTGCTCTTCATCTTCTTCTCCTCCCCCTGGCTCTGTAGCCCTGTGACAATGCATGCACATGCCTGTCCCACTGAGGCAGACAGGGCTGCCAGGTATAGAAGGGGACATAAATAGGAGCTGAGCTCATCTCTAGCCCGTCCCGCTCCACCCTGTACACCCACTGAGCTTTTAAAGAATACACTTTAAGAAAAAGGTTGTGGGAGAAGCTCTGACAGATGTGACCTGATTTATACATGCTGCAGAGCAGATCAGTGGCAAAAATGAAAAAGCAGAAACATTGATTTCTATATCAGAGTCTGTCCCCTATGCTCCCACATTTCAGCAAGCTCCTCTAAGATTCTAACAAGAGATGTGAGGGCATGTTTCAAAGGAAAAAAATGACTTTTCATATATGGAAGTGAAAGCATTGTGTTCGAATGCAGAATTTCCACCTGAAAATGCCCACGAGCAAGGAGGAAAAAGAGTCAACTGCTCACATACAGACCTGTTGGATGGATATTTACTGCTTGAAAATCTGGAAACTTCATTGAGCAGTAATATTTGGTTTCAGTATGTATGTTTACTAAACATTTATACTATGATAGGCTACCTTATGAAAGCACAAGAGTTTTTAGACACTTTATTGCTAATTATTACTTTGAGTGTACTTACTACACATGAAGTTATTCCTTGGTTGAGTAGTCAGCTAAAAAATGTCAAATAACTTCATAATCTTTAAAGTTCAGTAGAGATGATGTATTAGAAAAAATGTTCAGCAAATGCTAATTAAAAATAATCTAGCCCTATACAATGCAGCTTGATTACATTTACATATAGAAGAAAGTCTAATGCAAATGGCATCATCAGATGCTTCTATTGATGCTGTACTGAATGCAGCCTGGAGAAAACATTATTTTCTCTCCAAAACCAACAACTTTAAAACCTCTTGGCATCTAATATCTCCTTGCAAGGAGAGTAGTTGCCCTTCAGTGTGGATTTCTGCATTTACCTGATTATGTTCACTTTGGAGACCCTCAAGGTGACTAGGTTTTTAGAGTAAATGGATAAGAGTGGTAGGCTTTGAGATATTGCTGAAGAAAATTTCTTTTTTATGGTACTTTAATCTTATTTCCGTTTACAAATTTCTTTTAATGTGCATAAGCCTCCATGTTAATAGGTGACAAATTATATCTGTGTGTTTCCAATAGCAGTTCCTCACAGCAAGGAAATTCTGCATTTATTCTACAGCACCATTCCTACTCATTTCATGCTGAACACTACAGGGCTCCTGCGCTCCTGAGACCCCACCTGGAGTACTGTGTCCAGCCTGGGAGTACTCAGCACAGGAGGGATATGGACGTGTTGGAGGGGGTCCAGCAGAGGACCATGAAGATGATGAGAGGGTTGGAGCCCCTCTGCTATGAAGACAGGCTGAGAGAGCTGGGGTTGTTCAGCCTGGAGAAGAGGAGGCTCCGGGGAGACCTTAGAGCAGCCTTCCAGTACCTGAAGGGGCTACAAGAGAGATGGGGAGGGACACTTTGTCAGGGAGTGGAGTGACAGGACAAGGGGTAACGGCTTTAAATTAGAAGAGGGGAGATTTAGATGAGACATTAGGAAGAAATTCATTGCTGTGAGGGTGGTGAGAGCCTGGCCCAGGTTGCCCAGAGAAGCTGTGGCTGCCCCATCCCTGGAGGGGTTCAAGGCCAG
>VXBJ01002345.1:398489-447076 GCA_013400055.1 Nycticryphes semicollaris
GGATTTTGCTCCATTAATCACAACTCGCTGGGCACGGCCATCCAGCCAGTTTTTAATCCAGCGGAGGGTACACTTGTCTACACCGTGATTTTCCAGTTTCTCCAGGAGAATGCTGTGGGGGACGGTGTCGAAGGCCTTACCAAAGTCCAGGTAGACAACATCCACAGCCTTCCCCTCATCGAGAAAGCGGGTCACATGGTCATAGAAAGAGATCAAGTTGGTCAGGCAGGACCTCCCTTTCATAAACCCATGCTGGCTGGCCCTGATCCCTCGGCTGCCCTGCACTTGCCTTGAGAGCTCACTCAGGATGATCTTCTCCATGATCTTTCCCGGTACCGAGGTCAGGCTGACAGGCCTATAGTTTCCGGGATCCTCCTTCCGGCCCTTCTTATAGATGGGCGTCACATTGGCCCAGGGCAGGGGTGTTGGAACTCCATCATCTTTAAGGTCCCTTCCAACTCTAACCATTCTGTGATTGTATGAATTGTGCCGTCTGCTTCCCTGTCTCAGAGAAAAGGGTAGGGCACAGCCTGTGATTCCCACTTGCCTAATGTATGCAATTGAAACAACCTTGGTCATAAAATCCACCTTAGTGTATCCTCTTTAAAGGCGTAATGCTGGCCAAGATGGTTTTGAACAAAACCATGAAGTACTGCTACTGTTAAATCTTTCCTGCTCAAGATCCCTACAGGGGGTAAACACCTACAAGTTTATGGACAGGATAATTTCAGTTCCCTCATTCATAAAGAATTTTTTATAGATACTTTTGCCAGTGTTCATATCCGTACTGTCAAAAGTACAGATACTTTTGGATTTTTTTTCTTTTAGTTAATAGTGCATATGATTTTCATAGAATCATAGAATGGCTGGAGTTGGAAGGGACCTTAAAGATCATTGTTTTACTGAGCTTAAGAAAGTTTTCTCTTAAAGAAAGAGGCACATAACCAGTACATTTTCCAGAAAACACACAGACAGTTGTAAACTGGAAATGGTCTCTCTACCAGTGCAATGGGATAACAGTTCTTCAAAAGCAAAGAGAACATGCAGATATAAAACTGTACATTGGCATCGTCAGCTGCTGCTGCTCATGAGTTTGGCTCATCCATAAAATATATCTGGTAAGAGGCCTGTGTGTGACATGTAGTGACATGAGTATTGCTGGCAGGGGAACCTTCTGTGTAAAAGTATGACATTGTTTATTCTCATTATGCTAAACTAACCAGAAGCTGCTTATAAGAAATCCTATTTAGAAGTATAACTTCAGATAGACCTTGGTTTTGAAATATTTAAAAAAAAAAAAAAATAGGAGAGAGAGTTGTTTGGGGTAAAATATTGTCCATTTGTGTTTTTGAATGGTTTTATAATGATTTTACTTCCAAATATGCTCTAGTTATGCATTTCAAAGCCATTTAAGCTATTTCAGGCTGTTTTGGGGAATCTGATTGACCAGAAGAAGCTAGCATCATCTTCATTCTACATTTAAATTAATCAAAGGGCCCACATCTTTCACACAGAAATCACTAGCTTTGATGAGGGCTTCTTGGAGAAATTCTGACAGGGTATTAAATTATTTTGAGGTGAAAAAAACCAGAACCTTGTGATGTTACCCCCAAAATGCAATGACGTTTGCCTGTAGAAGACAGACAGTGGCAGTGTCACATTTTACCTGACACCTGCACTCAAGGAAACGCTCCTCTCAGCAAGTCCACTTGAGCTGATTACTGGACTAAAAAACCCACTTGACTAATCTTCTGGCAACACCTCAGGCTTGTTTTTGTTAATGGAGGGACATCTCTGTGTCAGCATTTTCATAGATTGGTTTTTGGTTTGGTTTGGTTTGTTTTTATTTAACTAAAAAGATGCCTAGTTTAGTAGGTAAGAACAATAAAGTTGCCCCAAGTCAAATGGCTTGATGTGTACGTGTCACTAGCTGGGGTGGAGCAGGCTTATGGCTGACTACACTTGGCGTTTTTATTGACTTGTGTTCTTTGCAAAGTAAATATATCATGATGATATATGTATGATATATAATAATATATATAGTAAAATATTTTAATATATGATATTTAATACTTTGAACTGTACTGCTGTATTTCAAGAGGTCTGCCTCAACAGTGAAGAACAAAGCTGACTGTTACTTTGTCTCCTGTCATTTGGACAAATGCTTTAATTGCTCTCAGATATTTAGTCTTTAATATTAAAGTCAGTCTAGGAGGTGTTCTACCTTCTTTTCATCGGCTGACTTGGATAGAAAGGGGACATCTGACACTGGAAGTTACAGTGGGCTGCCTCCCAAAGCAGCCTCACCAACATTTCCAGATACGAAGTCAATAGGGAGACCTTTTCTCTCTCTGTCTTAACCTTCCTTGTTGTTTGATTGGTCTGACTGGCTTTGCTTTGGTTTGTTCTCACTTAAGAAACATGTACGTCTTGTGTGTATCTGTTCCCACCTAAAAATCTTGCACGAGGCATGCTTGTGGTGAAAAAGCTGAGAGAGAATCCTACCATACTTCAAGAGAAGAATGATAATTCTGGAATAATCTAGCACAATTCCTCAAGACAAACATTTTTTAATATTTTCTGAGCTCTTCCTGGCTGGGTCAGGAAGGGTGGGCACTGCCACCCACCCCCATTTCTCTGCTCTTTTGCTGATTGGCACTATAGGTAACAGCTGTGATTTATATGGCTCTTTTTCTCTCTGTTGTTAAGGCTTCTGTCAAGAGGCCCAAGAAAATAATGCTCATCGGGCTCTTTCCTACTCTTGCAGAATTGACTAAAAGGTGAATTAGGATATTCTGCTTTCTCATGTTCTGCCTTTTGAATGCAAAAGACCCCATGGACATGGAGACAGTTATCACAAATGCAAATAGCCCTAGCAGGATAAGTAGCTGGTTTTTGAAAAACACAATTTCCATTAGAAAAAAAACTATGAGCTTTGGCAGTTATTTAAAATGACTGTAAAAGCTGTTAGGTTAGAATCAAAGTAAAGATTGTTTTTAAGTAGTAGGAATTTGGAAGTGGGAATGGTCATTATAACTTAATCCTGTTCGTCACTAGTATAGAGACTTCATAATATTAGGCAACAAACTGCTTCTGTTTTTACAGAAGAAATGTGTTAGGAAGATGCCAATAATCTAAATTTCACTGAAAAATGAGCTCTAAATATAAGTGAAATAATTTTCTCCTTTCAATGAGGTAGATTTCCTGCAGAAAAAGACCCAATATTTTTTAAAAGTATGAGTAGTTACACTTCTTGTGAAATGGAATCTTTTATTGTTTTTTTTTACAGGATTTATATTCATGCAAGATACTATCAGCAAGCGAAAGATGAAAAATATCTGAAATCCATCTGATAATCATATATGCACATATGATCACATTTACATTTTCCCCATAGTTCTCTGAATTTAGTGGAAGCTGAGCCTGCCAAAGACCATTACAATCAGATTCTGCATATATAAATAAACTGCAAATTAACATTTTTCCTGACTCTGCGCCCAATTTACAGATTTCTACCAGAAGGGGGTGCTTGGAGCAAACGTGTGCTCAAGAGTGCTAAAGAGAAAGCACTGAAGCCTTTTATCACACTATGGCACTTCATCTTCCATGTACCCTTTCAAATATTTTAAATACATATACACGTATCAACTTGTTTTCAGTTATCAAAGTTTCCTCGGTCTTTGAGCATGTAAAAAGCATTAAATAAAACAAATGAATTAGTTTTGGAACTAGCTAAGTCTTCAGGAAGAACTCATGTGTTAGATGAGTGAAGTATCATGGAAAGATTTCCTTCTTTTGATGGTACTTGATAAGACCAATAGCCCAGATTTATTAATTTATTTATTATTTTTTAATAAAGCAGCTGGAGTCTGTAGGGGTCTATCTGACTGTGCAATGCAATTTGCCATTTTCAGTGCAGTAATCAGGGTACTTATTTAACAGAGGGTGGAGGGAGGGGAAAAAAAAAAGTGTAGTGCTAAAATGCAACCCAACTATCCATTAAGTACAAGTTACCCCTAAACTACTGTTCGGTTTGTTTGTGTTGGTGTTGAATATTTAGCAGTGGGCATTGAACCGCGGCCAAATACCAGTTGTGGAGTTTTGAATTATTAGACACTAAAGGATATAAAAATGATCAGTTGGTCACTTTGACAGAGCAACAGAATATTTTTGAACCAAAGCTGGCCAAATGTATTATGGGTATTATTTAGATGCAATTGAGTTCCACTTTATAATGTATTCTACTATAAATATGCATTTTTATTATATTAATGAAATCTAATCCTTCTTCCAATGGACTTTCAGATCAGTTCTGTTAATAGTGTGACTTTAAATATGAAGTGTAGCTAAAGCATATTTGAAAAACGAAAATAAGTAATGTTTATCTTCAAGTTGCAATTAAGGTTCATGCAAAGTTAATGTTAGGTTTTCTACATGAGATACACATCTCCACAAAGCCATATAGATACAAAATGAATAATTAACAGCATAGATAAATCCACTCTTATCACAAACAGACTAAAGTAAGAATAAATGCCCAAATCAATCTGCACATGAATATTTTTTATTACTCTTAGAAATGTAAATTAGAATTACAAATACTTTCAAGCAGAAGTAGAATCAAACACTGTGTGTCTCCTTAGGAGTTCAGGAGGAAAGACTCTCAGGCAGATTGATAACACAGCTGTGTATTTGCCTTTAAGGTAAGTGGGGCAGGTGAGCCCTCTTTAGGAGATTAATTTGGAGTTTGGTTTTTTTTTAATATGCTGGGGGAACTGGCAAAGGTTGCTGAGTTGGTAGTGTCCAGTTTGCATAAGAAGCAGGTAACCAGCTCTCAAAAGAGACAGATAAAGCTGTCTAAAAACGTGGATGGATTTTGTGGCTCACCAACCTGGTAAGTCAACTTAAATCAAGCCTGAAGGTAGGGGTGTATCTGAATGACCCAGTGGGCAGGAAAGGGATTGTTTGTATGTGCCTTCATTTTGGTGTGGTTTTGAGTAGTCACTTTGAGTTTGTACTTGAAGAATGAAATATCCTGATTTTAATTTCAATGAAACCAAGCTATATCTGATTTTTAAAAGCCTTTCAGTCTGCTGTGGAGCACTCTCTGTAAGTAAAAGATCTTCTAAGGGCAGTATATCCTTGCCTTACTATGAACCTTAGCATGTACACTGCATCATGAAGCAGCAGATAAAAAAAATTATTGGATGACTACATTAGTGTTAATAGTAGGTCTAAAACAGCAGGAGGAGGTTAGCTTATGAAATACTACTTCTAGGAATTTTTAGATTTTTTTTTCTTTGTAGGAATTGGGGAAGGTGAGTGTCTGAACCCTGGAAGGTCAGAATATTCCTAATCTTCACCATTCTCTGCACAGGGGAACTAAGAATATGGGAGCAGGGACAATCTCACTTTTCAGCACTCATTATTCAGCCCCGGCTCAGCGTGCAACATAGTGCTTTGTTGAGATTTTACATAATAGCTGGGAAAGGCATACGTGAGCTCCCTGTGCTACCCAGAAAATGCTGTGGAGCAAGTGAAGGTTAGGCTGAGCCCCGTTAGCCAAGGAGGTCCTGGCTTCATGTTCATGCAGAGCTTCTACTTCACAGCCTACTCTTGGTCAAGTCACTTGACCTCTTGGACTTCCATTTAAACTAGCTGGCAAACCTGATTACAGAGGAGAACTTTGCTGAAAAACAGGTGCTGTCATTGAGCTGAGCCCATCTGGGCAGATGCCTTGCTAAAATTAACTAAAATTAGCAAACCCGCCATTTAGGGTAACATGCAGCTGGTGAGTGATGCAAGGATGATAGATGATTCCTTATTTCCCTTCTAAATTCTGTTCTTTTAGTAAATTAATAATGTCATCTGTACCAGCTGGACCACCATGTTCACCTTTGCAGCTGCTGTGCTTTATCACAGCTTCCTTCTTAGCTTGTCCCTTTTCACTTCTGATTACCAGACCTGAAGAAGTGGCATTAAGAAATTAAGGAAAAAAATGGAAAATAGTAATGGTAGAATGAATTCCCAGTGTAAAATTTAATGGTGTTTCTATGGGGTGGGCAGAGTGCCTCATATTTTTAGTAAATTGAACGAACCAAAAAATAAAGAAAGGTAGGGGAATAGTGTTATATTTGTTTTCTCACAAAATTATTTGCTGTAGGCTGAATGAAAAGTCCTTGCCTGGTGATGGGGGAAAAAGTGGGATTTGTGTCCTGTGCTTAAGCCATGCTTTCATCTTTTTTTTTTTTTTTTTTGTGGATCTTCTGAACCCTAGATTCTGAAATGTAGAAAAGGAAAAGTAACTAACTTGTTTTCATATCCACCTTATATTTGTGTGCTCACTGGAACTGCCAAATGTTTCTGTGTAGAGTTCTGCTGCTCCTATTCAACTACAGTCTTTGGAGTGGTCACACAGCTTGATAATCTATAAATGGGGAATTAACTGTCAAGAACTGTAAATATTTTTCTAAGCAGGGAAAATAAATATGGGTGTAGATGACAGATTTTAATAAGGACATGGCTTTGATTGTGAATAGGTCATTATAATTATGTATTTTCAGTGATTTTTTTTTTAAAGTTATCGCTCTTGTTCATCCTGACTAAATATGTTGGCATAAATATGGGCAGTTAGTGTCCTGTGTCATCATTTATCATTTATATAGCACTGTAACTGTTAATGGTCCTTTATAATGTACAGAAGTATACTAAACAAGGGCCATAACTCTGCTGTTGGGAGTTTAGGAACTCTCAACCACATATTTAGACCGGTTGATGTGATGTTCAGATAAGTCCTCTTTTGTGTGTTCCTTGGACAGTGAATTATCTCATAAAATGCTGGGTAATCCAGCTTTGCTCTACCAGAGCATTTAAGCTTAGTCCCACGTGGGTAAGTAGCCCAGATGACACGCGGGGAACTTCACGTTAAGGGGCTGTGTATGTACATGTGTGGGGGGGTGAATTTACCTGGCACAGGGCAAAAACCATTCTTAACTGCCCCTGAATGAGATCTGGGTAGTCAGTCCCAGAGGTGGTTTGGGTTTGATAGCGAATAGAGTTGCAGGCGGGTGACAACGTTCATGTGATTGCAGGATGAATATAATTTTGATAAATCTTTCTTATTATTCTGACCAAAAAGCTCTTGGTGGGTCCTGGCTCCTCTCTCCCACTGCCAAATCTTTACAGGGAATGACCCTTTAAATCTGCGTGCTCTATGTGCTTCCAGGGACTCTGGAGAGCAGGGTGGGAACAACTGTGCTTCTGTTCAAGTGCCCTGTGGTGATTTTTATTAGGAGCTAGGTGTTCCTGGGCCTGAGGGAGAAATTCTCCTTTTTCCTCCCCACCACTGCTTTCTTGAAGCATTTCCCAACAAAGATGTTGTATGCATTAAGTTTATGGACCTTAGCCCTACTTTGGTGGTGGCAACATGGGAGAAGGAGGAAAGAAATAAAATAAATAAAGGAAAAAGGTGGGCTGCAAAACTTGCAAGGTTATACTTTGGGCAAGCATCCTAAATACTTCTGTGTGCCCCCCTCTCCAATAATGCTGTTCTAGAAACCATCTGAATTCTTAGTGTTCCATTCTTTAAATATTTGTGGTGGTGTTATATCGTGCAAACTGCGATCTAAGGTAGGGAAGTTGTGGATGCGTGGGGCAGAAGCGGGGGGGTTTTCAAGCTCCTGTCAAGCTGCTGGGATTGGAGCACTAGGCTGGCAGTGCTCCGAGGGCAGCAGGGGTATTCAGTGTTGTAAACGACCGCTGTTCTCCGAAAGCTTCTCACCATTTGGCCAACCCAACCCAATGCTGGACCATGGGCGTGATACCAGATGTGTTGAACAGGCCCATCAGGGAAGCACCGTTGGTGACGTCCTTCTAGCTTAGAAGCATTTCCTATGCTTTTTTTCCTGGCCATGACCTTTTATGTTGTTCTTGTGATGTGACTTTATTTTGGTTTTGAATTTTCACAATGTGATTAATTTGTATCACTTGGCGGGTCTTTGTTGTACCCGAAGTACTTCCTTTGTTGTACCCAAAGTATTTCCTTTAAGCTGTTTCTCTGTGGTAAAGCAGAAGGAGGAAATAATTGTCAAGGTGCATATAGAGAAGGAAAAGCCTCTTTTTGTTAAAGTAAATTCAAATTTTTCAGTAGCATAATAACAATATTACAATTGATACCTTTCCTTCCTGTACCTGGTCTCAGTCTGTCTTTTTCCTCCTCATTCGTGCCCTTCTGTTGGGGCAAAAAGCATCCAAAAGTTAAGAGCCAAATGGGCTGTTTAATCGTTCTACCCTAGCATTGCTCACTTCACTTTCTTGGACTGACAGTTGTTTAATTATTTCCCTCTTTACACAAAGCCCTTTTAATATCAAGTAAGCAATAAAAAAAAAAAAAGTTTGGGGGAAAAAATAAAAATTGCCAGTAATAATTTTAGCTACAGGACACACTGAGATGTGTTACTGGAAGTCTCTCTTACTGTGCTCTTCTCTTTTGTAAAAATAGTTCAACCCAAATATCTCACTTCCCACATTAACGTTAAATCATCAACTAAAGAACTTATTCTAGTCCTTTTTCTACATTTTTTTTTATATATATTATTCCATTATTGAAGTGCTCTAAAAGGGAAGTAAAATAAAAAAAGAACAATCCCCTCAAATTCATTATTGAGTAATGGGGTGCTGTAGTGAGCACTGTGACTCCTCAGTGAGGCCAAAGGCCTGAGTTCAGATTGATTTTCCACCTCCTGGAGACTGTGGCACAATCCTGCACCTCCCTCTGGAGAAGTTCTAAAACTGGGTCAAACTTCCCAGGGTACTTTTATATCCCAGTTTTGTGACTTTGCTCCTGGAAATTCTCTTTCTCAAACAAACCAACTGCACACATGCCATCTGTTTTCACATTGGGTTTTTTTTGAAAACTATACACTTTTTCTCACCCCATCTCACTTCTGTACCCTGTATAGCTGCACTGCCAAATATTTCTGCAGCCTGAAACTTAAAGTAGTGCTTTTTCCTCTTCCTATCCGAGTTCAGTGCCACCTCATCCTTGTACTTTCTATATGCCAGACAACTGATTTTTAATTATTTTTTTTAATCTCTTCTTGGCTTGGTTCTGCACTTGGAAAATGGAGATCATAATGCTGTCTCCTCAAAACAGGCTGGTTGCCACATGTAGCCAGCAAATCTCAGCTGAGGCATGCAGGTATTGCTGCGAGTAACAGCCGTCCATTTCAAGAACTCTAGGGTCTTTTTCCCTTATTTTCCAGCCCTGCAAACTGTAAGCACTCTGGTATCTGAGGCTATGTGCAACTGTTTGTCTTTCTCTTGAAATAAGAGCTTTGCATTGCTGTGCTGTGGCTTCAATATATGCCAGGGGTTGGGAAGTCGTGAATTTCAAGACTGGAGGGGCTGATTCTCTGGTTTCCTGCTGAGGATGAAAGCCAGCAGGGTCCTTTCTGCTCGTTCCTGTTTCCTTTCAGTTTGGGGCCTTTAATGTTGCCCACATGTGGGGAAACAATGCATTTTTGACTGTATGCAAGACAACATAGCTACAAAGATGATGGAGTGGAGCATCTCCCAGAGGAGGAAAGGCTGAGGGAGCTGGGTCTCTTGAGCTTGGAGAAGAGGAGACTGAGGGGTGACCTCCTGAATGTTTATCAATATGGAAAGGGTGAGTGTCAGGAGGATGGAGCCAGGCTCTTCTCAGTGACAGGCAATGACAGGACAAGGGGCAATGGGTACAAGCTGGAACAGAGGAGGTTCCACTGAAATAGGAGGAAAAACTTCTTCCCAGTGAGGGTGAGGGAACACTGGAAGGGGCTGCCCAGAGAGGTTGTGGAGTCTCCTTCTCTGGAGACATTCCAAACCCGCCTGGACACGTTCCTGTGTGACCTGCTCTGGGTGTTCCTGCTCCGGCAGGGGATGGGACTGGATGAGCTTTCAATGTCCCTTCCAGTCCCTGAGATTCTGTGATTCTGCAGAATGTGAATTGGTGTCTTTCACAGGAACTGATTTATAACTTGAGCTCTCTTAAATCCAGCTTCTGACCTGTTCATTGACAGTGAAATGTAACCCCCCTTTCTTTGAAAAAAGTATATACTTAATTTTGGAATTATGCATCCAGAGTAGTACTAAAAGTAGGTTTTGACTATTCTTCATCAGTTGATTTTAGTCAACTGATGTCACTGACTTTTAGCATGGTGCGACTGGAGACCTGAATTGGGGGTGGTTGGTGATGTGGAAGTAAAATATCTTGTTTCTTCATAGTAGAAGTCTCTGCAGAGACACATTGCCAGGCACCATGGCTGCTGTCATCAGCAATACCTCATTGAGCGCTCTTTACTTGGTTGCTGGTGACTGTCCATCTGCTTCTGGAAATAGGGCAGAACCTAGATCAAGGGGGGCTGGAGCCTGAGCATAGACAAGTCTAAAAATTGCAGCTTGTTAATAGTATGGAGAAAAAACTTGAAGCAATTAACATGGTCTTAATTCTTAGTTGAGATGTGCGGGGAACATCACTGCTGCCTGTTGTGAATGTGGTTTACCTACATAGCTGGATCATTTGCCTACTCATAATGCTACACAACTGGGAATCTGCACTTGTATGAACCAGAGCAACTTTTAGCATGAGATCGTGATTAGTTTGACTTACAAGTCCTGATTTCCCAAAGTACATGGCAAAAAATATTCACTGCTTTACTTATTATGATTCACTGATAACTTGTTGCTCTACTTAATAGACGTTATTACAGTTTTAGGAGGGGGTTGTTTGGGATACTGGTGTAGTACTTCTGGATTTACATGTTGACATGTTGAACTTGTCCTCTCCTCACTCATGCCTTGACCTTCCCCCTTGAGTTCCTTGGCCCAAGAGTTGAACTGAGTCGGTGTTAGGCAACCAACACACTGTTGGTGTTGCCTCTGATTTAAACTCCTTCACTTTAAGTAGCTATGCCTTACTTTCATTGTTGAATAATATGAGGCATCTACATCTTGGATGAAACTTTCCTCTTTGGGATGAGCCCTCTGGAAGTGGGCTGGCACAGGACCAGAGCAGTGGGCAGCAAACCTGCCTTCTGTTTGTCTGAGGAAGCTGCTGTTTGTTGGCTGCCAGAGCAGGTAAATCCAGGGTTCTTGCAGTTACAGCTCGCTGAGAAAAGCACAAGAGGATGGTGATGCATTAAAAGGAAGAGAAAACAACCTGTCTCCTGTGTTACATCTCAGTAACGTATTAAGTATCGCGATTAGGTTGAAAATTTGGAGCCTCCAGAACTCTGAAATCATTAAAATGAATAACAGCTTTGAACATTGAGCTGTGGGGTGCTGCTGTCAGCTGGATGGTATTTTATTTAAGAAGTGCCTGCTGTCCAATTGGGCACCCGTTCCCCCTCATGTGGGCTGAAGATCAGCCTTCTTTTTTGGTGTCATCTGGATTGCTGAATCGTAAGGGGGCAGGCTAAGTATTGAAATAGTGTGATTTTTTTATAACACTGAACTACTTGCACTGTTTGAAAGAGTGCAAGGGGTTACTTCAGACAAAATGCGAGCTGACCTGAAAAAGAAGAGCAGACGATTTATAATGAATCCCAAAGACCCTGTACACAGACTTAATCTAAAAGGAATTAATAACTCAACTGAAATGAGAGTAAGTACCTGAGGGGGGCTGTTTAATTGGTTTGAAAAAGTGAGATTTAAGAATTATGAGCAGACTAAACATCTGAAACCTGTTCAAAAAGCTGTTATCAGTTTTTTCCCCCTGAAATTCAGGGAAATCCCCTGAGAGGTGAACTAGATGCAACAAGGGCAAAAAAGTTAGAAATGGGAAAACAGTTGTTAAAAGATCAGTCTCCTCTACAGGTGTCTACTTCAGAGGAAGCAGGTTCCAACAGCATCTTCCTCATAGGGGGAAGAAACCAGGCTCAGGGAAATTTATATGGGTGACTATAGGAAAATGGTTTTGGATAGCTTTTGGCTCTGAGGATCAACCATACCTTGCTTTTGTTCCCACATCCAGGTATGTCTTCTCCTTCTCTCCGGTCTTGGAGAATGTGCTTTCAGCTTGTCGTTTCATTATAGCCCTTGAACAAAGCTATTCTCGCAGCAGGAGTAGTGAAGGCAAACTGACTATAAGTAAACAGAAGAAGAAACCCAAGCAATAACAAAAGGATAAAAGCATTTTTTGGGGTCTTCTGCAATTAGGGTGATTTTTTTGTTTTGTTTTTTTTTTTTTCTTTTTAAAACGTGCTTGACTTGGTTTCCAGTAACATTAGATTTTTCCTAACAGCACGTTCTGTCAAACACAGATGAATTTACCCTGTGAAGAGCCTCAGACTGTTTTCTTCCATCTGATAAGAGTTTGCAGTGTCACTTCCTGATGTATCTTGATGCTCTACAAGAGTAAACTGGAGGGGGTTGAATAATTAATAGAAGCACAAAATGCTACTGAAATTTGTTCTAGTACTGCTTCATTCTCTGCAGGAGATGGTCTTAGGTTTCTTATGATGAAAAAATCCTTTGTTGATTGATTTGTTTCATTTATTTTTTTAAGCTCTTCAGATATGATGGGCATGCTTCATAATTATCTTTGGTTTGGCAGAAAGCATGGATTCCTTTACTGGTTCAGGAATCCTAGGTCATGTGAGCTTTTATCTAGTTTTAATATCATGCTGTGCCTTTATCTGAAATGCTGGCTGTAGAAGAGATCAGCAAGATGGAAAACAAGCCTCAGATTATTTTGGTGAACTCGTTTTTATAGATCTGTAAATATTTTACAGTGTCCTTCAACTTGCAGAGCAAATATTTTTGCCTCCCTACGCGATGGCCCTCATCTACCTGTTGTGGTTCTGCTGCATGGAAGAAGGGGAGGGCTCAAAGGACAGTTAGTGATAGGTCTCCACCACCTTTTTCTCGAAGAACAGGTCTGCCTTGAAAGCTGAGGGTGTGGGATGTGCTCATTGCCATGGGCAGCTTATATCCAGGCAGAAAGATGGGTGTCTCATAGTGATTTCCAAACTGCCTGCTTGCCATTTTGTCCCGAGACAGAGCTGTGTGGGAGGACTGCTGTAGCTGGCAGGGAGTAGTTTCAGCACACTGTGGGACACCCTGAGCAGTCTTCTGTTCACAACTTGGTGTGGAGTACGTTACTGGGGGTTTGAATGAGCTACTTACTGGACTTGCTTCCACCAAGAAGGCATTAAGTTTTTATTAAAAATGCTGCAAGGTCATTTCAAAATAAAGCCGAGCGATTTGCTAGTAAAGCTTTGTTACCTGTGGGTCTGTGCAGGAATACATTTGGTCCAAACAAATTAATTTCCCTTCCTTTTTTAAGGTATATTAAATGGTCAGATGCATTATGTGAATGAATAAATTATCCACCCCGTACAACTATAAAAGCTATTCAAGTGGAGCTCTCAGAAAAATTAAAGGACATCAATAGTGCCTGTTTTAGGCCTCCTATGTAGAAATAGCACATGATGGTTATGTATCAATGGCCCTCCAATACTAGTTACACGGAGTGATTTTCAGCAAGAGAGCTCTAATGGTTCAAGAGATGCAGTCATCTAAAAATAAATCAGCCTTTTCCAAAGTGCCCACAGCAGCACATCATAATCAAAGTTGATTACATTTGCACCCTACGTCAAATGGATGTATCAGAGTGCACCAAATCACAGAGACCTAATGGTTCACACCTGGCAGACAGCTATTTGACATTTCACACTATTAATGTAAGTGTTCCTGAGGCATGAGATTCATAATACCAGGCTCTACTGTAGTGTATTAAAGAGCTGTCTTGGCTAAGGCACATCGCCCTGTCCATTCACTTCTTTTAATATAACAGAATCTTCTTCAGTCATAGATCATAATAAAGATTTTGTTCTGTCTCTAGAGTGTTTGCCTCCCTATCAAGACAGCAATATCCTTCCTGTACCATCCTGGCCAGAATGACCTGTTTTCCTGTTCCCCAAGTCTAAGTAAGAGCTTAAACACCGTTTGTTCTGCCCAGGCACATACACAGGGCATGGCCAAAAAGTTTCTGCGTTAGGTTTCCCCCACTTCATGTTTTTTGGAAAGGGTGTGCATGTGTGACCACATCTTAATTTTTCTGCATGCAAATAGAGAAAGATTGGGTCTTTTAATTTTGTCTGTAGCAGCATTTCTGTCAGTAGATCTGTCATCCTCTAGCATAAGTTTCTTATGCATGTTGGAAAAAACTGGTAATAAACTGGCTTATGCAACCTCAGTCTCCTTTAAAACCACTTGTTGTGGTCAGCCCCTGCTTTTTGTTACATTTTTTTTCTTGTAATATTTTATGTTCCTCACAATTTCAACTTTTCTACTAATGTTGTAGTCATAGAATGGTTAGAGTTGGAAGGGACCTGAAATATGATGGAGTTCCAACCCCCCTGCCCTGGGCAGGGACACCTCCCACCAGACCACGTTGCTCCAAACCCCATCCAACCTGGCCTTGAACCCCTCCAGGGATGGGGCAGCCACAGATTCTATGGGAAACCTGGGCCAGGCTCTCACCACCCTCACATACAGCCTGGTCTTGAACCCCTCTAGGGCTGGGGCATTTGGCCCCTCCAGGGGATGCTTCTCCTCTCCTCTGCTTAACTTCACATAGCCAGGTAGTTATAAGAAATATGAGAAATCTAATTGTGTGAGATGTGTATCTGTTACAGCTTTGAATAAGCTTTTGAAAATTACTGAAATAAAAAAGAAAAAATCTTTAATCGAAGCTTGATCAACAGTCCTTCAGTGTCCTAAAATGTAGATATTTTTAATCTGAAGGCATTTGTGGTATTGGGGACTTTAGTGGTACAGATTCTCCCTCCCCTGCTCTCCCTCGTGTACCCAGATCTCTGGTATCTTGAGATGTTTTGCAGGATGCTTTGGAGGTCATGTGTCAACACCTTTTATGTCTTTTCTCATTATTGCATAGTTTTGCTGTGGTATGGGTCTTCGTAATGTCTATTTTGGATGTGCTGGACTACTTTCTTGAGGCAGGATTATTGCAAGGCTTTTGTGCTGCTTATCTACATTCAAATGTGTCATGAATGTAATCCAAACAGGGGTGTGAGAATCGCCTTCGCTATTGACTAGCAGATACTGCAACAAAAATAATAGCTGTGGATAATTATTGCCTGAAGATGACAACCTATCCACAGACAAACCTCTCATTGACATAAAAAAGGATTTTTCCTGAGGAATGGAAGGGTTGGGGCCTCAAATGAGAGTTGTGTGCAGTTCAGGTTCTCAAGTTCAACTGACTCCTAGGTAGTGGATGTGTGACTGGGGGATGCTGCAGACACTCCTTGCCATTCCTTAGTCTCTTCATTAGTATTCAGCACAGGGATTTCCTGGCACACGTTTGATTGACAAAGCACATACAAAAGCCTTCTGATGCTTTTGTCGGAAATAAACAATGTCCTGAGGCCAAATTCCTTGTCAGTAGTCTTGAGTTCTAGCAAGCAATTTATCATGTTCAGCCCCCACAGGTGACAAATCAGTGTTACAGATACTATTGTACAGAAGCATCAGGCACTTGCAAAACTGCGGGTTTAGGGGTTTTTTTAACTCCTTCGAGGAAAGGACTGATCAGAAGCTAGATTTCTGGTATGGCATCTCTCTTTATTCTTTGAAGTATCAGCATGCCCGGGAGCTTTACATGTTCACACATCTTGAGGATCACTGAGCTTCTGCTGCTTACCTCCAAAGTCTGGTCAGAACTGCCAGGATGTGAATAGCTAATAAGACAAAAATAACTATGTGAAAAACCAAAGTTAAAGGTAACAAGAAGCTTAAGGAGTTGGAAGGTTGAATCTCCCATTTCCTTTAGGCAGCGCTGCTGAGTAGTTATTTTCTTGTTTTGTTTTTCTACTTTAAAAGTACCCATAGGGTGGGAGCTAATGTATTTTTATGAGACGACTTCTATATTGTTTGAGCTTCCATGCAAGCAGGGAAAGGCGACACCATAGCTGGTAGGATAACTGCATTTCTAACTTGGATTTGTACGAAGAACATGGAGATTTTGAGATTTAGTTTATGGTTGGTCTGTGAGGAAAAGAAAATGGGATTTCTTAAATTTCCATAAACCTCGAAGTTCAGATGTTTAACTTTAAGTATTTGAGTCTCCTTCTCTGGAGACATTCCAAACCCGCCTGGACACGTTCCTGTGTGACCTGCTCTGGGTGTTCCTGCTCCGGCAGGGGATGGGACTGGATGAGCTTTCAAGGTCCCTTCCAATCCCTGTGATTCTGTGAATAGGGTATCCTTGGGTTTTTCTCCAAAGCCAACTGGAGTACTGTTGTCCTTTGGATCTCATAGTTTAAAGCCTTGCATACTGAAAGTAAATAAAAAGTGAGAATGCAAGCTTGTTTTGTGTGTTTGTTTTTCTTGTTTGTTTTGGGGGTTGGTTTGTTGTTGGGTTTGGTTTTTTTATGACTGTTTAAATCTAGGAATACAGTGGAAATTAATTTGAATAAATACTCTGTATGAATATAGTTGGGTGCCTGTAGACACCTTGGGAAGAGCATGATGCACAAACTAGGGTTTGCAGAACTAAATCTTGGGTACAGCTTTATACAAAAACAGTGACTTCTTTTTCTCCCCTAAAACCAATACTGAAATTAGCTGCTAACAGAAAATAGGCATACCTTCAACCAAATGCATAAAGTCTGAAGCAGAAAAAATATAAGTAATGAACAGGGGGTAGTCTGTGGTGAAAAGAAAGATTCATCCTTATATTCTTCTTTCACGAGATTCATAATTAAGAAAAGAAAAATAATTCTAAACTAGAAAATGTTCTCTTCTCAATGGTGAGATTTTCTTCAAGGAAAAAATGTGATTCTTAGTACTTGCCATTGCAAGTGGAAATGGCCTCAAGTTGTGCCAGGGGAGGCTCAGGTTGGATATCAGGAACAATTTTGACAGGGAAAGGGTTCTGAAGCCTTGGTGTGTTCTGCCCAGGGCAGGGGTTGAGGCCCCATCCCTGGAGGGATTGAAAAGCCGGGTTGACACAGTGCTGAGAGACATGGGTTAGTGATGGGTTTGATCAGGGTGAGGTTGATGGTTGGACTCGATCTGAAAGGCCCTTTCCCACCTAGACAGTTCTGTGATTGTATGTTTCCAGAATGAAAAGTATGTGTTTACAATGCCTGAATTCTGATGGAAAAAACAGTACTTACATGAAATATGTATATGAAGAAAACTCAAAGATCATTTAAGAAAATGTTTTAATCACTTCAGGGTTTGGTTTTTTTTTTTCCTCGGGAAAAAAAAGCTTCTGCTATTGGTATTGATGGAAAGAATGATTACTGGGAAAGTAAACACGTTTGGTTTTGTTGGTTTGGGGTTTTTTTTTAAGGAAACAATGTTAATCTCATTAATCTACAAAGAATGAAGAAATGAACTCCTAAATAAGCAGTAAACTGCTGGAAAGTCACTCTTAATTATTCTTCTCAAACAGTTTCTAATTCTAAGTATTCTTTGTACCTTGAAGAATGATGTGCCTTACTTTGTTACGTCAGGTATCCATAGTTCAGTCTCAAACTATAATGGCCCTGGATTCTTTAAGCTGTCCTTAATTACGATTCTTAGTAGTCCTTTAATTCTCAGTGTATAGATAGGTGACATGACAGAAATCTGATTTTAAAGAAATTGTAATTGATTTGTGTGGTTTTGGAAAAGCAGATGGGATCTGTAGTCATTTCAGTTTAGGCTAATTGAGATGTTAAAGTTGTGGCATTTTATGTGTAACATATGCAGAGCTTTCTGTAACCAGTGCTGTTCCTTGAGCAATTAAGTTCTCCAGAACCCAGGGTCTCTTGGGGTTTTTCCGTTTTTCACTAGATGGTGATGAACTTAGAACATATTGCTCATTTTATGATGTCTTTAAAGAATAACAGTAACATGTTGGAATTACGGCCTGAACACATCATGAATGCGTGTTCAGAAAAGTCTTTAGTTATCTGGATATACTACAAAGCCTTCGTAAGTTGAATTCCAGTGGGAGTCCTTTTGTGGCATGTGGCAGGCTCACAAGGGGTTTGTATCAATGAGGGGAGACTCGTCTGTAAGGAAAATCATGTTTGAGAAATATTTAATTCAGATGCTTTTTAGGAGCTGCTGTGATAATTCGTTTTACTGTTCCATTTGAAAAGTTGACAAATCCACTGAATTTTGACAGAGGGACCCTTTTGTAAGGAACATGTACTGGTGCAGTCATGGTGTGTAGCTCATCTGGATGAACTCTTCTGGAACAGCTATGTAGGTTCAAAGGAGACGCAAGCTTGAGGAGATGGTTCAACTTAGGCTGTGACACAACTGTGGTGAAACTGTTCTTCCGGATATCCTTCCTCTGAAAGGAAGCAAAAGGTCAAGTATTTTTCATTCAAAAACCAACCAACCAAACCCTAACAAAAACAGGCAGTTGAAGTAGTCAATTAGGCTACAAGATCAACACTGCACATAACATTTAACATTTTAGTCTTCGAAAAAGAAAATGAAGGTACAAAAAGAAAGGTAGAAAAAGGTAAAAGATAAAGTTGTTGTGTCCTTGGCATAGAATAACTGCTAGACAATCAGATGAAGTCTCAGAATCATATACCTTTATTATCTTTAGCAGATATTAATTTTAAAAAAATTGCAATTTAGAAACAGTGGCGAGAAGCATGAAAGGGTATGTGAAACAGATAAGTCTCAAATCATAAGTAAGTGGAGGTGTTGAACTACTGGAAATCCTGTTTTCAGTAGCTATTGTTCAATTTCCCCTATCCAAATTATTTAGGAACTAAAAAAGCATTTATATTTCTCTAAGTTAATACGTGCTTTCCTTTTTATTCAGGTTAAATGGCTTATTTCC
Organism: Nycticryphes semicollaris; assembly: GCA_013400055.1. NCBI lineage: Eukaryota > Metazoa > Chordata > Aves > Charadriiformes > Rostratulidae > Nycticryphes > Nycticryphes semicollaris. Next base: position 417,349 of record VXBJ01002345.1, read on the forward strand.
ATTCATAGTGTACTTCTCTTGAGGCGTGTAGACAGTTATTCTTCTGATCTGTTTTTCCAAGTGGTATTCTTGTCCTTGGCAATCTAAGATAATGACCTCCTACATAAAGCACAATGGCCAAGTTTATTAATTTTTCTGTTTGATGCTAAAACTGTTCTGAAGGGGAAAAAATATATTCAATTATTTTACCTCTCCCTTGTGATTTTTGATGTAATAAGCGTATTTTCCTCTTTTGGTTAGTTACACACTCACTAATTAAGGTACCAGTAAATGGTTTAAATACAATTGCAGAGAGCACTGTGAACTTGTAATTGCAAGTCAGGCACACTCTTAAAAAGAAAACAATTTAAGTAGTATAAATGAATACCCGATCAGGGTAAATATGGGAAGATGTGAAGGAACTGTTGATGATAACTCCTCAAATTTTAATCCAAAAAAGCTCAAATTTTTCCATAGAAAGTGTTATCAAGGCTTGGACTGTTCTGCCCAGGGCAGGGGTTGAGGCCCCATCCCTGGAGGGATTGAAAAGCCGGGTTGACACAGTGCTGAGAGACATGGGTTAGTGATGGGTTTGATCAGGGTGAGGTTGATGGTTGGACTCGATCTGAAAGGTCCCTTCCAACCCAGACAATTCTGTGATTCTGTGAAATTTATTTCTTCTATCCTAATAGTTGAACTTGGATCTTACGAAAGAAATTATCTAAGTGTTCATTTAAGAACAGACTTTTGATACAGCTCAAGTGGCAAGAGTTACAACTGAAGTCCCGCTAGACAGAAGAACTCTTTTACCCCTTCCTGCTCCCCCTTTGCTGCTCAGATCCCTGCTCAAGGCTTTTCAAGTCTAATCAGGTGTTAGGCACTGATCACTCTTGCTCCCTTACGTCTGGGTGTCTAGTGTTTCTCTTGTCTAAAAAGAGGTGGAACTAAAAATAATACAAAAATCCAGCCTGTTAGACTCAATCTCATAAGAAGAGAGTAACTTAAAATTATTAGCTGTCTTCCCTTAACCACGGAATCAGGGAATTGTGGGAGTTGGCAGGGACCTCTAGAGACCACCCAGTCCCACTCCCCTGCTCAGAGTTTGTTGCCTGTCTGAGTTATGGAGCCCTTCAAGTTTCGAAAATGAAACGTGCATTTGTGCAGTTAGGAACTTCTGTCCTGTTTCTTCTCTTATTTCCCCCTCTCTGTTCCATCACTGAAGTTTGAAGTTTGGTTTTTCAATTAAGTCTAGTACTTTTTTTTTTTAACAGAGAAACTGATTCTTTGGTGGGTTTTTTGTATTGTTTCAGATTGATTTTAGGCTTGAGTTCATTCTTTGTGTTGCCTATAGTTACAGTGCGTTTTTGAAGATTTTATTTCTCTGAAAGAAAAATATATAAAAGGTAAAGAGACAGAGAGCTTCAGGGTCTAGAATCTAGGTCTCCTGGAGCTGTGCCTCAATCCAGCTCTTTTTTTCCCTAAGCTAAACCATTGCATCTTCAAATATGCTTTTATGCTCCCACTGTAAATCGTTTAAATGGAGAGCAACTAACCAACATCACGATTTGATCACACTTTTATCATCCAATCCATATGACAAAAGGCTGTCTTTCAAGCCTAAATGACTTTGTTTATCACCTAATTTGGCTGTGGCAGTGTGGACATATTGTTAAGATGCTATAACCAGCATCAAGTCAATTAATAGCTAACAGGAATTATAATGAGTAGTGCATATTTCTTAATGGAATTGTAATTGAAGGTGAAGGGTAAGTTTTCCTTAAAAAGTTCAAGAAAATAGTGAGTGGCAGCAGTGTAGCACACATTTCTGGATGAAGAAGAAATTTCACTTTATGGAAACCATTTGGAACTGAGGAGCTCTTTGAGTCTTGAAGCAGAGTTTTACAAAGATTGTTACGTTCAAGAGGTAACTCTCCTGAGTATGGAGATGTAACTGCACAAATGAAGTACCTGCAAGTGGTGGAAGGTTTGCTGTTTCCAGCCTGCTGTATGGTCACACCTTCACTTCAGTACTAAGGTGGTTTTATGGGTTGGGCAGTTGCAGTTAAGACTGGACACAGAAGGACTGGATTCTGAGAACTGCTGCTGAAGTCAACTGTCCACAAAGAAACCCGTCGCCAAGGTCTTGACCAGTGTGTGGAATAGATATTAGTGTATGAAGGACTGTATGCATTTAAAATTTCTTGGCTGCCCTAATCACATGCTTAACTATGGATTTATATCCAAGTAGCAACAGTAAAATAGTTTTAACCAAAGGCATTAACTTACTACCTGTTTTACAAGCTGCATTACAAAAGGTTTTGCTTCTTTTAAGAAGAATACAAATATTTGCAGAATGTACCAACAGTTTTGTATACTGAAGAACAGATTTATTTTTTTTTTGTGTGTCTGTGTGTGTAGGTAAAAGGAAAACAAAATACTCTAAGGTGCTGAAGTTAGATAAAAATGAAATGAAAGGTTTTGTGATCAGAGTAAAAAGGTGTACAGTGTGGTATAGCTTTTACTTTGTTCTCTTAGACATCCTTGTAGTAGATGGTAGACGATGTTCATACTCATACAGCAATTTCACTAAACACTGACCTGTTTTAAATATTTTCTCCCCACCCATGTTTCCAGGGATTGGGAGGTTTCTTTGTGTTTATCCTCTGGTGAGGTTTCTTTTGGTTGGTCGGTGTCCTCCCCCTCCTTTAGAATTTGCACTTGTTCTTGTCTGCTGGGCACACTTTGCCACCTTATCACCTTGGACTCTTTTAAATCACCTTCTACAGGAAGATGAACAAAAGCATTCTCAGTACTTGAGACTTGTGTTACTTGACCATCTGCTTTCCTCCTTTGGAGTAAGATGCTCAATTGTTCCCATGCTTCACTCTTTCTAATATTTGCCTTATGCATGCCTCTTGGTTGGTCACTCTCTCTATAGCTTATGCTTTAGCATGGCTCTTCTAAAAATAAATGGGGATCAAATGAGTATGAAGTGTTTTTTTCAATGTATTTTAGAGTCTAACAGTTCACTAATCTACTAGATCTGACTTCTTTCCCCTGGCTGAAAATGGGGCTGTTGTGGAGGACAGGGGGGTTTGTCCCATCCTTTGCTTTATCTGTGTATATTTCAAAGCCACTAAAACAAAGAAAATACCTGATCATGTCTTCAGTTTACTCAGAAGAATGAGAGCATCCTAACACTGGTGGCCTTTTAGAGTTACTTACACAGCACTAATAAATTACAACCTAGTGCTATGCATGAGGGATGTACGATTCGCTAGTAAATGATGCTTAGCATCAATAACTTCTGAGCGTTGTTATTTTTTATATAATTATTTGAAGTAACAATTATAATCTCAATTATTCCAGGTAAACTAGTTGGGTTTTTTTAGAGCCCCTGCTAGAGGCTAGATGTTTATTCAGCTTGGTACTGTACTCTGGTACTGAGGGAATACTCCCTCTCTTGAAAAATTTATTGTCTAGAATAATATTGGCTCTCTCTCCTTTAGTGGAAATAAACCCATGTGCATGCAAATACATGCAAAAGAAAATAACCAGTGGCTCTCAGGTTTTTTTTCCAAAATGTTATATCTTCCTCACAGTTCCATTCGTTCTCTGCTTAGGTCCTGCAGCTGCAAGTTCTTGGTCTTAAAGCATCTCAGAGACATTCCACATATGTAAAGGCCATAAATACTACTTACCTTGTGGAACAGATTCATGCTGGAAAATACAGAGGGTGATTCTTCTGCCTCAGCTTGTCTAGCCTTTGCTGACAAAATGTGCAACTTGTATGTTCCTGGGTGCTGGGCAGTGCAGTGCCCTGGGTCCTCTGGTATCTAGAATTTTTTTATGGGGAGGGGAGAAGTAAGATAGGAGGGTCTCATTTTTCACAATATCCTCCTGGCTATATGCAGGCAGCCTGACGTATTGACCAATATAGAAACTCCTCTCATAGGACCTGAGCATGGAGTGGTCTGACAGAGCAAAGAACTCAGTCCTCCACTATCTGCTCTGTAATGAGAGAATTGGAAATGCCTTATGTAATCATTTCAGAACATAGAAAGTGTCTTCAAAACTTCTACAAAGTGAAAGCTCTCACCACTTCAGGTTTTCACTCAAAATGACTTGGTGATGAGTTTGATCCAAATGTCAAATTGTCTTTTTGAACCACGTTTATTCTTTTCAGTAACACTTGCAAACAATTTTTAGACTTTATTTTTCTTGCTGAGAAATACTGAACTGAGTATGTTGTACCCAACAGAGTTGCTACTCAGATGATTGTGCCCTAGGAAGCTGAATGCTTTTTGTGTCGCAAAAGCAGTGTCACCTGAATGGGAGGGGACACAAACCCAAGCAAAAGAGAACAAAGCACATCTAGTCACCAAATTGACATGCGTGAGACTTGTCTCATCTAACTCTATGTGCTCTCTAAATACACGTTCATTCAAGTGAACATGGCACTGGGGAAAAGTGTTTCATGTTCCCTGCCTTGTATACATAATGTTTTGTTTGATCAAAATATGGGCGGAACGACACAAAGAGCTCCATTCGGCCTTCAGACAGTCATGTTGATGGAATTGCAGTGATTGAATTTAAGCATGCCTTAATTATACATGCGGTGTTGTCAACAGCCTAGCATCCCCTTCAGAGAAGTTCACGGAGGGGTTAGTATTCTGTGTAAGAGTTTCTGCAGTAACACCACAGGAGTTTAGGAAAAGAGATGTGCTGACAAAACAAAGAGGGGGGGAAGGGAAAACACATTGTATAAAACTTACCAAAAACAGTATACTGTAGTAGCCTTTTGGATTTTCAGTGTCTTCTAGAAACTCTTTTTAATTGTGATAGTATCTATAGTAAGAAGTGGGGGGGGTGGCAGTATGGCATACCTGGCTACTAACTGGATGATGTAAAATGTTTAAATTCTTAAACCTAAAGACTCTTAAAAATTTTACGCTATAAATCATTCCCATTCCTACACCTCAGATTCAAAGAGGATAGTAAGAGAGATTCTAGGTCCTCTTGTGCTCACCATTTATGTTTATAAAAGTCACTTACAGTGATGGCTCTGAAAAAAAATCGACAGTCTGCCTCTGCTCTGCAGTGGCTAAACATGTTTGGTGCCTTTCTTTACTTGGGCACCAAGAGATTTTAAAGTAAAAGAAAATAGAGGTGGGGGGAACAACAATAGCGAAACCCAGTAGAAATTCTGTAGTAACAGTAGGAAAGAATTGTATTTATGCTAAGAAGTTAATACTATATTCTTTTACATTATTAAAACTTGTTTATTCTAGGTCTAAGAACTCAGCATTGTGGTTTCTGTGGTGTCATTCACTGGAGGATGCTAATTATTTTGCAGACTCTTTAGTGTGCAGTTTCCCAGATGCATCTAATTCCTCTTGACCAACAAGGCCCTCCTTAATCCTGTTCTTCAGGATGGCTCTGGGTGGTTCCTCAGGTTCCACTTCACAAGGGGGACATCTGAAGTAAACGGTGGATGGTCCAAATGTCTGGAAACTAGGAGTTCAGCTTCATACTTGGAACTTACATATAGTTGTATATACATATATCCTATATATGTATATACATATATCCTTGATCTTGCCATATTCATGTAATTATTGAAGAAGTTACAGCTAATTGACTTTCATCTTTTCACTGGCACCAGTGTGCTTTTCCTTCCTATATTTGAACTGAACAAGCAATGTCTGTGCCAGCTTTCTTCATAACTCATTGTTTGGGTTTGGATGCATAGTAATAATATGTGCTAAATTCAAAGCAAAAAGAGATTTGTACAAAACACCTGTGGTTATTCCTAGCCCTTGGCAATATCTGTCTCCCCTGAAAAGGCAGCTTTGTATTGCGCACTGGCAGCATGAGTTCCTGCTTGCCCCTAGATAGATACAGTTATATATATTATTGAGTAATTAAATAGAGTGGCATGACGTAGTCAGGAAGAAGGCAGGTGAGCAAAGAGCCCTTAGTCCATGCAATATTGTCACCCACAGGTGAAGCCAATATACTGGAGTGTTGAACAGGACTGTATCACTTCATCCATTATATTCATGCCTGATTTGCAATTTTGGAAGCTCAACCCCACAAATTTTGCAGCATATTTCTATCACACAAGTCCTTATTAAAAAATAAAATATTTTTATGAGTTAATGCTAAAGCTTCTGCTGTTGTTCACTAATGAACTTCATAATGTGAACTACGACCATTTGTGTTTCTCAAGCCTTTTAGCCTGTATGGCATAACTGTGCCTCCTTGAGCACGGGATAAGGAAGAGTCAGTGGTGCTTGGAAATACACAAACAGCAAAGATCTGTCTACACTTGATATGTTTTATCTAGAAGAGAAGTTATTGCCAAGTTACTTCCAATAAAGTCTGGGGAATACATGTTCTAGAAGAAAGAGGACCCTTATCTTGACTGCTGTGCAAATTAATGCAGTGGGAATGAGTGTTATGGGAAGGTGATGAAAGATGTTCATGAATTCTTTGCCCAGAGGTCATCAAAACTCCTTGTCTCCTTGTCTTTATCTGGATTGCCTTTGGGATTTCCTTTAGCTCGACACAAACAGCTGAAATCCTAAAGTGAAAGAACAACCCCAAATTTCTTTGTTTTGCTTTGTGAGGTTTCTGCAGGTTTTCTTTTGTGGCTTGTTCCTTTACCCTTCTTGCTGATACTATCTAGATATTGTTATATTGCTAATAGAAAATTCTTTGCCATCTAGAGCAAAAAAACGTCACCCTGACCTAATCCTGCTGTGACGTGGTGCAGAGCGTAGGCAGAGGTATCTTGAACACATCTGGTCCAGCTAGTTGCATGAATATTTTTTTTTTTTTTTGTTATTCTTTTGAGAGCAACATGGAATCACAGAATCATGCATAAAGCTGAGATGTACTAGGGAGCAAGGCACTCTGTTCTGATAAGAAAGATATTCCACGGAGTAGATCGGCAAGAAACAGTAATTTATTATTAGGTTTGGAGAAATATTTTCTAATAAAAGCCCATTTTCTTTTGAGGGAAAACTAACATAACATCTTTTTTCATCATGGTTTAGAGAAATAATAACATAGCTTCTGAGTAGTAGGGCTTACAGTCAGGAGTTACATTTTTAAGAAAAGAAGTAATCAAATTTTTCCTTAATTCTCAAAAATAAGAAGAGATGCTCTTATGTGTTGTCAGAATGCTTTTAGAACATGCAATTCATCATGTGCATGAAAATGAAAATTGGTTTTATGAAATAGTGTAGACCAAACTAAAGGGCATACATTAACTTGTCTTCTGAAATACTGGCTATATTATTATACTGTGCATCTTTAGTACCTGACCTTACGTGTCACGAATATAATACACGTTTTATGATACAGTTACACTGAATGCTCCTTCTGACTGCTGCACCACATCCCAAGGTTAGGATAGAGATAAGATACATTAAAACAATCTCTCTGACACTATTAATAAAGAAAATCAATCATTCTGCTTCTTCCTGTTCCCTGACTTGCAATTTCAAGATCAGCAGCTTCCCATAATTATTTCTCCATCTCTATAGGTACAGTTGCTGCACAGAAACTCTCCCAGGCTGCTTCCCACCAAAGGCTCTGGCAACATTAGCGATGAAATGCTAATGCTTTTACGTGTGTAATCGAACATACTGCTGTACTAAACACATTAAAGGCTTGTGATTGGGGGTTTGTTTTTGTCTTCTGGTGTATATACATATGCTCTGTTCTATTTATGGTGCTGGACTCGGCTGCTCTGATTTCCATTTCTGAGACACTTCCTTTGAAGTGGCTGCTGCCAGGTATGTGTCATCTGAGGTGTACAGTAAACGTTGGGGGTTTTTAACTGCAGCAGTGAAGGGCAAGGCAACAGAAATAACCATCCAAAGCCTTTTTTTTTTAAAAAAAAAAAAAACTTAATTAAAAAAAATTAAAATGATATAAAACTCAGAGAGAAAATACTGTGAAGTAAAGCTGGCTGCTACTCAAACAGCATACCAATAGCTGTCGATGAAAAAACACCGTATTTCACATTCTGCTGAAGTTAGGCCCAGCAAGATACTTGAAAAACAAAATGTTAAAAGATGATTCTTGACTCTTTCTCCATGGGCAGGAGAATGGTGTTGTACAATGGTAATATGTATTTCTATGTGAGAGAAGCAGCAGCATATTAGAAAAACATCAAATGTAGCGAGGGCTTTCATACCAAAAAGGATGAATCTAGAGAGAATTTATGGGCCACAGGCATGCTGGAGTGTCTAGGCTCTACAGCTTTAATAATGTGTTAGAAACATCATGGAAGTGCACAGGAAAAGGCCATAGAATCACAGAATGGTTAGAGTAGGAAGGGACCTTAAAGATCACTAATGAGCAGCTGTGGGGAACTTGTATCAAGGGATGAGGAGAAGGCAGAAGTTCTCAATAACTTTCTTGCCTCCATCTTCACTAGCAACCCCTTTCCTTGTGTTGATGGCCCACAAGTTGAGGACCCAGGTGACAAAGTCCCTCTCACTGTAAGTGAAGACATGGTATGTGATCATCTAAGGAGTCTGAAGTTATGGAAGTCCATGGGACCTGATGAAATACATCCCAGAGTCCTGAAAGAGCTGTCTGATGAAGTTGCAAAACCACTTTCCATGATATTTGAAAAGTGATGGCAGTCAGGTGAGGTCCCTGCAGACTGGAGGAAAGGAACTCAGTGCAAAAAATCCGTAAACAAAACCTGCCCAAAATTACCAGAGAAAAGGTGAACTAGAGGAGTTGCGATTGTACAACTGAGTTCATGTTTCTTCACTCGTGAAACTGCAAACAAAACATACTTCTATGGAACTGGAATCTTTCCCCTTTTTGGTATCCCAGCACACTCTATGCTTGCAAGCACCAAGGTGATGCTACAAGATTTTTTTCATGCTGGTGACAGTAAATACACTATTTTTTCCTTTTTTTGCTGCATGGTTGAAGTCTATAATCCAGTAAAAAAACTGAACTGGAAACATATTTCTGCCAACTGTAGTTGGACTACTCACTTAGTGCTAAGTATTTATGAAAAAGTCTTTTTCCAGGTTATACTGGATCAAACCATTATGCCAAACAAGCTTCAGCTGAATTGAGTGAAAATTTTTCATAAAGTAATACTGCTTAGCCTGAAATCAAGAGAGGGAGAAACTGTTTTCTTGGATTTGGGTTTTTTGGAGGAAGGGGGTTGTTTGGGGTTGGGATTTTGTTGGTGTTTTTTTTCCACTTGGTGATGTTAGTATAAGCCTACGCTGACACAGAGTTTTTAGTTTCAGAAGAGTTGCTTGTGTGCACATAAAATATTTTTTTTAAAATACTGCCTTGGAAAAATTTTTATGTTCACAACCACTCATGAACTCTTAAAACTCTAGAGAACCTTCCTTTAAAAGCATTTAAAATTACTCCTTACCGATAAATAAATCCCTAGTCTTACACCTTGGGCATTGATTCCATTTCTTTGCTTTTTGTAACTAAATAAGAAAGGAACAGTAGCCTTAAATCAATCAATAAATAAATACCAAGCCTATTAAAGGAAGGTATGTCCAATAAACAGGTCTATGTAACTCAGGCTACAAGTCCCCTTTTAGCTGCAGTGCGTCACCAGAAATCTGTTGACAGTGGGATTAACGGTAATAAGTTTATTAAGCGATGGGACGCTGGCGCACAGCGACCTTCATGAGAGCTTCATCTTGCTTGCTGCCAGCAAAGTCAAGGGAGGGGAGATGCCATTGCCTTCAAGTGTGCAAGGTCAGGCTTCTGAAGCAGAAGTGAAGTTGCCGGAGGAACAGAACAGGAAGTTCTCAAATGTAATAACATCTTTGTTTTATAGCGTTTTTATCTTCTGACTCAGGCTGTGCTGATGCTTGCTGTGCTGATGACTGCTGAGTCAGGGCAAGAAGACAGTAGATAACCTCTTTAGATCCAGAAAAATCATGCTGATTAGGAAGATTTTTCTACAAAAAATGTTTATACCAAGATGCACCCAGTTAGGGCATAGCAGTCGCACTGGCATATCTGGGGTACAGTGGCAGGGCAGGGTGAAGAGAATATGAAGAGCTTGGAAGTAGGTGGGCTCCTGGCACTGTAACCTTCCTCCACTCCAGTGTGAGATAAGTGTCCTTCCTGTCACGTCAGGGTACACTGGGATGCTCTGGGCTTCTCAGTGTCCTGTGGGCATAAATGCTCACTACAAACACGTTGGACTAAGGACAGACTTCTGGGTCCTATAGTTTTTCTGCAAAACGTTGCAGAAGAAAACAGTGTAATCAGAGTGGGGATTAATGGAATGTTGGGAACAATGAAGAACGTGAAAATTAAGGGCCAATCTAAGTTGGAGAAAGATTGAAAGAAAGGGAGCCCTTCGTGGATTTTTTGTTTGGTTGGGGTTTTTTTTCCCATATTCCAGAGTTATCAACATGAATCACTAAGTGAGAAGATCAGCTGCTTTTTTCTTGCTTCTTGGTGCTCAGTACCTGAAAAGGGCATGACATGTTTCTGAGGGAAGATTTTAATATACACAGTTTAGCAGTGATCTGTTCCCAATAACTTTCCCTTACTGGTGTTGAGCTGTGTATCCTAAGTTTCAGCAGTGATTTCATTTCTGTTAGTATCCCTGTGGCTTCTGGCAAAGGGTAAAATCCATCACTACCCTTGGACTAAAGTTAGGTATTTATCAACTCCAGTGGGAGCTGCATGCCTGTATCTGATTGTGGAATTCCATTAAGTTTTGAGAAAAGAATAAGGAAATTTATTTTCTTAATAGATACTAGCTATTTTCTGTATGAGAGAAATTTTGTGTTCTGCTAATACCAAGTGTGTTCAAAGGATCTCTAATTCAACAGCTACTGAAAGGATTCTCTTTAATGACATATTAAAAAGTAATAGCTTGACAATGTGTTACAGCTAAGAATTTTTAAAGTGGTAGATTATTCAATATGCTTTTTGTTATTTTTTTTTCTTCTTGAGACACCCCAAAGAAGTAAATTTTCAGAAATGTTTTAATATGCTGTGAAAGAGAAATCTTGTTACCTCAATAACAGCAGAAACTTGGGAAGCAAAACCACCTGCCACCATTGAAAATCTTGTGAACTACCAGAAGCATTAATACAGATGGAAAAATAGTAACTTAACCCAGCATCCAAGATTTTGCAAATCGCAGTAATATTACAACAGAAAAATGTTAGAAATCAGTTTATTGAGCAAATTGTCTCTCAACAAGATATAGCCTCCAAAATTGGATACTGTTCTTGGAGAAGAAATCTTTGCTCTGTGTGGCTTGTTCTTTTTAAAAATTCAACTAGACAAATACTACTGTGGATTACAGTTAAATTCTCTAAGGAGAAAGTAACACAGTGCCAGAGATACTCCAGAATTAACTTTCAGACTGATAAAATGTTGTTCCTTCAGCATCTTTTTATCGCCCACTGAAAATAATTTGATTTATGAATGTCTTGTTGCCCTCACATGATTCCTACAGCCAGATTTGGCACATTGTGTCTCTTGTGTCTGTGTGTTTTAGGAGAACAGAAAAATCTGCTCGGTTTGATAATGTCAATGAGCCATATAACATTTCAGCAGACACTGACTCAAATCATGCATGGCATTGCTACCTAGATATTAAATATGCACCAAATGGAACTATGAAGAAGTTGTAGGGAGTAATGGGAGAGATTGCTTTGCTCTGCGATTTAAACAGGAGAAGGAAAACCCAAAATTCATAAGGAGTGTTTAAAGGTGACAGATTAAAACTTGTGTTGTGAATTCAGTAAGTTCTGCTCATCTTCCACAGAAGGCTGCAGCTTGTGGAGCCAAGCAAAGGTTACGAGTGGGTTTGGCAGACTCTGAGAAGAGAGGCCGTGGTACTGTTATAAGAAATAACATTAGGAATGCTTTGTGTAAATAAAAGTTCACATCAATGGATTCAAAATCTTTTAAGGGGATTTTAAAATCCACTTCTTTGCCTCTTCTAGTGACCTGCAGTATTTACAGCTAAGCCTAGAAATGGGGGTGGGTAAAGGCCTGAGTTACAGCTACTCTTAAAAATTATTTTGGAAATCAAAACAAGAAAAAGGAATCAAGACAGAGGTGAAGGAGGGAGGTGGGAAGGAAAAAAAAAACCCACTAACAATGTGTAATTCAAATATCTGTTTTAAGTTTAGGAATACTCTAAAAATATAGATGCTTCTTTTGTTTGTGTAATTCAAATATCTGTTTTAAGTTTAGGAATACTCTAAAAATATAGATGCTTCTTTTGTTTGATTATGTGTAACATTTTAAGAATGTAAAACAAGTATAAGGTGGTACGAATATATGAGAAAATGGTGAGGTCCTTGTGAGTCTGCAAGACAGCAGAAAACAGTAGCCACGAAGAGGTCCAGCTTCCCCCTCTCCTTTTTAGTTGAATGCTACTACTGGGACTAGTGCTCTCCTGCAAGTAAATACTACTGAAATTCTGCTGCTTCTGTAGCATTTCAAGAGTAGCTGGTAGAAAATAATTGGGTACCCTGCTGCTGCTCCCAGAACAAGCAGGGGTCCCGTGCCGCTGCCTCTATCACCCGGGAGGAGATGCAGTGAGAAGAACACGTGGATCCTGTTGTTGGGAGTGTTCCTCGGGTCTGGTTCTCTCACCAAGGTAAAAAAAATAGGTATAGACACATATGTGTGTTTAAGAAAAGTTCCCCTGAAGTCAGCCCAGCTGCACTTCCTGCTGTACCGTGAGTGTGTGCATGATCAGAGCTGGTCAGCTCTGAAGAGACGGCTCTCTAATTATTAACAACTAACAATATAGCATTTATGGGACATTTATAGCAAAAGACCTAATCTTTACCCAGAACTTCAGAAATGAAATGAAAACTGATTCTGATATTGATTTCTGGAGTTAGAGCTCAATTGGTTAAAAAACAATAATAATCGCTCTAATTACTATAGTTGTAACTTTAATAGTGTCATAGATTTACTGTCTGCCCCTGTTGATCTAGGCTCTGTGTAGAATTAATTTTGTAAGGCAAGTGTATTTACTTGCTTTTGGGGGATACTTTAAGAGATAACCCTTTTTATCACCAGTGTGAAATACTGAAGTAAAGGAAAAAGAAAATCCAACGCCTTAGCAGCTCCAAATAGTGGGATTTCACTGAAGATACCTTATTTACCTCAAGAAGTATAGACGTGAATTATTGAACAAATTCTTCTATCCATCAGTATGTCTTTTCACAGATACACTTGGACAAACTGCTTATCCAATTTGTGCCTGTTTCCTTCAGCATATGCCAAATAGAATCAATGGTGACAGGTGCCACTTGGTAGCATTGCCCGTTCTGGAAATACGTTTTGCCAGGTTTTAGATAGTAATTAAAATTTTCCATATGGAACTGCAGATTCATTGAAGTGTCTGGACCATCTCGTTTGTTTGCATCGTAAATCTTCCGGCAAAGGTTGGAGAAGACAAACACTTAGGTGTGTTTTTCTGACCTTGCACAAACTTAGTCTGCAATGGGGAGGGCTGAAGCATAGTTCCTACTGGAAGACTGAGGGGCGATCTGATCAACACCCATAAATACTTCAAGGGTGGGTGTAAGGAGGAAGGGGCCAATCTTTTTTCAGTGGTGCCCAGGGACAAGAGGGAACAGGCACAAACTGGAGCATAAGAAGTTCCATCTAAACATGAGGAGGAACTTCTTTGCTCTGAGGGTGTCAGAGCCCTGGCAGAGGCTGCCCAGAGAGGTGGTGGAGTCTCCATCTCTGGAGACACTCAATCCCCCCCTGGACACGTTCCTGTGGGACCTGCTCTGGGGGGACCTGCTCTGGCAGGGGGTTGGACTAAATGATCTCCAGAGGTCCCTTCCAACCCCAGAGCATTCTGTGATTCTGTGATCTAGAAACAGCAGAAACTCCTAGCATGGGCTAACAGGAAGAAAACTCCTCCAAAAACTAAAGAAACGCTCTAAAATAACAAATGCTCTAAATGCAAAAATAAAAAAGCAAGATTAGCTTTTTGTTTGATTATTGCAGGGGGTTTTGTACTGATGGACTGAATGAGGCCTTCCCCATAGTCCCTTGGATTCCAGTGTAGGCTGAAGTTTGTGTTCTTGTTTTCTTCACAGTTTAATCAGCTGATGTTTCTTTAACATCCATCACACTCCTCATTCACCAGAGAAAATACAGACTTATGCTGGATATGTTGGGGGTTTTTTTGTAAAATTGGAATTCACATGTATGAAATTTGCATTAAGTAATCTTATGGCTAGTAAAAAAAGTGGTTAAGTTGTTGGGAACATTATTTTATTTTTTTTTCTTCTTTTCTTCTATTTTTTTTTTTCTAACTCCTGCTTCTACTTTTTAAAACTTTTCTTTTTTTTTAATTTCTTTCCCTTTTTCTGAGGCTTATCTCTCATTCACATTGTATTATTCACTTCATTTCCTTTTCAAAAGGCTGGGATAATTCTGTAGGAAGAGCAGCTGGCAGGTTTTCAGATGGAGCGGTTCGTTGATTACCTGGGTAAATGTTGTGCTTGAAGGTGCGTTTGTGTTCTGCTGTCACTGAGAGGCTTTGAGAGCAATGCCACAGGCAATAAGTAATCTAGGTCTTGTTTTGCCTTTTGTAGATAAAAATCAATATTGAAGGGTTACTATTTTTATCACTGGAGTTAGAATAAAGTGAAACTTTTCTACTCATCTTTCATTTCGTGATAGCTGTGGAGTTTAGATCAGGGTTGGGCTTCATAGACTGAATGTCTTAATTATCTTTTTTTTTTTTTTTTTAATTTTCAGCATTGAAATTACTGTTTAAATATTATGTCCTAATAATGGATTGTCACTACATGGAGGGAGCTTTGCCATGCAGTGCCACTGGCCAGCAAGCGTGAATTATTTCTCTCTCTGCATCTGTTCTTACATAAAGGAAACAAAAATCCAATAGGTTGCTCTTCTCATAAATGTTTAATAAAAGTGGTAGAAAATAGCTTTGCTAAAAGTGGTGATGTGGTATATATATTAAACAAGGTAATCTGAGGACTCCTGGATGGAAACAAATTAAGACTCATCAATGAGAAAACCAAAATCTTCACAGTTTATGGTTTTAATGATTACTCAGTACAGAAATACAGAGTTCCAGATCTAACCTTTTGCTAAATAAAGCACTGGGGCTGCACAGTGTATTATGTTTAAGTCTTAGACTGCAAGATGGATCTCTGTAATTAGTACCTGGGGGTATTAATGATGATAAAGCCAGAAAACATCTGTTAAACATTGAAAGAAATTTTTCCTTCATTACAGTCCGTAGCCTGATTGCACACAGGGGTGCACTGGGGCAGAAGGGCTGTAAATGAACACTCAGGAACTTCCCAAAAACCCTCTGGAGTTGCCTACAGTCCATTTCAGTCTGTGTCACCAATTTAGATTTACTTCGAAGCCTCTGGTGTTGACTCTGAGCCCTGTTTGGGCTTGTCATAGCTCACAGAAGACCCTGCAGAGGGAGTTGCCGTCGCCTTTGGGTTTTACCTTGGTGCTTGGGGTGGTACATGGTGTGAGTGTGTACAAGTTGCTACTCAAAAATTCAGAGAAGGGGGAAAAGTAGTAAATACATGTTGGCATATGCTTCCTCAGTGATGAAGGTATGGTAATATTGTATGTTGGCACACTTTCCTGACTTTTTTATTTATTACTTTTTTCTGGAGCAACTCCTATACTCCTTATACAACCAACAGGTTGCTCTTCTCCTAAATGTTTAATAGAAGTGGAAGAAAATAGCTTTGCTAAAAGTGGTGATGTGGTGTATATATATTAAACGAGGTAATCTGAGGACTTCTGGATGGAAACAAATGAAGACTCATCAATGAGAAACCCAAAATCTTCAGAGTTTATGGTTTTAATGATTACTCAATACAGAAATCCAGAGCGTACGGTGGTGTAAGACCAAACTCCTACAGCAAAACTTGGTCAATACTGAATTTTTGACACCAGTCTTTTAGAACATTTGTAAGGCACTAAACAAAAATGACCACTGATGTAAAATCAGTCAGTGGGTGATCTATTTTCCCTTTCCTGTTTTAGTGTTGAGAAAGTACCATCAGGCTCCTCTCTCCCTCCTCAGTTGTTGTTACCTGCGATTTTCAATAATTGATAGAAAACTGCACACGCTACAGCCAACCTTGACACGATTCTCTTCTGCTGCAGGATGTATTTTTGATTGCACGTAATATCCGAACATTGGAATATTACCTGTTGGTTAATGATTTTCATTATCAAACCACATTTCATTTCTAAGTATATTTGGAGGCTTTTAACTCTTTTAACTCCTGATTCTATTATTTGTACCTTCTTTAATTTTTTTCCCCTTTCTTATACCAAGCTCTTATTCAGATCACATTATTTCCTTTTTTGAAGTACCAGTAGAATTATGTAGGAGAAGCAGCTGAAGTAATTGAATCTAAAGGGATTTTATCGGTGTAGTTGGTTATTTTTCTGTTCTTGCACAAACGTGTCTTCTGGTCTTTGTGGGAACTCTAAGTCCCCAGTGTATCAAATGTCTATGCTCACAGTTTAGCATACATGGGAATTTTTCAGAAAAGTCCTGAGTTAATTCCAAAATAAAAATTAAAAATTTTTTCCAGTACATGGGAAATACAGATAACAGGGGAAAAAAACAGTTTAGATAACAGATTAGATAACAGGGGAAAAAAATAGTTCTTAAAGATATAAACAAGTACTGCAGTTCTGCATAGTTTGCTTGGAGGAAAAGGACTAAAGGAAATACAAGTATGTGCTTGGGTCATCACTAGCATGTCATGCAGGTCACTAGTTCCTGACAAGGAAGACTTTTGGTGGATGTTAACTGATCAAACAACATTACTTTGGATATCCAACTTGTGAGAACTTCTGAGTTATGTGTGTTTGCCAGAAGTGCAACCCAACTGAAGTCCCATCTTTGAGTTCCTCTCGTGTTCGTCAGCTGCAATGTACAACCGTATGTTGATAAATCCTTACAATAAATTTAGCTTTCACCAGGACTTCTTTAGACACTCTTAAAACAATTTATCAACTGAGGTGGATAATTGCTGCCTGTATTTCCATGTTTTTCCTTAAAGGTGTGACAAAAAAGTCTATATTAAGTGGTATAGTCATATGGAGTCTGAAGAGGTGTTCTAATTGTGACACCTACGCATAAGATAATTGAAGTAATTTAGAGTTCTTTTTCTTCAGATGGTCAGATGGCAGAGTATGTAAATAGGAAGAAAAGTTGTGCTATCTCCAAATCATAAATAGAACAGATCCATCCAATCAATCAAAAGCTCCTGTCAGTTAGAGGGGGGAAAAAAAAAGGTACTGATTCTGAGGGAAGATAAGCAGAATTGTTCTCTTCGTCTGCTCAGACCCCAGTGACTTCATGTGGATGGTGTACGGGTTATTTGCTGTGCTCAGAACCATATTGGCACTTCCCGGGCTTTCAAAAACCTTTCTTCTCCTTGTAGGTAGATTGAACAAAAAGAAAAAAGGTGATAGCAGTAAGAACAAAGAAAGCAAGCAAGAGAAATGGTTGTCTGGAGTTTACTTTTAATTTTAGTCTTGGTGGCGTTGATGATGCCTCTTTGAGGGAATAGATGGGTATCTGCTTTTCCTATGGAACATGCTACTTGAAATGTCCTTGAGCTTTTCCACCCTATTGAAACTGGCTTAAAGGAAGAATGTTTCAAAACAACAGCAACAAACAAATATATGTTGGGAATATAGAAGACTACAGCTTAGTAAGTTTAAGCACTGAATTTAAATGCTTCCTCACTGTTTAGAAAGGGGGATGTTCGTTGCTGACAGAAATTTTATTTTAGCTAGATTTCCAGTGGGCTGTTTGTTTTCTGTCTGCAGACTACAATGAGTTATTGTGAGAGTGCGTTGTTGACCACGTTTCAAACAAGCTAGAAACTTGCAGCAGCCCTCAGTCAAAATCTAAACAGTGATTGGAAAAATGATAGATTTTGCTTTTCAGAATTTAATCTTAGCTTTTGCAAAAAAAAAAAAGCTATATGGAACTTACTGAAAACTACTGTTGATGATTTCTTTTGTTGTGCCAAAAATGTTTCAAAGCTGTGTTGTGTTTAATGAGCAACAAAGACTCTACAGCCTGGTGATTAGGGTATGGGCCTGGGCTGAGAAAGATACAATTTTAGGAATGAATGGCATGGGATGAAAAGCTTTGCCCAGTCCTATGTCTCCTGTAGCCACTGTCCTAAACATCTGGTTATCCAGAAAAGGCAAATGGTAAAAAACTTTTTTTTTTTTCTTTTTTTTTCTTTTTCCCTAGTACTGCTAAATGGATGCAGGGGATCTTTAAGCTGAAATTCCCAGTTGGTTTTCACTTCAAAAATTGCACAGAACTTCTGTGAGATTTGTTATAGGCAAGAGTTGCCCATCTTCAGATATTTTTTACTGAAAACCATTGCCCATGAATCAGTCTGTAGTGACCTTCAAGTGTATCGTCCATCAGAAAGAACTGTTAGGTCGTGCAGCCCTTCCTTCTGGGACTACAGGATGGTTGACCACAAGTTATATCATAGAAAAAGGAATTGAATTTCATAAAGAGAAATCGTTAAGAGAATGCAAACATAACACAAAAACTAAACTTTTGGGGGGGGGGAGGGGGAGGAGGGCAGCACAGGCAATAGTTATGTACAATTTCTGTAGGGATTTGGCTGAACTGTTAGTCTTGCAGTAATAGCATAGTGTATTTAGCTTGTTTCACTCATTTCCTACAAGGAACAAGATCGACAGTAGGTAAACTTTTATGTGCCTAAAGAGGATTAATTCTGGAATTTAGTAGGTCTTTATGTGGGATACCAAGAAAACGAATGTGCTAGTTTATTTGGGACCTTTTTGGAAACAAATACAGAGAGAAAGCAACTGAAAGATGATCTTTCAACTCATTGTTCTCTCTCATGGTCATTGGCATAATCTTATCAAAGGAGAGGGAGCTTGTATGTGACTGGAATTATTATCGCTTTAATGTACCATTACAAAGGACGAGAACAAAATTCTAGGCTTCCATGACATCCCAAATCTTCTCTTTCCCAATTACATGGCATTCTAAAAGACAGTTCATGTTCTGGATGGGAAAAGAAGCTTTTCTCAGTTGGAGAGAGAGATCCTTGTCTCTTTTCTTTTTTTTTCCCGTAGAACTGCCTTCCTCCTCTGTTGGATGACATGTTTGTTTTGTACCCAACCAGTGTCACTGCTCCAATCTCTGTATTGTCATTATCCAGCTGTAAAGAAACGTGATACTAATAGTGAATGGGGGAAGAAAAAGCAAATCCAACAACCATTCGTTTGTCTTGGGAGAATCCTGGAGAATTAAGGGTTCCTATGAAGCTGGAGCTCTCCTTGACGCATTTGGTGATAGGAAAAGATGCAAGGAAGCATGCTGAAGGCAAGCAAAACTTGACAAAAGAGAAGCTTGGGAGTACAGTAGAGCAGTATAGACTTTGTCAGAATACAAACATCAGCTCTCATCAGTAGTAGTCGTTTAAAACCAAAAGGTTTTACCAAAATTACATTGTTCGTCCTCTGTAGAAATACCACATCTTTGTGAAATTAGTGATAGTTATGTTGTAGATCTGCAGATACTGACAACATTTCCTGTATGCATTTGGAAAGGCTTTGGCTACATTTGGGAGTGGACTTCAGTCTCCAGCTTGATCTGGTGCAGTTGCCCTAGGGATTACAAAACCTTGTAAAAGGACAGAGCAGGAGGGACTGGCAGGAGGCTGCTCTGGCACAGAGCTACACTGGGCTTGCCAACTGCACTGTGGCACGGTGATAGCTGAACCAAATGGAAATGAGATAACTTTGCCTGCAGGAGCAACTTTACAGCAGTAGGGACCTTACTGTGGACTTCTTTTAAATTCTGAATGAGGCAATCAGCTTCTGTGAAACTCCAAACTACTGAGCCTAGGCTGCCAGGGCGAGCTTAGGCTTTCTTTGCAACGTGGCACAACACGCAGTGCGAGCACCCCCTGAGTCTAAACATTCAGGTCCTTGGAGGAGCTCTCAGCATGCTGCTTTTTGAAGCAATGCCTTGCTTTCAAGAACCTGAGAATAAGATTCTCAGTTTTCTGGCAAAACCAGTCCGGCAAAACCATTGCATAAAACCGCAGTGTTTCCCAGCTTTGAGTTAATCAGTAAAACATAATTGGATTTTACAGCAAATCTCACAATCTGCAAAAATGGAACTCTGAGTTTTGGTAAAAAATCCCCAATGAGAGAGGGAACCTCTTGGGGAGCAGTGATGCATCTGTCATTCTTGTATTCTTAATCCATATTTGACATAAAGAATCAAGCTCACTGGGTGGGTGGTTTTGGTTTTTTTACATACGAATTGAACTCCATCTTCAAAATAATCAATTGTAAAAATGGAAACAACTCATTTTAACCGCTGTGTCAAAGCACTCTCATTTAAATTGAAAGCAAATAGCCTCTTGCAAAGCTGCCTCCCACTTTCATGCCATTATGCAAATAAACCCTAGAGATGAATCACAGATATTATTTCTTAATCCATTTTCTTGGAACTGCATGTAGTGCACGCAAGTAAAAGCCCTTCAACATCCTGCAAGGCTACTCTTGGTGACAGGCAATGCCACCAGCGGTCAAGTTCAGCAAACGTGGCCCAGGGCCTCAGGGAAGGAACCAGAGCATTCAGCAGTGGGTGGAATTAGCCTAGCCAAGTTGCTTGCAGTATCACAAAAAACCATGTTGTTCCTTGACAATAAAGGTAAATAACTTTCTATTTTGAGCCCTCGCCTTCAAGTGAGTAAGGGAGATGTGCAGAACTTGCATTTCAGATAGGTAGCAGATTCAGAAGCCTCTTACTTAGGGCCTAAGCCAAATCTCTCCCCAGGTCATTGGAAAGACAACCACTGTTCACTCGTGTGGCAAACAGATCAGATGACTTTGACTACTGTTAAAGCTCAAGTAAGTTCAAATAAATAGGATGTGTAGGGCTTTTGAACGTGCTTGTCCTGGTCAGTATATCATCCTTGCACCCTTTGTGTGTTAACTCTTTCTTGTAGGGTTCTTGCCACCCAACTGTTTTCAGGCTTGTCTTAGTTTTCCTGGATCATGAATGACATCCATTCGTGTGCAAGTTGGTACAAAAGCACCAAAATTCCTGATGAAATATTAATTGAAAAGCAGAACCTCAGATTTCTTCCACCAGAATGCCAGGGCATTCTTAACTCTGTAAGAGTAACCTGTGTTAAATTTCCCTTCTGTACTATATTTTCATTATGGATTTAAACTGCACTCAAACAAAATTAGTTCAGGGGTCAACATTTTGAAAAAAAAAAATAATAGTGCTTTATGTATTAGCAAGGGTGTGGGGGGAGTCACTGCTATTCACATGTCTTTCAAAATAGTCTGGAATTAAAAAATACACAAATTTGAATAGATTCAAATTAGGTGTGGGATCCTGCTACTAAAAAAAAAAAGGTAACTGCAATCTCTTTAACTGTAAAGACAAGGTCTCCTTTTATGCACAGGAAAATCAAAAGCTTGCTTCTCTAAGTATGAAGCTCTTTTTGAGTTCTTGCCGTATTGTGTTTTACTTTTGTATTTCTTTTTCTTCCTTTCTTCTGATGCTGCTTTACTACCAGGGCAGACGTCAAGGTAGTCTCTCTTTTTTTCTTTTTTAGTTTTTTTTTTTCTCCCCCTCACATCTCTAACTAGGAGATATTAAACCTTCTGTTTTCAGTAACATAATGAGGGAGTTAAGCAGAAAACATATTTCCCCCTAAGTCAAACTGAGCTGAATTTTAGATCATTCCATACTTCAGAAGAAATGCTGGCAGTCTGAGACTGAGTCCCGCATTTCTAAGCAATATTGAAATCTAATTTTGTGAAAAAGACATCTTCTTGCTCTTTAGGTAGAAAACAGAAATAACATAGGCTGGTTTTTAATGACTAGGAAGAAAGAGTTTAAGTAGGTAACACAATGTCAGCAGGTTTCCATTCCTAAATTTTTCAGGGAAGCTCTACTAACATTAAACCAAATTTCTGACTTTTTCACCAATTGGCACTCCTGCCTCCAACAGAACTAATTGCTTCTCGTGATCTCTTTTCACATTTTGTGGCAGGATCAAAAATACTGTGTTTCAGTATATCAGAAAAGCTGTAACTTAATAATTTCTCATTTCCAAAACTCTTACGAGGCAGCACTTACTATGTTGATAAGTAACAATCTGAAATAAATCAATATAAACGTGTAGTTGAGGAAAAAAATAAACAGAGGAAAACAGAAAACAACGCTTGAATTGATGAGTTTCCCGGAATTTGGTGTGTATGGGGACATGGAAAACTTAGTCAGCAATGGCAGAAATTGTCAAATAAATGAAGAAATGTGTTTAAGCCATGCAAAACTCAGAAGTTCAAATTGCGTTCCTTTAGTGATGTGTCTTCACGTAGCAGTGATTCTCAGATCACCAAAGGAAACAAATGAATCCATTCAAAAGTCCCTGGAAAATCGCTTCCCGTGGATCAATGTTTTCCTTTTTAAGAAGAGTTTCCTTACGAACGGTGTCTTCAGAAAGCCAAGAAAGGGGCTAAGAGGGACATTGTATCCCTCTATACAAGACAGAAACATGGAAAAAATGGATGGAGCTTATAGGAGCCAGTTTGGTCTTCATGTCACTTTTAATGACACAGCCCAATGATAAAATACACCCAGTTTACTGCTGTGTGAGATGTGACAGTCTTGTTAGTGGGACCAGGATATTGGTTAGGTTCTGTTTTCCCAAGCAAGAATCAAATCCTGTTCAAATGTATTTGCTGTTTTTAAAAGCTTTGCCATAAGCTCAAAAAGATGAGTGAACAAAAATTGAATGCCTCCCTATAGAAAATTATAATGTTCTATACTAGTACATTCTGTGAAACCTCAGACCCAGGAGAGCAGTTATACATTCACATGGAATGTTATAGGAAGTGTTATAAAAATACTATAAAATGAACTTTACCGTAACTGTATGAAAGTGTCAAAATGCTTCTTAGAAAAAAATAGAGAATCAGATACAGGAGTGGAAAATAATATATGCGAATGGTAATGGACTAATGGATTAAAAGAAGGAAACCTAAATTCAGTGGTTAAAAAGGTGCAGGAACATTCTTGATGTTTTGACCAAATAGCAAAAGACAAATAGAGAAATAGCAGTTGTGTGCTTTGTTGGTGGGTTAATAAGCCTTTGAGTTAAGGTTGAGAAAAAACAAAGTGGTTGCTTAGAAATATCAGATTGACTGTATCTCAAGGAATTTTTCCAGTAGAACAGCCGTGTAGAAAATTGGGATCATGGAATGACAGAAGTCCCAGCAATTCAGGTTGGAAGGGGACTCCAAGTGTTATCTAGCCCAACGTTCTACGTGAAGCAGGGACAGCTTCAAAGTTACGGGATATTGCTGGTGTTCCACTGAATTTTGAAATAGTCAAATTTCAGACAGATTTTGACGGACAAATTTGTCAGAACACAGACCAAAAAAAATTAAGAAAATCTTTCTGGGAAAGCTTTTCCAGTGCCCAGCCTCTCTCAGTGCCAAATACTGTATCCCTGTGCCAAGGCAGAATTTCTCTTGCTGCGACTAGTGACTTAATGCCTCTTGCCTTCTGAGCATTTTACATGAAATCTACATAAAGCCAAGTAGAAAGCATTTCATCAACAGTGCAGACTGCTTCTACTTCCACCAAAGCATTCCAGGTAATTTTCCTTACTTTTCCAGTCACGTGTTTTTACCTTTGACCTGTGTTCCTGTCGTCTTGGGCTTTTAAAGTCCATGTGATCCGTCCTGCTCTTTGGAGGGGGGTGGGAGACGGGGAAACAGAGGATTCATATTTATTGAAATGAGGAATTTTTTTTTTTATTTTTATTTTTTTTGGCTCCCACAACATTTCAGGCTGTTCTACAGATGATAAATTCTGCAGCGCTGATTTATGTCTGTAGTATAGCTAATCACACTGGGGCTCCAGAACAGAGCCGTTTACCCATCAATGATCCTACATTTCACTTGTTTACGGGAGAGGAAGGGAGGGAAGTCTCTGCTTTCTGCTTTCTGTTTTAAATCAAAGTGCTGTCTTGCAGGAATTACTCAGGCCCACCTGAATATTAGGGGTAGCATATTTCTGTAATCATTGGTATTTTTATTCGGAGTGTGCTACAGCTTTGGTGACAAGGTTGGCAATCTGTCCCTGCGTGCGTGGCCTGGATCAGGGCAAGAGCTTCCTCCATTATTTCCTAACCTACTGTCTCCAGCTTGGTCTGTGCTGCTCCTCTGTTTGCTCTTCATGTGCCTTTTGATCTTGCCAGCGCTGTTCTAGCTGAGGTCGCCTTCCTTGCTTCCACGCAGGTATTTGAAAACCTGTCAAAGCGCTGAGGTTTTCATTATATGCTTTTCATCATTACTCTGTCTACACTGAACAAGTTTATTTTAAAGGCTTTGCTAGAAAATGACAAGAAACATGACAATTTATTTCCTTGTGCTTTCATTAGATTAGAAGTGCCACGAAAAATTTAGAATCCATTTATTTTTATTAAAAGCCATGATGCACTCTGCTTTACCGAAAAGAAGACAGTGCTAGATGAGAATCGCAGTGATTGAGGGATTTTGAGTCTGAGGTATTTGGGTAGCAAATCTATATATTTGTGCTTCACAAATACAAATGCTTTAATTGCATTTTTAAGAGCTGAATTGCTGTGAATAACAGAAAACAGCAGAGGATGACGGAAACACTTTTGATATGATGCAGTGACCATAGTAAAGGCACTTCTTTGTAGCCAGCCTTGGAAAAATCCTTTTTCTTTGGCTCTGAATCACAACTTAGTGTGGTATTTATCACCAGGTGAGTAAAGATGTAAGTGCAATATAAGCCATGGTTTTTTTTTCTTTTACTCATATTACATTCAGTACAGACCAAGAGGTTTTTACTTAATGCTCCCCCTTAACAAAGAAATATGAATAAAAAGTGTAGTATGAGCTGAGAAGTGTCCTGTTCAGGAAAGTGCTGTCCTATTAACAAAATAAAAAATTGTGGGAATGTGGGATATATTTAAAACCTCATCTTAGGAACTACAAGTTAAAAATATTTCAGGTAATCCAAAATACAAAGCAAATTGGAAAATTTTCTGCAAAATTTCTTTGATACTTTGTTTTCCATGAGATTACGTAGGAATACATTTTTCTTTTAACAAGATGTGCTCAAAATTTCAGCTTTTGCCTGCTGAAAGTAACTTGCTTCCTCCTGTATCAATTTCTTTTTATCATCTCAAAGATTTAAAAA
The DNA here is from genome assembly GCA_013400055.1 of Nycticryphes semicollaris. Lineage (NCBI taxonomy): Eukaryota > Metazoa > Chordata > Aves > Charadriiformes > Rostratulidae > Nycticryphes > Nycticryphes semicollaris. The sequence goes on from VXBJ01002345.1 coordinate 442,643, forward strand.
TGTGTTTTTATTTCTAAAAATGTTAGCAACTGTAAAGAGATGAACAGTGCTGTTGCAAAAAGTTGAAGTCTGTTTTGTGTGTATGGAAGTGGGCTTAAAAAAAAAGAATGTTTTAGGCCTGTTTAAAGCAAATGGGAGCTATGCCATCTAATTTATCCAGCTACTTTGAAAACTCAGATTTTTCTGCAAGAGAAGACAAAGTAGAAGAAAGAGTGAGTTTTGGGTGTTTTTAGCAGCTAGGGGAGGAGGTTTGTAAATATTATGCTTTAGGAAGACTCCTGTAAGGCAGCCTCCACAAAAAACGTGCAGCCAAGCTCCATCCCTCCTGAGTCTTCTAAATTACTTGTTGGCCACTTTGCACTCAGTTTTAGCCTTTTAGATAATGGGATTGTATGGGTGTAGCCCAGCTGAAGAGCTGGGTGTGTGTATAAATAGATATAGCCTGTTGGGCAATGGTGAGAATAAAGGTGCTCCTTGAAGGAGTGAAGGATAAGAGTAAAATCTAGTATTTGTAACCAGAAGTTCTTCGTCCTGAAGTTTAGAAAATGAAAGTGGATCAATTTTTGTTGGGAGAAAAAAAAAAACCTTCAGTGTTAATTTAAAGTAGAAATACCAAGCAGTAAAGAGTCGATGTAATAAAAACAGTGAGAGAATGTCATTCTAACTGACAGTTAATTTGCACATTCTCATTAAACCAGCATCTTGAAATAAGGCTCATTTAATTATTACGAGCTGCTAAGTACAGATATAAAATATTGACCTTCTCTTTAAAGGACATCGGTCATTTTTACTCGAATTCGTGCACCTGTCTCTGGGGTAGCAGTTGAAAACTCAAAGTGATTTCCTGTTTGAGTTGCTTTTGGTAGGTAGGAAAAAAGGGAGAGGGTAAAGTGAAAGTCAGGTGAGAGGCCACCAGTACCGGGAATTATCCAATAGGTCAATACATTTCATATCAATGTGTTCATTTCCCAGTTTAGAAAAAAATAGCATCAATCTCCCTGCTCAAGGGCTGGTTATTTTTGTTCTTGGAGTTGTATTTGAAGGAAAGGTGTGTTTGAGCTAGTTAGTGCCGAACCATCAATAAGGGCAAATGAGCTTATTTGACATACAGAGCATCGTGAATTTTACAGGCACAGGCGGTTGTGTGTTTTTTCTCTTGTTAAGTACATATCTGACATTTATGCACTGACTTGTTTTTCATACAAACAAACATAAGAAGCAGCACTATTGGAAGACTGGCATTTTCCGTGTTTCATGGAGCCATTTGAAAAATGATAAATTGTGTAAGAAATCTGAACACTTTATTATGGTCTTATTTGGCTCTTCCATATTTTGCAGTCTTTACATTTATTTATTAAATAAAATGAAAAAACAGTTTAAATTGTTTTATGGCAAACACAAAATTATGAATACAGCCCGGGGATTCATTGTCAGACTTGTTTTCTCTCTTTTGAAGACTTGGTCATAGAAAGTGAATTACAATTATGGAAATAATAATTTAAAAAAGCAACTTAAAAGGTTATCGATGTTTGTTTTTCACACAGTAGGGGTTTGACTTTTTCCCCCCATTGCTGTATTTAAAAAGAAAAAAAAAAATCATTTATTTTCCTTAATCAATTTCAAGATATTGTACAATCCATTATTTTTAAACAAGAATAGTTCACTGTGAACACACAGCCTGTCTTATTTATTGCCCGAAACCGTCCTGAATTAAGTCAATTGGCGTGAAGTATTTGGCAGTGCTGTTTATACAAAATCTGTTTTTCTTTACTTCCAAGTGTAAATCAGGAATAATGCCATCCAAGTTGAAAGAGAAGGCGTGGAAAGTGTGTTCTGGATTTCAGATATACGTATTACAGCAAGCAGCACGTGGCAGGAATGCATTCAGTATTCTACTTCTTAGTAACCCTCTGCAACTGTCGACTTTTTACTGACTGAAGAGACAAATAAAAATCCTGAGCAGACTATTAATAACGCTTCTCTAAGGCTGAGCATTTGTAGAAATAGCATCAAAATTTATCATTTTAGAGTCGAACTTTGGAAGGCCAAGTCTTTTTGATCAATACTTCTGGGAATAAGCAAGGCACAGCTTGCTCGTAAGAGGCAGGAGTTGGGGGATAGAGGGGAATTACTTGCGTTGTGTGTCAGCTTTTCAGATGTCTAGAAGGACCTAGATCTCTTTCATTTTTTGGTTCATTCTCAATAGATTAATGTCGTTTCCAAAAACACACTTGAGTTCATTTATGCACACGCTGGATTTATAAGATCCCTCTGAATTCTGCTTATAAGAGCCAGGCTGCAGAATGAGCTCTGCAGCTGAACCACCCCTTCTGCAAACCAGGAGTTTGGACTCCTTCCCAAAACAGTGATTTTCCAGAAGCCAGTGAGGTTGGTTCTGGCTCAGGTAGGTGGTGTGTTCAGGAAAGCGGCTCTTTTTGCTGTGCTGGGGCCACCAAGTGATTCTGCATAGACTTAGTAGCCTGGAAGAAGGAGCCCTTCTTTCTTCTCTCTGTTGGCAGCCAGCTAGCCAAGTCATTACATTCACAGCATTCACTGAATTTTAGTGAATTGTATTTCAAATAAACTCAATAAAAAATAGTTGAATAACTTAATGCAGATGAAACAGATCTTGTCGCTAGAATCCTACAATTTTAGAAGACAAAATACTGAATGAAATTTTCCCTTTAGAGTAGCATCTTGAGACAAATCTGAGAGAATGTTCTCTTCAGAGAAACAACTCATACTACCTGCCACTCCAACCAAAATTTAAAATGCACGGCCCATCGGTATCCCCGGGGACTAATGCAGAAGAAAGGTTATGCCTTGTAAATTGTAGAATTGAGCTAATGATACAGACTTGTTCACCTAAATCTCTATCTGCGTGGCAATAATGTAGTACAATCACATTAATACATCATCACTATTACATAAATATAATATAGCACTTAATTATTTTTTTTTAATGTCTTCTTGTCTCTTAGAAGATTAAAATAGTTTATATGTGTTCTCTGGATCCTAGAAGATCGTGGAACTGTTATTCAGCTTAATAGGTGTTCTCTTGCTGTTTCATTTGGTTGCATATCTGAAATACAATTACAAAACATAATCTCCTGACTTCAACAGGACAGGATCCCAATTGCAAAAGCCCTAGAAAATTAGGGAGCAGTACTCATCCTTCTGCACTGTAGTATTCACTGATGCACACTGTTCTTGCACAATAAATGAAGAAAAAGAGAAAGAAAAGAAACAAATAACCATTTATTTGCAGAACAGCTTATGCTAATAAAAATGGAATTCTGTTTAGGACATCCAGATGGACTCACTACGTTAATTAATGACTTATTAAGAAGTGTTGCTCTATTATTTCCTTTAAAAAATATTCTTTTAACTGACTAGCTGTTTACTGTACGAGAATCATTACTTGTATTAGTGGAAAAAACAAGACAGGGACATTTTCAGCCTCAGCTGCTGAGTTTCAGCATTGAAGGTACAGTAGAGCTGCTGTTTCTCCCTCCCTGCCATGGGGGAGAAATTCATTTATTCCTGTGATGTTAATAAACTATCCTAGAATTATTTCAAACACTTATATAAAGATTAAAGTCAGACCTTGCTAAATCACAAATAAAATTTCTCTCCCCTCCCTCTCTCTGTCCCACTTCCCCCAGCCCTCAAGCTTTCTCCTCATTTATGCAAGGGAATGAATCTTTTGTGTGTGTATGAAGATGAATCTTCTCATCTTCAGGAAACACTTCAAGTGGCAGAAAACTGTTAGGAAAAATGCTGAGGTTCAGAACTTTTGGTACATGAGTTTTAAATATATATTTTTTTTTTTTGGTCCTCTGGTCCTCTCTGTTGTGAGTAACAGGTAAGGTCTTCAAATCCAAAGTAATAAATTTTTCAAAAGGGTTAACTCCTGTGTGATTGTTACGGCTAAAGGAGCCCTTAAAGTGAACTAATATATATTTCATTATTCTGAGTAATATTCCCATTCCAGTCATCTTTGCAGTACTGTGAGATGTCCAAACTCCAAACTTATGGCAGAAATGTCATGCCAGGGGTTATGCCAATGACAGAATGAGCAGCTGAGGAAAATAAAAAGCAGTGAATATAGTTCCCCGCTTTCTACTAAGAAGGCTCCGAGCTCTCTCCAAAGCCTTCCCTGACTCAGCACAGTGAGGAAACCCCATCCATCACCACCACCTTCACTCTGTATTCCGTGTGCATGTCCTACCGTGGATAATCTTAGTGCAGGTTGCTGCAGAGCCTTAGGTAGTTCTGCTGTATTTTGGCAGTTCTGAGAGACAGCAGGTGCTGTGTTTGATATCACTCATATCCAATCTCTCATCACCTCCCTCTAGCACCTGTAAGCAAAAACGATGGTTTCAAATGCCAGCATTTCAGATATTTTAAAGTTATGTGAAAAACAGCAATGGA